>CM022756.1:5264755-5712255 GCA_012411365.1 Ameiurus melas
GGGGATAGTAAAAACCGAACTGTCACCATTTTACAATGTTCTTCCACCAGGAAATAAAGTGGCTGGTCTTGGGCATTAATCCCGGTTTTGTTGTTGCATTATATTTCACATTATTTAACTAAGACTAAAATCAGCTCGATGGCATCTCGTTAAAAAAACAAAAAACTTTCTGCCTCCCTTTCTGGGTAGAATCCACATACAATAAGAAAAGTTAGTTTGTGTGTTTAACAAGTTTGTGTGTGGTGCTATGCACCAACATTAACGCCATTATTCTTCTAAGTGGTCAAAGACGATAGGTCAATCAGATGAATAGTTGGTTGCGTCACCTAGTGTGTAGGTAAATGCATTCTGGTCAGCGCCCCCTTTACTGAGTAGGCTGAATTAGCTGAAGGTGCGATCAGTGGTTTCTGTTCAGTGTGAAAGAACCATTCATCTGTGATCCACTTCGCTTTATCATTTTGTGTCTAGGTTGAAAGGATCTTAAAGCTACAAAGCCTTTCTCTATCAGCTGCCTAAAAATCTTCTAATACGTACTAGCATGATAAAGTTAAATTCGCCAAAGGTATAAGCGATAAACCTATTAGGCATGCAAGATGACCGTGTGTCACCGCGCCCCAAACGACTCCAAATAAACCACAAAGTAAGAATTACAGTTATACAGTGATAGACTTCATCATGCTGTGTGAAAGTGCTTATCTTATTGTTCTTTTTTTTAAAAAGGTGCATCATAATGATGTAAGTGTGTTTATAAATTTATATCTCTTGCCTTTGTCTAGTTTAGCCGGTTTGCTCATTGTCTGATCATTGCCTGACTTTAACCTTGACCCGGCCTTATTCTATTGGATTTGTCTGCCTGCATCTCAATAAAGAAAATACACTTAAACTGCTACTACATCCGTCTCAACCTCCATCACATGACACCAAATAAATCTTGAAAGGTGAAAAGAGAATAGAAGTTACATATGAAGTTATACATATCCATCCTCTCTCTTTTTTTTTTTTTTTTTTTTTTTTTTTTTTTTTTTTTTTTTTTTTTTTTTTTTTTTTTTTTTTTTTTTTTTTTTTGTGCACAGAAAGGATTAAAAGAAAAATATTAAATTTGCATTAAACAAACTTACTAAAAAAATGCCTTATAACCTACATTTCCATTTTTGTTACTATTATGGTCTGTGCAGGGAAACATCTCAGTACAGCAAGTTCACTCTAATACACACTAATACCAAACTGATGCACAGCACAAAAACATATGATAAGCATGTGGCTCATTAATCTTATTTTTTCCTTTTACTCATATTCTTACACCTTTGGCTGGTTTTGGGTTATATGAACACTTGGTATCTGGGACTGCACATAACAAAGAATTAACATGAAAGTACTGTAGAGTTAGTTGGGATTAATATTTATTTTACTAGAACACACCTTGAATGGAGTTAGAAGGTTTGTAGGGAAGGTGGTGGCTGAGCAGAGCTTTCCTGTCAGGGTAGCTGACTGTAGTAACATCAATCTGACACAAAAGAAAACAGCATAAGAAGGGGAGGAACCTGATGAATATACAGTATTTGAAAAATTTACACTGGTGTTCTTAGACATCAGCTAATCCTAATATTCATTTATAAGGGTTTACCATGATTAAACCATGAATCAACCAATGTGAGAATATTTTAGGGTGTTTTACAACTTGGGGGAAAAGCAAGTGAGGTCTCTGTAGGCTGAGTCCCAACTGCATAAGTAGTGAATAAGTTTTGGATAAGTAGTGGATCAGTAAACACTGGATAATACACAGTGTGTTAGCTAGTATATAAATGTCTTTACTTTTCTATGTTCTCCTTTATTGAAAGAGTGGATAAATGGGGAAATGGCTTTGCTGCCAGGAATCACACAGAGGATTTGAAACTTCTAAGTGAAGATTTGACATTTCTAAGAATACATTTCTTCCCCATTGGACTTGCCTGTATGTTTGTTCATTAGGCTTACTGCACTAATCTTCTAGGGGGCGTTCCTAGCTATGGCCCAGTCTATATCTGCATGATGTTATACACTGTGCTACTGTCACATGATTGTATAATTGATAATTCCATGCATTAGCATTTGTACAAGTGTTCCTAATAAAGTGTTCTTTGAGTTTATGTCTTAAGTAATGTTGACGTCTATAGTGATTATAAACAATTCACACAGGATTAGTGATCTCTGTCTACACAATGTACACATGGTTATAACATTAAAGAGTCCATGAGTAATACACCCCCCTCATTTTACTTAAAAACTGGTTGTTTTGACCTGTATTATAAACGCTTATTGTAGGGCTTGTGGCTGCACACACATTAATCATTAGTAGGTCACATGACCATAGCGTGTATGTAGGCTATACCTGTTCTAGGAACTCAGTAATCAGTGCTTCATGAACATAGATTTTAATGGGGCAGTGTGACATTAATAATGATATAGCCTCTTTTTAACTTTTTTTTGTTTGAGGCTTTTATACATGACTTTACACTATTATCTAGTGATTTTTAGAGTAACCGCATAGTAGATAATTGAGAGTCAGAAACATAAAGTCATCCAGCCTACAGTCTAGCAGCTCATTTAGAACAGCTTTAGACACACCTTTGTTAATCTCCGTATGGGGTAACATCATTATTAGGTATCATCATCATTAGGTAATATCATTAACCAGGGTTTACATGTTTCCATCAATCTTCTCATGATTTTCTCATCATCACCTCATATTCACTTGGATGTCCTTCAGTCACATACCACTAGAGGGCAAACAAAAAAGAATATCTAGTATTATTCTGGAAAAAGGTAGGAAGAGCAGATACA
This sequence comes from Ameiurus melas, assembly GCA_012411365.1. Taxonomy (NCBI): domain Eukaryota; kingdom Metazoa; phylum Chordata; class Actinopteri; order Siluriformes; family Ictaluridae; genus Ameiurus; species Ameiurus melas. The sequence continues at coordinate 5,267,576 of CM022756.1, forward strand.
GAGTCTGTATGTACTAAAATAGCAGGTAAAGATCATAGATACACCCATTCTCGTTCTTTCTTTCTTTCCGAGTAGTGCAATCTGACAGCGAGAAAACACAGGAAGTTGAGACTTTAACACACACCTCTGCTCTGTCAGTCAGTCATTAGAGAGACAGGATGGAGTTCAGTCCACTCGCTGTGATGCTCTGTGAGTAAATGTTCTCTTTGTGTCTTCATTAGAGTGAGTGGTGGAGTATAAAGTTGTTCATCTGCAGTCTGAATGTCCTGAGTGATGAATTTATTGTGTGATTAGGACATTGTGTGTACTTCAGCATGACTGCTCAGGTGGATCAGTGGATCCATATCTGTTATGAGAAGGGTTTAGTTTGATGTGTAACTACTCTCAGTAACTATGATAGTTCAACAGGTAAGAGTACAAGTAGAGCAAGTTTAAAACACAGGGTTTAAATAATCTAATGAGTGTAAACGAGTCTGTATTGTTGGAATCTGTAGCTGATCTTCTGTGTCCTTCTGTCATCTGCTGCTCAGTGACAACCTCTCATGATCATTTGATCTGCTAAAAGAAAATGACTGGATGGTGTTTGTACTTTCACCAATGGAAGTCACGGTTGTGAATAACTGAAATGTCTTTAGCTGCTGTGGTGAGACTCTGGTGATGTTTCCTGTGAACAGAAATGTTTAACAAAACCATGTTAGTGTTAACTAGACTTACTGAGAAAATGCCTTATAACCTATATTTCCATTATTGCAGGGAAACATCTCTGTACAGCAAGTTAAGTCTAATGCACACTAATACCAAACTGATGCACAGCACAAAAACATATGATCACTAATTGTTATTTTCCTATCTGTGTTAAAAATGAGATCAATAACTGCATAAACAAACACTTCTCATTAGTCCTGTACTCACACAGAACAGTGACAGTTAGAGGCCTGAGAGCAGACACCAGTTCAAGGATGTGGTTTATTTTCTATTTTAATGCAGTGCTGCAGTTTCAGCCATGAAGAAGGGGAGGAGGTGTGAAGATAGATGTGTGAAAAAAAACTATCACTTCACTTTTTATATGGTTTTATAATCCTTTTTAACACTGTTGATATGGTGGTAAATTTAACTCCACTGACACTCACTGAGCTTTTTAAAGACAAAAATTGGCCAAACTGAAAATCACCATTTGAAGCCAGAGTCTCAACATCAGGGCCAGTTGGAGTCAAAATGACTATTCAGAGTGATAAGACTTCTGAACCTACCCTCACTGGCCACTTTATTAGGAACACTATGCAGTTACTGGAACACTATGCTGTTACTTTCACGGTATATTATATTATTACTATACTGTTACTATACTCTGCTGAGTGAAAGGTCATAAAAGAATTCATGACGTTACATATGTCCATTCTCTTTCTCTCTGTAAGAACACAGGATGTGGTCAGGCTTTACACACACCACTGCTCTGTCAGTCAGTCAGTCGCTAGTAGAGACATGATGGTAGGTAAGAGAAAGAAGTAGAGCAAGTTTAAAACACAGGGTTTACACTACTTTTTTTTTTATAATCACTAATAATGATTTACATATCTGTGTTAAAAAATAATACAATGCAAAAAATGTGCAGAAACAAACACTTCTCATTAATCCTGTACTCACACAGAGCAGTGACAGTGTTAGAGGCCTGAGAGCAGAGAGCAGATCAGGGATGTGGTTTATTTTCTATTTTCATGTAGTGGTGCAAATTCAGTCATGAAGAAGGGGCGGAGGTGTGACAGTTATAAGTGCCTACATACTTTCCTAGCTCTCTGGGCAAAATGTTCAGAAAGCCCACTGGTTCCAATGCATGTTCCTCGAGGAGCAGACATGAGGCTGGGGCTGGTTCACCAGAGTCATTAGGCAAGACCCAGGTTTGTGAAGTTGTGTTGTCAACTTTAGACTGGGGCTTGAATTGGTGGGTTGTCTCATGTGCCTTTCTTGAGTGTGCATCAATGTCCTCTGTGTATCATGGAGGCAGAATGACGACCTCAGCTGAGAAGGAAAGTAGAGTGATGTCGTCAGCGGCGTGGGAAAGTGGAGGAATGTTTGTAGAGAAGCCTGGCGTCGTGATGTCCGAGGGAGAGTAGGGAAGCAATGAGGAGCTCTTGGCTGCATTGGGAGGCGGAGATATGTCCTCAGCTGAACAGGACGCCACTTAGGTCTCTTCAAATATAAAAAGAGACCCAAAACAAAATTAAAGCAAAATAAATAATAAATCTAAAAAATGTATCAAACAGAACAAAAAGAAAACATGAACGCCTTCATCTCCGAAAATATTTTTGGTCTTACATTTAATAACAAACTCGGCGAAGCTCAGTTTCGACCGTGTTCAGTAATGTTTTTTCATGCATTTCAGAATGTGTGCAAAGGATTGTGGGTGATTGGAGAGTGATGGATATACTGATGCATCCTTCAAAATCAACTGTATGAAGGCTATGAAACGTAGGCTGCCTTCCAAGGATCCTCTTCAACTTGAGATGGCCTTTGAAGGCACTTGATGACGTAAGCAGCTGAGATATGCAGCCTTACTAGGATGCGCCATTTGAGTAACACCCATATGTAATATGTATTCATACCAAGCCTTATTTCTAGTGTTAGCTTCAAGATTACTGTAAGATTACATTTCCTACTATAAAGTCATGGAGAAAAGAAAACACCCTCCTCTTTTTATATATAAAACCCTTCTTTTTTGTTTTTGTTTTGTTTTATCTGGGCCTAATAACAATTGTTGAGGTCCACACCAACTTCTATAAACAAAAAATAAGCTCAGGTGACAACAACAAAAATAATAAAACCCAATGATTTCAAAAACATGTTGTTTTTTTCTCCTAGAAAATAAAAACAACATTCAGAAAACAGGTTGGGAAAAAAGTACACACCTCTAATTCAGTAACATGTAGAACCATCTTCTTAGCAACAATAACTTGAAGTAAGCATTTTCTCTCATGTCGTTTTGGATAAATTTTGGCCTACTCTTCTTCACACAACATTACTTCAGTTCAGTGATGTTTGAGGGCATTTGTTTATGCAGAGCCTCTTGTTAAGTCCCACAGCAGCATCTGAATGTGGGGTTGAGGTCTGGTCTGTAACTCGTTCACTCGGCACACACGAGGACAGCAAACACACAGCACAAATACTGATAGAGTACGCACGCAATGGAGAAACATAAACAAAACATGCTGCTGGACAGGAAAAATCTCCTCAAGCTAAATATGAAGAACTGTGTGTGTGTGTGTGTGTGTGTGTGTGTGTGTGTGTGTGTATTCAGAAGCCTGTTTTTGCACAAGCGGTGAGCAGAATGCAGTCGTGTTGTTTAATCACAACAATATATTCACACTGGTCTTTGGCCTATAATCTGAGACAACAACATCACACAAACTGTTAGAGAATTCACACCACAGTGTATTGTACAGGATCTGGTACAGTCAATTAACCAAAACGTAATAAGCATTATGAGGTGAGTGTAAGATTGTCCAGTGATCAGAGCTGTAGCTGGTTTCTGGAGCATGTGCAGCTTAGAGGTGAATTTGCAGGCGCGTGACTCCGCCCCCCAGTAGCACATGCATTTGGTTTGTTTCTGATAGGTTGTAAAACTGTGTGTAAGAGCTTAGAGAATTTTTTTTTGAGTTACAGAAAGTTTTGCAGTGAAGGAGAAAGTGGCTCTCTATCTCACCCTTATAGTGGAAGTACGCACCTTTCTTCCTTTGGAAGCCATGCTTGTTTGTGTCTGTTTTCTTTCTATGGCGCAGGTCCGTGATCACTGGATCGGCCAATTTGAGGATCTGTCTCTGGGTCTAATAACTTTGTTTTTTACCTTCCCAGTGGTGCAGATATGCATTTTCATTAGATTTTATGATTTGGTTTATTCTAATTTGGTTTAGTTTAGTCGAGCTGGTCTGAAATTGATGGTTAGATGTTGGTGGCTTTGGGAGTTTTAGAGCCAGCTGACAGAGGGACCCGTTTCAGGCTTAGTTCTTGGGTTTTAAGGGCATTGTTTTGAAGTGTATTAGAGGAGCTTGATTTTGAATATTTAGAAATAAGGGATATCTGTCTAATTCAGCTCTGCATGCGTTAGTTGGTGTCCTTTTTCACTCTCAGAACGTTTGGACAGAATTTGCATGTCGGGATCTTTATGCAGTGGGGCTCACGTCATGACAGAGTGAGTCCCACACTTCACATCGATGAAGAGCTATAGGCTGAATAATACTGTCAAATATTTTGCACTAAATTGTGATATTCCTATTCTCTCTTTTTTTTTCTTGTTAAATCCCCTCTTAACTTGTGTTCTCTCTCTCTCTCTCTCTACAACGCCTTCTAATGACTCCCATCTGAATAACTCTTTTGGAATGACCTCTCTCTCCTAACTCTTTCTAAATGACCTCTCTGACTAATAAAAAATCACGTTAGTTCCATCTATTAAAATTAACAAGCTAATTACTGTAGTAATGATTGCACACAACACAAAAGGGAAACACAAAAGGAATGTATTGTATTGTATTTTCAGTACTTGTAGAGATAAAGTTAAATAGATTCATTTATCTTAACAAGGTTTTTTTTCTTCATACAGTCAAGTACTTATTTTAACACTGATATGAAAAAGAAATAAATAAAATATAAAGATTTAATAACACTTCTTTTAAAAACTCTTTTTTTTAACTCTTTTTATGTCTCCTTGTGCTTGTGCTGGCTGTTTCTTCTGTTTCAACTTTATATTTTATAACATCTCTTTATTTACACTCAGATGTAGACGTGTCCAAATATATCTCCTCTTCCACTCACTTCATCAGGAGATCTGTTTGGTTCATCAGATTCCTCCTGTTGTATTTATTTACCATATTGTTGAATCCATCCTTGTAGTATTTGTGTCAGTCGCTCAAGTCCAGAACTCTGGGCCGCAATATTATGATGGATACCTGCCAATCAGATATAGAGAAGATGTCAGGTTAGGTCTGAATGACCCTCCCTCTTTTCTCTCTCTCTCTCTCTCTCTCTCTCTCTCTCTCTTCTCTCTCTCTCTCTCTTGATTGAAACTTCACCTTTAATGACTCTCGCCAGCCCTGCAATTAGTGTACATCCAGCTCTACTACCTGAGCCACATTTTTGAAAGAGCCCAGTTTCAATCAAAACATGAAAAAAGAAGAAAGCAAAGAGGTACCTAAACTCTGAGCATCCTGGGTGAGTACAGATATTGATGACTGCTTCAACACTTTCTCTATATCTCCACATGCTAAGGTGTTTGTCAGCAATCGTCTGGGGACATACATTTAAAACATGGTAGTTAATATTATGAGCTTAAATTTTAGTAGAGAAAGGTTCAGGATGGTTCCTGAAACTGCTCCGGCTTCAGAACGTTGTTGCTGTGGTCAGCGCACGCTCGGTGATCCGAGTACAGGGTGTTCATACAGAGCTGCTTTTTCCATTCTGGTCATTCTTCATGCTCATCACTAACTCATAGGTTGCCAAGTTGTTGCTTGAGATTTGACCATTTCTGGATTTCTTCTGAGTAGCCTACAGACTTCATTTAAACTATTATTTGGTGGAATGTGTTCGCTTCAACTTCTCCTGGAATGTGTTTATCCATCTCTAAAAGGCTTTATAATACTGGATGAAAATGACAATGTTTAGTATTGTTAGTGATTTTCTGTCAATTATGTACACATACACTGGATATACAAAGTCTACACATCCCAGATAAAATGGCAGGTTTTTGTGATATAAAAATGCAACTAAGAGCAATCATGTCAGATTATTTCCCACCCTCAATGTGAAATTACAATGTATAAAATTTAAGTGGAAAAACAAATCAGAAGCAATTTATCGAAAAATAAAAAACTTACAATAGCCTGGTTGCATAAGTGTGCACACCCTTTTATAATTGGGGATGTGGCTGTGTTCAGAATTAACCAAACACATTCAATCTCATATTCAAAAGTAATTATTAGAGATTCACCCATACTGAATTTCTCAGCCGATACCGATAACCCGATTATTCAAAGTGAGTTATCGGGCCGATACGATAACCAATACTGATAGTTCTGCTTTTTATGCCTTCTTATAAATTAATAATAATTAATTCCACAATTCTGAAAGAAATGCAAATAAAAAATGTATTTTCTATTTCAACAAGTTGTCGCACAGTAACTGCTCTCAAACATTAACACATGACTCTAATTAACATTAACACATGAACTCAATTCTGAAGATTAAAGTAAGATTTCTTAACTTATTGAATGTTATTAATTCATATTAACATTGACTGAATTCTAAAAAATCACATTCACTCACCACAAACAAAAGCATTTCTACTTCATCACTGAATGTCATGTAATCAGAGAAGGAACTGTGAACTACAGTTCCCCTGCAGCCACTGCTACTGCAGACCACCTGCACCTGAATCTCATGTTTGTCTTTCTTTGCCTTTGTCTCTGTAACCATGTTTTTGTACTTTGGTTTATGTTTAGACTTTGAATTCAATTTAATTCAATTAAATTTTATTTGTATAGCGCTTTTACAACAGACATTGTCTCAAAGCAGCTTTACAGAAATATCAACACGTATACAGATATTAAAGGTGTGAATTTAGCCCAACTGAGCAAGCCACTGAGTGGCGACGGTGGAAAAGGAAAAACTCCCTAAGATGTTTAAAGGAAGAAACCTTGAGAGGAACCCGACTCAGAAGGAACCCATCCTCATCTGGGTAGCAACAGACAGTGTGAAAAGTAGAGTATGGATGTAAATGAAGTCTGTATGGTCTTTGGAGCAGCCACAGTCCCAGTAGTCTGAATTGGAGAAGATTCGAGACTTGAGCTCCATCCAGAGACTGAAATGATCTGGATCTCCAGTATCTCCATAAATTTGTTTGTGGCTCGGCAAAAGGAGAGAGGGAAAAAAAGATTGTAATGACTGTGAAGTATTAAAAATAGAATCTAGTCAGGTTAGGCTTGAGTAAATAAATACGTTTTAAGCCTAGACTTAAACACTGAGACTGTGTCCGAATCCCGAACACTAATTGGAAGACTGTTCCATAACAGTGGGGCTTTTACTGGGGCTCTTCCCCCGCTGTAGCCTTCACTATTCGGTGCCCGTCAAATAGCCTGCATCTTTTGATCTGAGTAGGCGGCGGATCATATAAAAACCAGAAGGTCGGCTTAGACATTGTGGGAGACCGTTAGTGCTTTTATAGGTTAATAAAAGTACTTTATAGTTAATGCGAGATTTTACAGGGAGCCAATGCAGTGTGAATAAGATCGCGGTATATGGCCATATTTTCTAGTTCTAGTTAGGACTCTAGCAGCAGCATTCTGGACAATAACTGGAGCTTATTTATATTCCTACTGGAACATCCAGACAGTAAGGCATTACAGTAATCTAATCTAGAGGTGACGAATGGATGAACTAATATTTCTGCATCATGTAGTGATATGTTTCTTATCTTAGAAATATTTATGAGATGAAAGAAAGCTATCCTAGTAGTATTATCTACATGAGCATCAAATGATAGACTGGAGTAAATAATCACCCAAGGTCTTTATCTGCTGTACATGATAAAACAGAAAGACCACCCAGAGTGACCATGTGATCAGAATGATTACTTCTAGCTACACGAGGTCCTAATAAAAGTATTTCTGTTTTATCAGAATTAAGTAAAAGGAAGTTGGTTAACATCCAATGTCTAATGTCCTTTACACAATCCTCGACTTTACTAAGCTTCTGTCTGTCCAGTGGCTTCGCTGAAACATACAACTGTGTATTATCAGCATAACAGTGGAAGCTAATTCCATGCTACGAATAATTTGTCCTAGGGGTAACATATATAAAGTAAAAGCAGTGGGCCTAAAACAGAACCTTGTGGAAATCAAAAGTAACCTCTAGTACGCGTGGAGAAATCACCATTTACAAAATTGCTACAATGTTTTGCCCCAAAGTCATAGTGTCTTTTGTATGTTGTTTAGTTCTTCATTAAACTTTAAAATCTGCACTTGCATCCGTCTCAGCCACCATCTCGTGACACTGAACGTCAAACTGGTAATACATATATATTATATATTAACATTACCTGGATATGAAATATATTACTGTACAAATATACAAATATATACAAATATATTACTGTACAAATATACAAATATACTACTTTACAAATAGTTTTCTGTGCAATATATATTTTTGTCTTCATTTAAATGTTTCAACTGTGTACTGGTGCTTTAATTCAGCACAGGAAAAAAATTATACAATTTCACTCAACGTAAAATCTCCCGCTTCACTATTGCAACGTTCAGTGTAAAATTTCAGCAATGTCATCGGATATTTTTAAACTATCAGCCGATGGCCCGTAGTGGGGAAAAATAGCCTTTATTGACCGATGTAGGTGAATGGCTGTGCAGGTTCATTCATGAGACTGGGCTCACATAAACTCATCCAGGTTGGGGGTGTACTCTGGCCTCCCAAACTGCTTTATCAATAGTCCCACAAACTGAGTTACATTGTAAAGACCCTTGGATTTGGTATGGGCCAGATGCTCCACCCATCTGGCGGGCTTGGCCAACAAGCTGGGAAATTATGAATCCAGACACTGCCTCTGGTCAGACTTGGGGTGTGCCAGGCTCAAAGAATGTAATTGGCAGTCAAATAGAAAATACTCAGGGTAGCCAAAAAATCCATCGTAAGGCTCTGGGGGATCCATGGCAACCCAATGAGGTAACTTGATAGAATTGAGTCTCAGTAGGGTGTTCTTTATTACCTCTGCATAAATGTCTCCCTTACTTTCCTGTTGTTTCCATTTTATCAGTGAAGTATTCTGTCGCGAATGTAGGAGCGGGACAAAAGCAAGTGCAGTTATGGCAGTTTAACGAAACAACAAGTCCAAATGATAAGGCAGAAGACAATAATCATGAACATGCAGAGGTGAACGTAAACGTGAGCAAGGTCAAAACACCAGAATAAACAGACACTATAGAAGGTTTGGTAACTGACAGAGACAAGGCAATTGAGCGAATACTTCTCAAAGATTAAGTGTTTGAACAGTCTCTATTATTATGTGGTGTGATGTTGATTGTGATCAGGAACAGGTGTGTTTGATTAGACCTAATAAGAAGGTGATGTGGCTGTGTTACATTGGGAAATGTAGTCCTCTTCGGCCATGTTTGTAGTTGGTGCATTCTGGGAAATGGAGTTGCTGGTTAGCTGTGATATGACATTAACCAGGATTAACAGTATTCAGCAAAATCTCCATCTCAAGAACAATGCAGAAGAAAAAGTGAGGCTTTTTTCATTATTCTCTGCCTTTGTATGAGGAAAAAAATATTTCACACATTTTTCTGATGTACAGACATTATCCACTTCTTAATCCTCTTTTCCTCTCCCAGACTGTAAAATTTTTCAGGGACTGTCTGTAACTTTCCTAAAGAAGCATTTATTTTCTGACACATCCTTAGAATGTTTTATTGTTATATGATTAAAATGGGTCAGTACTTGGAAAAGATTGAGCGCTTCATGGAGCTGTTACAAGACTAGGACAGGAAGGGCACAGGAGGGAAGTCTTTATTTAAACTTAAAGACTTGAAACTGAAAACCTATCGCTCAACACAGGATGAGACATGAAGTACCAAACTTGGAACAAGACTGTGCCTAGAAAGTCTAGCTTAACTCAGGTACAACACATTCATTCAACTTAGGCAAGAATACTCATCAAAACAAAGACACTCAACTCAAGCATGGCATGAACACTCTTAATAATGGATAGGCATAAACACTCTACTAGGGCATGACCTGAACCCACAACTTGCATTGCTTGGGGTTCTTTTGCTGCAACCCTCAAGCTTTGTCTCTCTTAGACCAGTCCCGGTTCGTGGGTCGATTCCGTTTCTTCCCGTTAAGTTCAGATGAAGTTTAGGTCAAAACCAGGTTAAGTTTAGATTAATGCCGCGCAGCAACACGAGGGGTTTAAATGACTAGTCACAAGTCTCTTAATTGCAGACAGCTGGGACAGTGGTAGCGTTCGCGCATCTCCAGCACGCGTGCACCTTCTGAATCCGCTCATGCACATTGTCGCCTGCCGGCGATCGTGACAGGAGCGTTCTTTTTACTGTAGAAAAGTTGTAAAACCTCTTTTCCCACAAGAGATAATGCAATCTTTACCAGTCTGTCAATTCAGAGAATCCAGTACTGTTCTTTTTATTTGTTTGTTTGTTTGTTTGTTTGTTTTTGCTGCTGTTCAATTTTTTAAAAGATTAAACTTATTTTTTGGATGTCTAAGAGAATATTTTTTTTATCTCCAAGGTGAGATCAGTATGACCCCTAAACTGTGACTGTCCACTTGTGTGTGTGTTAGAGAGAAAGAGGAAAGAGTCAGATATAAAGTCTGTATGTACTAAAATAGAAGTTAATTATATTAGATACACTTCTATCTTTTTTCCTTGTAGTGTGATCTAACTGTAAGAACACAGGAAGTCAGTTATTAGAGAGACAGGATGGAGTTCAGTCCACTCGGCTGTGATGCTCTGTGAGTAAATGTTCTCTTTGTGTCTTCATTAGAGAGGTGGTGGGGTATAAAGTTGTTCATCTGCAGTCTGAATGTCCTGAGTGATGAGTTTATTGTGTGAATAGTACATGTGCAGGATGTTACAGTGTGCAGTCTGTTGGTTTTATGTCCCATAGCTACATTTTTTCACACTTCAATAAAGTTAAATAAAGGGAAAAACACTTTAATGAGTAGAATAGTGACCTTTAAGTTATTGTAGTTTTTGTTTATTTACTATTAAGAGTGTTTAGAATGTATTTCTTACAGATGGTAGTTTAGATTTCCTGAATAAGATTTAATCTTGTGGGTTCAGTGTGTCTAAAATGTGCTGTTTTCATTAATACACTGAATATTTTCATATTTATATCATGTTCTGTTTCTGTTCCCTTTTAGTGCTGATTTCACTTATACCAGTGGCCCATGCTCAAGGTGATTTATATATAGTTTATCCTTTATATTGTGTGTGTAATTTATTCGTTTTGGGGCTGAGAAGTTTGTGCACAATTGAAAAGCAATAAAATACTCAGAGTACCTAAATGATGCCCTGTCTGGTTTTTTTTTCTGGACAACAATTTGTGCCCCTTCTGATCTCTCCCTGTTGAAAACCGTGTTTTATATTATTTAAATGATGGAAATGATTATGTTCAATGAATGGGAAAGTCATTTTCACACATATCTACTGTAATATACCTCATGATTCATCAGTAAAATGTTGCCCCAAGTTTAATGACAGCAGCACATGGTAACAACTGACATAAATAGTGCTAAATAAAATGTCCCATGATGCCCCTGATTTCTTAATAGTAAGTAGGTTACACATATCAGTATCAACAAGCAATAAAAAACCACGTACACATACTCTGTCTAAAAAATGGTATGTACACGTGGGAATTAATTTATGTAAGGTTTATTAACAACAGAATGTTTTATAGGGAGTCCTAAAGCTGTGGTGTCCATAACGCCTGATACACATGTGTTCATTGGAGAGACAGTTACTCTCAGATGTGACGTAAAGGGAGGAGGAGACACTCTGTGGACATACAGCTGGTATAAGAATAACGACATAATTTATGCATACAGCACAAAGTTCAGAATCTGGTCTGTTAGAGACTCTGACCGTGGTGTCTACACCTGCAGAGGTCATTGGAGTTACTCTCGGAGCTCAGAGATCAGTGATGCTGTTACACTGACTGTATCAGGTGAGTCTGTGGGTGTTTTTTTATTTATTATTTAATATATTAACATTATTTTTAGGGTTTGGATTTTGATCTGTCAGTAACTGAGACCGTGTTTGTTTAATGTTGACTTTCACTTCCCTGTCTAGTACACACATCTCTTTCACAGGAATCATCATCATGTCTTGTGCAGGTCTTTATATTAAGTTTGCAGTATAATTGTGGAGAGTCAGTCTGATTAATAATACACAGTGAACATTAAGGAAGAAGGCAGTAAATCTCACCTTGTGCTGCCTCTGCCATTATCTGATTTATGATCTGATCATTTGAAGCATTGGATTTATAAGGTTTCATCTGAGAATTCTGTAATTTTGAGAGATTTTGATGATCAGCATCGTCCACATCAGTCTGTGTCTCATCACCTGAGGTAGAAGTCACTCACAGCATTTAAATACGAGACTCATGATCTTCTCTTCACTTGACACTAACACCGCTGGGGAAATAATCCCTGATTCACTTCTGTTCTCTTCTCTATGGTTCTCGTTATTAATGTCTTTGTATTGAGGCATTTAAATATCTTAACTTTGTCTGCTGTCATCTGTACAAAATGTGTAAACTCTCCTCGCTGTTTTAATGATGATGTGATGGAGCAGGAGCATCACAGACATTTTGACAGACACTATCTGATTACAAACTGAACTGATTAGACTTCTGTCTGTTTCTATGTAACTGTCTGTAACAAACTTCACAGACGGGCGAGGAGGAGGCGGGAAACGGCTGAATGTAAACATGAAGTTTAATAATAAACAAAACTCAAACATGACATAAATCACAATAAACTGAACTCAAACACAAGGTGCATGTGTGTCTCTCCAAAAAAAATAAAAATCTGTAAAACGCAACACACTTAGCTAGAGCGGTTTTAGATGTCTTTTGACATAGTGACTGAATTTACTGCTGTGTTTGTTAAAAGGAATCCTGACTATGAAGACTTGTAGGCCTTAAAAAAGTAATTCCCTCTCTTACTAAAATACTTTGTTAGAAGCACATGAAATATGTTCATTACTTTAAAAATCCTTAATATTTAATGCATATTTTAACCTATAGAGGCCGCCATTACGTGGCATGCGCACTGCACTCTGAGTCGATGATGTAAAATGGTGGCACTTGAGCACTTAAAAGAAATAGCTACTAGACCCTGCAGCAGGAAAAGAACGCCACACTGTGCTGCTTTTGGCTGTAATTTTCTAGTTCATTTGTTCTGTGATACAGGGGATATCTGTAACTATAATCAAACCCTTAAGCATCTTGTTAATGTGTTTTCTCTATATATACCGTAACGTATGTTCCACGTAAAATTAGCCTAAAGGATGTTTCATTATAAAATTATAGTGTAATCTATATGGTTACCTTGAACAATAAATACTCTCAGTTGGCATAGACGTGCAAATGCTGCACAGACACCATGGATTTTGGCCCACTCTCAGGCTGGAACCCTGCTGTCCTCATTGCCCCCCAAGCCCCCGAAAGAATTCTCTGGGATAGCCTTCACCTGGACCTGAGACGTGGCCGGGACAGGGCTCAGAGACATGGCTAGGACTAAATACATGGCTAGAGGCAGGGCATGGGCCAGAGATGTGGCTAGGGGGCGTGGCATGGGCCAGAGATGTGGCTAGAGGCGTGGCATAGGCCAGAGATGTGGCTAGCAGCTTGAGCTTGTACTTGAGATGTGGCTGGAGCCTGAGACGTGGCTTGAGACTGAGTCTGGACATGAACGTCTTGAACTTGAGACTGTGTCTGGACGGGGTGAAGCTGGTTCTCTGCACTCTTCCTTCTCTCCTTTTCCTCCTCCAGAGGATCCCTTTGTCGATTACATTCGTCCTCTTGTTGACAAAGCCTTATGCTCAGAACCTGTTTCCGGAGTGTCTCCTCTTGCAGCAAAACCTGTGTTGCTTGTAGTTGCGACTCCAAAGTTGAGCCCTCTTCAGTAGCTTTGACGTAGCTACTGTGCGTGACTGTGCCTGGAGCTTGAGGAATGCCTAGGGTAGGAACTTGGACCAGAGACGTGGCCTGGACTTGAATTTGGGACGTGGGTTGGACTTGACATGGACTTCGCTATTGGAGACTGGGGCTTGAACTGGAGGCGTGACTATGACTTGCTCTTGAGACATGGCAGGGACATGGGTCTGACACATGGCAGGGTCTGGAGACTTAGCTTGGTCTGGAAACTTCGAGATGAGCAGTGAGAGTTTTGTCCATCTCCTATGACTAGAACTATGACTGTGACTAGGACTAAGGCTAAGGCTAGAACAAGGCATGAAAACAAAGTCGCTCCGTATGAGTCGTTATATTAGTCATTATACGAATCGTTATGAGCGTTGTATTGAACCGCGCCATACGAAGCACGGTTCACGGTATATATAGCTGTCCCATCCATTAGCCGGCAAGCGCTAACTGCTGTGCGCACTTCCGTGTGCACACATCTGACGCGACGGGGCGAAGACATGACGTCACCCCGGAAGAAGCTCGCGCTGTTACTCCGGGAGAACCATGACATTCATTCTGATGAATGTTGAGTAATGTCTTCTATATTAACCTCCTCACTTATATTATGCTCGGGTTCAAACTGAAAAGGCTGAAGACATGTTTATATCACTGTAGGGTCACTGGAGAATCAAAACCATTGCAAGTGTTTGACATCACTACCCAGAATGCACTGTGACGTTCACAGCAATGGCAGCCTACGAGTGCAAGGATTTTTATTATTTAAAAATATAACTGACATATCGAGTGTTTATGTATAGTGTATGTATACATGAGGTATATAGTGGATGTCAGCGTTAATCTAATAAGCCATACAAGTCTTCATAGTTGGTGTTCCCTTTAAAGTGACTCATTACCCAGCATGATGCTTGTACACAGACTCCAAGGAAAGATTAGAATGTACACTGTTAGACATTACCTTTTATTTAAAAAAAAAATTTCACATTTAACTTATATTTACGATTACATTTGTTTAATCAATATCAGTCCACTACAATATTATAAAAGAATATAGACATTTCAGGAGCATTACAAATTGTAACTACAATAATAAATATCAATGATTACATTAAGTATAAGTAAAATAGTAAACGGATTAAAACACAGTGTATGAACTCATATAATAACACCTTAGACATTTCTAAGTATTTATTTTTTCACATACAGTGCTACTCTTTGTGATAAGCATTGGCCTGGTAGTTTCCTCTCCTCAGCTACAGTGTAGTATTATGAATTAATGTCTGAATGAAAGTCTGTTCCACGGGAAAAGTGAATGGAGGAGGAGCACAGTGAGTGGGCGGGGCTTATGATTAAATAGGACACAGGGTATTTTCTCTTCAGCCTTCATGTTTTAAATCATTCAAATTATGTAAATGATTCGATTCAATAAATAGGAAAGTCTATTTTCAAACATTTCCAGCTGTAGAGACTTCTAATAGTTTAATAATAATAATTTTCTCAGACTGCCTCACATACAGTAAATAGTGTATTTAAACATTATTTTTAAAAAAGACAAAGTCAGACTGAGTATAATATAATTTCATATAATTTCAAGTACTTGAACTGACATGTATTCAAAACACATTTCTTCTTCACTACATCACCAGGCTGATCCTACTTTCATGCATGGTGTCAGGGTTTTCCCCCTCGCTCCGGCCGCTGCATGCAGAAGTTGTTGTTCTCCAAGTTATTGACCTGGTTCTGTTTTCTTGTTTGTGTATTTTGGATTATCCCTGCTACTGCTGTGTGCTGATCGCCTGACCTGTGCCTGTGTTCTGTTCACTGATCTTCATTCATGATGTGGATTTGTCTGTTTGTCCTTTAAATTAAACACCTTTAACTGCACTTACATCTGTCTCTACTGGCCATTTGTGACAGATGGACTGAATTGAACATGATCATTAATGTTTCTCAGCTAGATCATTATGTTTAGATACAGAATGCCTGTAGATATTTTAGGGGGAAAAGTCCTCTGTCATGGCTTTACTGTAGGAAGTCATGCTCTTGATAATTTTTAAGAAAATGCATTTATGTTCAGATGGTGCTGCAGGATTTGTGCAGGATCCATAAAATATCAATGTAAAATCAGTAAATACAGTATATACAGTAAATACACTTCAGTCTAATCATGAATTTTGTTACAAACATAATATACTGAATATCAGTCGTAAGAAAACGTATGAAAAGATCTTGTAACAAATGTTAAATATAAATCTTTATTTTAGACACAAAGTATATGTTAAAGCACAGTGAATCTACTGTATATGTTGTAAAGAGAAAGCAGTTCTGACACCATCATCATTTCATACCAACAGAAAAACCCAAACCGACTGTGAGAGTGAATCCTCAGAGCTCGCCTACACTGGAGACACCATCACTCTGATCTGTGAGCTGCAGTCGACTGGATGGGAGTTTCAATGGTATAAAAATAATCAGTTACAGCCTTGGAGCACTGAACAAACATACACACTCAAAGTGACAGACAATAATGAAGGAGAAACAGAGTACCAGTGTTACGCATTCAGGATAAACTACAACAGAGAGTTCTACTACACACAGTCCAGTGTTCCTGTCAGGATTACAGTGAGAGGTATGTCATCATTTTCCCTTTTTCACCACAGGTTTGTTAGAAGGGATGAGAAAATCATGTTGCTTAATAAGTGTTATTCCTTGTTATTCCAGAATGTTCAAAATAATCTTGAAATACATATGTTTTAAAAGTATTTGTCATTTGTGTCAAGCTGTAACTTTACATTTTCCAACATGGGAAAGTCTTCAGGACAGGAGTTTATGATTTGTAGTTTCTCTGTAACATGACAAGCTGTGTTTTTATTCTTTATTCATTAAAAGAGTGAGAGAAAAAAAAGAGTCTGGTGAGGGAACTGTTTATAACTGCTATAATGTAAGTGAGAACCGGAACTAACTTGTTTACAGACATTCCACAACAATAAATGTAACTATAAACGGATTAAAAGTAAAATGTGTCATTTATTAATAAATGTAAAAAATGTCATCATTGTCAAATTGCTGTGGTTTAAAAGGAATAAAACACATGAGGACATGCTGTTATAGGAAAATAATCAGTTCTTCAGGGTGGAAACAGAAACTCGGCTTCATAACACCTCCACATCACTCAGTATTTTTCTATAACAGTGTGAGACTCAGTGTTTTATTACTTATTTACACTTTGTTAAAAGAAGGAAAAAAATAAACATTATAAAACAGATTGTTCTGGTGCTTGATTCTGATTGGCTGAGCTTTGTTCAATGCCATTGTAAATCACTCTGTGAACACACGTGACCTCATTACATCAGTATTAGTGCACCAGATTTTGTTAACATTTGTTATGGTAATAATCATCAATATCCTCAAAGCTATTATGCTAATGCTCAACCCGGAAGGGCGCCGCCCCTGGCAACGCTGGAATGAGGGGCGCCCCCCGCGGCGCTGGAACGCAGGGCGGCGTCCCCAGCGGGAGTGGTGCTCAGGGTAGATACCTTGGCGGCGACGGACTGCGGAGCAACGTCCTCGAGGAGAACCTCGCACCGCAGTCCGCAGTCTAATAAAGAGCAACGTGCTCAGTAAGTCAGTAATAACAGTGTGAGACTGAGTGTTTTATTACTTACTTAAACTTTGTTAAAAGAAGGAAAAATACACAGAATACAGTACGTCTGTAACCAGAAACTCCAATGTGTGAGAAATTTAAGACATTTTACAGTCTAAACACAAAATATTATATTAAATAGAATAATTAGTGACATACTATATGGAAAAATCTTGGAAATATTTATAACATGGTTACATGTGTGTAACTAAACAACTGAACTACACAAGCTGTTGTAAAGTCTTAACATTTAAGCACAAATTTAAAGTAATTAAAAATATAAAATAGTACACATATCCTGCCATTAATGGTTGTCTGTTGAGTTATTTTGAGGGGACAGCAAATTTACACTGTTACACAAGCTGTACACTCACTACTTTACATTGTAGCAAAGTGTCATTTCTTCAGTGTTGTGAAAAAATGAAAAGATATCATCAAATATTTACAAGAATGTGAGGAGTGTACTCACTTTTGTGAGATACTGCATATACATATTAGTCTTGAGAAGTTCACTTCATTACACCGTGAGCAGAGCCTAAACGTACTTGAATGGAAATAAAAACAGAAATGCCAGGGAGTGAGGAACTCCGAATCACCAAGACATATATGTGCTTGCCAAAATAAAGGTCCTTAAATAATAGGGTAGCTCCCACCTCATTGGTCTGCCAGCCATCTGAGCAGGGCCAATAGGATAAAAATTAAATCACTTATTTATAAAGATTAAATCACTTATCCTGCCACACACTCATTAAAAAATATCATCATGTGCAATTAAACATTCATAAAAATCTTCTTACTATTAAATTAATTTAGATAAAATGTTTTGTATTTCCTGTGTACAGAGAGACCAGGGGCAGTACTGAGTGTATCTCCACAGAGCTGGCTGACTGAAGGAGACTCAGTGACTCTAAGCTGTGAGATTACAGACTCCTCTACAGACTGGACATTCAGATGGTACACAGCTGTTCCCTACAGAGATGGCTTAACTCAAATAAAAAATAATCATGGCTATATCATGTATGTGGAGCTCCTCTCAGACAGCAGCAGAGGATCTGGAGGCAACTACACTCTCAGTCCTGCTGCTCTTAATCACACAGGAGTTTATATGTGCAGAGGAGAGAGAGGAGAACCAGCCTTGCACACACATTACAGCAATCCACAGCCACTATGGATCACTGGTGAGGAAAATAACAGTGGGTTTAGATTAAATAGTAAAGGTGTGGATGTGTGAATGTAAGAAGAGACTCATGCAACATGTATTTATTAATATGTATAAGGAAGTTAAAGACCCTAAGTGCTGGTAGAGTTTTTCCCCTTTGTGACATTGGTATAAAAAGCCATGTGCTGTGTTTTTGTGCCGTCTTTATCCCTCATCTAGTCATTGGTTTATTTTCCTGGAAACAAAGAGGACTAAGGAGATGATTAAGGATTGAGGATCTATGGGCAGGATGATTTTATTATAAAAGCCAGAAAACCAGAACGGGTCAAAGAGATGTAACTGAATATACAAAGAACCTGTTATTAAGAAGCACAATATTCTGGGGTTGTTTGTTTGTTTATTTGTTTTCAGAAAGCTTGCCAGAAAGACAAGACCATGCCTGATTCAGGTTTAAACAGGAATACAAACACAGATATGACTGTTAGGAGAACTACACAGTTACAGATACAGATGATTTCATTATGTTACACTGTTAGTGAACACAATACAAATAGCAGAGCTGTAAAACAGGAAAGGGTCAAACACAGTAAAGTACAATATAAGAGAGCAGAGGGAAAATCCAAAAGAGTAATCAAAAGTAAAGGGTCTAAACACAGCAACAGCAATCACAAATTAAACATGGCTCTGAACTTTACATTGTGCAAATGCATGTGCTGACCCTAATGTAATCTACAATGAGGAAGTGACCTGGAGGTGGTGTGCTAGAGCTAGGCTAATACTGAGATGATGGTGATGTCTGGTGGTCATGTGATGTTGACCTGATGTGCTGATCATGTGCACCTGTTCCTAGTTTTACCTCAAACTCTTTTTTATTTATTCACTCTGTGTTGTTCTGTCTTTGCTGATTTTTGTGCCTTTGCAGCAGCTGAAGGACTTTCCTGTGTTCCTAGTCCCAGTTTTCATTTTATTTCTCGGTTTGACCTTTGCCTTTTTGCAGCATTTATGATTATACCTTATCCTGTGTTAAATCTGTCTGTGTTATGACCCATGCTATGGACAGTGGCTTTGATTCCAGATTAATAAACATAATTCTGAATGCACATGCACTTGTATTCTCATTATATTCCATATTACGTTTATTCTTGTTTACATGGCTCTCGTCTGTGTTCTGTGTGAATTATAATGTTCTGTGTTTAAGGTGAATCTCCTCCAGTCTCTCTGATCATCAATCCCAACAGAACTCAACACTTTACTTACGACTCTCTCTCACTGAGCTGTGAGGACCAGAGTGACTCTACTGGATGGACAGTGAGACGATACACACACAGTGAGGGAGGGTCAGATTGTTCACGGTGGGGATCAGTTACAGGATCTACATGTAAAATCAGCTTCCTCTCCACATCCAACACTGGAGTTTACTGGTGTGAGTCTGGATCTGGAGAAAACAGTAATCCTGTCAACATCACAGTGCATGGTGAGTCTTCATGTAGTGTGTTTATTGTTGAAGGAGAAGGGAAATGTTTCATTACAGAATATTCAGAACTCTGAGTTTCTAACTGGGAGAACTGTTCCACAAGACAAAGACGTTATTTTCCAGACTGAGTAGAAGTAGATGCTTACCGATACCCACACTGATAATGATAATGAAATGAGTAACTTACTGGGTATTAATCAATCAGGGATGTCATAGAACATTTTATTTCTCTTTGTTTATGTTGATTGCTGTTGTGTACAGATAACTCACTGTGCTTAGATTATGTTTAATATGCTATGGAATTTTTAATAATTTTTTTAAACTCTCTGTCTTTAATAGAGTGTGAAGGTGGAACCTGAGTTGTATCAGTGAACTTGGTCATTAAAAATGATTGCAAAGTGCTGTGACTTTCACCTTCACTCACAAGCAAAGTGTAGACGGTGGGGAGCGAGGGGAAAGGAAGTGCACATGGCTCAGTGCTCAGTGCTGTCACGTGTGATAGTTTCTCTGCACACTCTCTTCACTGCTCCATTCTCACAAGTACCTTTG
Organism: Ameiurus melas; assembly: GCA_012411365.1. NCBI lineage: Eukaryota > Metazoa > Chordata > Actinopteri > Siluriformes > Ictaluridae > Ameiurus > Ameiurus melas. The sequence continues at coordinate 5,288,123 of CM022756.1, forward strand.
TGCACAATTAATGGCACCTTGATTTCATTTTTAATGGCCATGTTCACTGATACTGCTCTGTTCACTCATTAGGGTAACCCCTCACTTTATTAAAAATAGTGTTTTATCAGGTTACTCATGTTGTAGGAAGATGCTGTTATTTCACTTCTTGATATTTTCACAGAGTCCAGTTTGCAGTCTGCTTTACTTTGAACATTAATCGTGAAATACTTCCAGATCACTTTCATTTTCTGTCATCTGTTCATTAGCATGACAATGTACACTAGGATTATCTAGGCTTATGTCACATACAGTGGGGGAAAAAAGTATTTGATCCCCTGCTGATTTTGTACGTTTGCCCACTAACAAAGAAATGATCAGTCTATAATTTTAATGGTAGGTTTATTTGAACAGTGAGAGACAAAATAACAACAAAAAAATCCAGAAAAACGCATCAAAAATTGTATAAATTGATTTGCATTTTAATGAGGGAAATATGTATTTGACCCCTCTGCAAAACATGACTTAGTACTTGGTAATGACTTAGTAATGACTTTTAATTTTCAATGCCCTGGCTGAAGGAAGGAGGTTCTCACCCAAGATTTGACGGTACATGGCCCCGTCCATCGTCCCTTTGATGCGGTGAAGTTGTCCTGTCCCCTTAGCAGAAAAATACCCTCAAAGCATAATGTTTCCACTTCCACTGTAGTAGCACATCAGATTTTGGTATCAACAGATTAATTAGAGACATCAATAATATAATTAAGTAATTAGAAATATCATTTATTTTATTGTACATGTGATATTCTTTGTTCTAGATGATGTGATCCTGGAGAGTCCTGTCCATCCTGTGACTGAGGGACATCCTCTGACTCTACGCTGTTTATATCGATACACACAGCCCCCAAACCTCCGAGCTGATTTCTATAAAGATGGATCAGTTCTCCAGACACAGACTACAGGAGAGATGATCATCTATAACGTCTCAAAGTCAGATGAAGGTTTCTACCACTGTAAACACCCAGAGAGAGGAGAGTCACTGAAAAGCTGGATCTCAGTCAGAGGTGAGAAACCTTGTGAGAATTTATTTTTATTCTATTATCTTTTTATTAAAACAGTTTATATACACAGTGTTTAAATCCTTAAATTCTGGTGTCTTTCTAGCTTCAGTCTCAGGTTCTAGAGCCAGTGGTGGAACAGTAGGAGTGTCTCTGGGTTTGGGATTTTTGTTCATCGCTTTACTGATCTTAATGATCCTGCTGTGGTCCTACAAAAGAAAAAAAGGTCTGATAACAGCTTCACCTATTTTATGTAGAATATAATCAGAATTTATAAAGACTCATGCTAATTTTGATCTATTACATAATTGTGGAAAAATAAATAAAGATTACTTGCTGAATGAATAAGTGAAAGTGTTGTTTAAAAGATCTTGACATTATTAAGGATCGAGATATTGTCCTGATTACAGTGTAAGAAACAGTTTAAATACAATGTAGATTATACAATAAATAAAAAGTAGTTGCACATTTTAAATATAGAATACTAACTGTAATGTGGTAAATATTACATATTCATATTATTTATTATATTATTATATTATAAACCCACAACCTCTTCTAAAGTCAGATTTACAGCTAAATTAGAGAATTTCATAAAATTTGGTAGAAGAGCTGATGAGGGTTAAGAAAATTCACTGTGATTAGAATATATGTAAATTATTTTAAATAAAAATACTATACAAAACCTGCTACTAGCTTTAATCTTAATTGTAAGTTGTTGTTGTTGTTGTCGGTTAATTCATGCAAATTCTTAAAAATTATTTTGGGTGGGAATTAAACTGAACCTGATTTATTAATGAACTCTGCATTTTTATCATGTGATTAAGTTGTAAATATGTCTTTATTACAGGTTGTGCAGTTCAGACATGTAGTTACACTCATCTACCTACATCTTGTTATTAGAATTATATCATAATTAATATTTGTATCTATTCCTACTGTATAATTGATCTTCTGTAGTCACTCTGTTTATTACACTGTAATCAGCGCTGTGTAAAATAAAGTGTTTCTGTTACCATGTACACCCTGTTCAGATGTAGAATCTGTCTCCCTCTATAGAAAATCAGACATCAGAGCAGAATCAGATCCGGTCAGGAGCTGAAGACTCTCAGTCAGGACTCACACCACTTCAGGCTGGTCAGACACTCTGTCAATCACTGTTTATTTCTACATTTGATCATCATCTCTGTAATAAATATCATTCTGTAAATTCATTTTATTTGTTTGAAATCTGTTATGTTTAGTAATCTACAGTCACATTTACAACAAGTTCAGTTCATCTTCATTCTGTTTTCTGTAGGAAGTGAACACATTTATGCCGCTGTGGATCAGACAGATACGAGTGGAACAGGTAGCTTTATTTCATTTCAGCATTTCCTCTTGCATTAGGAGAATTAATGATAGATTAACTCTATACAGTAAAGTACAGCAGTGTCTTGTAGTGATTAACACACTGCACTGTGTTCAGGTGAAGCTGCAGCTGAAAGCAGAGAAGCCACTTACGCACAGGTCACGAAGAAAAAGAAGACAAACAGGAACAATGGTAGAGTATTTTTAATGATGAGACATTTCATGGATTTAGGTATTCTTTTCATGTATTCTGAGGTCATGACCTACAATTTTCCTTCAGATCAGACGAGTCAGTTCCATCACAGCCTCCATTAAAAAGCAGGCATGTGTTCTACATAGCAATAATCATAAAGTTATCACACATTAAAAAGATGCCACATGCTGAATGATAAAGGAAGCTAAATGAAGAAAACTCTAGAGATTAAAGAACTACTCTAAAAAAAACAGCTAGGGTTCAGTGTGGTTTTGGCAGGAGACTGATAATGACTTATGTTTGTGTATGAGTTATAATTGATCTATTACATGGATAAAGATCATTGGGATGGTTTTGTTCTCTGCTGCTGCAGGTGCTGATGCTGAACCCAGTGTTACCGATGTGACTTATGCTGAGATTGAACTTAAACCAATGACAAAAGCAAAGAGAATGAAAGGTAGAGCAAAATGAAGAATATTTATTTTGTGTCATGGATCACTTGCACCCTACTCTTGTTTTATGTAAAGAATAAAACACTCTGTTGTGCGGTTATAGGGGAAAACAACAGGGAAGTGTGAAGTGGAGTTCCTGTTACAAATCCAAAGTTTTCATTTTCCTATACCAGTACATCCTCAAGTGTTGTATTCCCCTTATATAACAGCAATTTTTAACAACTAAATGCTTTAATTAATTAAAGAATTACACTTTATTAATTTAGTCACATCCTGTGTTGTGAAATTCCACAAAGCAAGTTAGTTCCTGTTCTCACTTCTGTTACAGCAGCTATAAACAGGCGTTCCCTCACCAGCCTAATAAGTTAATAAGATGACAAAACACAGCTTCTAATGTTACAAAGAAACGGAAGTGTAAACTCCTCTGTCCTAAAATCTTTCTCATGTCAGAAAACTTGGTTAAAAGTGCAGATTTTGAGTCTGTTCCATAATAGTCTTTGGGGCAGTGGTGGCTCAGTGGTTAAAGGCTCTGGGTTACTGATCAGAAGGTCAGGAGTTCAAGACCCAGCACTGCCAGGCTCCACTGTTGGACCGTTGGGCAAGGCTCTTAACCCTCAGTTGTATAAATTAGATAAATTTAAGTCACTCTGGATTAGGGCATCTTCCAAATGCCATAAATGTAAATAAATATAGAACATTTCCTAATAGAAAATGAATATACACTTTTCTTTGTGTCTTAAATCTATTTATTACTTGCCTGATATATGTTCTTCCACCATACAAGTCCCTGTGAATGGGCTGTTATGATAATGTATTAAAATGAGCCTTAAAACATCATCTGACTTCTGACATTCAGACTTGAGAATGCAACAATGCTGTGGTATATTGTGTGTGTGTGTGTGTGTGGGGGGCTGGTTGTTTGTTTTGTGGGGTTTTGTTGTTTTTGTAATTTAGATAAGATGTATTTTTTTCAGGACATTAATCAAGGATTTGTGTCTTGCTCCCAACTAGAAAAGACCAGTGTGGGTGATGATACTGTATACTCAGTGCTGCAGCAGAAGGTAAAACTCATGACATTTATAAAGTTTAAAAGGCAATCCATACACCATGAAGTAAGAAATATGTTTAAAGGTGCATTGGGTAGAATTGGGCCACAAGCAGTTACAAGGTGATTTATATATACAAAACACTATAATGATCATGTTTTATCCTTGACCCTCATATCCATGAACACAACGTCCCACTTCTCAGAATCTATGATGGTCTATGAAATCTATGAATCTATCTATGATCTATGAAAAGTTAGTTTGGTAGCCATCTAGACAATTTTCAATCATCTCATTCTACTTGGATAGTTATGATATACAGTAGTTAGATATGAACATGCAAACTATTTAATAGTTTGTACCATCACTTATGGCAATATCCGGAGAAATGTATTTCTAACCGTATTTATGCTAACTTTTTTTTTTCTCTCTGCAGTGAGCCATATGTCTATGAACTTCATGAAGCAGATGCTCCTTGTTTTCTGAGGCCCAACCTCAGCAAACCAGAGAAAGGTGGCTGAACAAATATTTCCCATCTTTTATGCCAAGTTTACAATTGTATGGGCGCTTGTACAGTACCTGGATTTCCAGTTGGGTCACAAAAAAGGGGCAGCCTGCCTACAGCTGGGGAACATTTTGTCCAAAGTGTTGGAATGGGATGACTGTTCAGTACAGCAGCACTAAAAATATATGCTTGGTTTGATTCAACTGCACAGCTATGAAAAATGTAAGGGTAAATTAAATACATAAAAGCTTGGGCAAACAGAATCTCCTCTTGAACTACTAATTTCACCTTGTTGTAGTAGTAAATGCCTTGAAAACGTCTAAACTGCACTATTGCATATAAACTGTACTATTTTCTCTTTAAGAAAGCTTGAGCTAGTCCTTACCAGAAAAGAACACAGTGAGCATATTACTCCATTCTTACTCAATCTAATTTGGCAGCCTTTTAAATTCTACATTGACTACAAAGTCATTTTTATTACACTTGTACTGTATCTCCAAATTGTTTCATTATGGAATACCTTCTTTTAAAAGCAGTATAACCCATTCAGCAGGCCAAGTGTTAACCCAAAGGACCACTTGTAGCTCAGTTGGTGGAAATGTTTGTGTTATATAGTTCCCAAACTCTGGAATCATTTTTCAATCTATGCAATTTCTATATGTAATATCTGTTTTTTTTTATAAAGATTTTTTTTTATAAAGGTACTTGTTTAACTCTTGACTGGTTATTGTGCATTTTTATCTTGTTAAATATACTTCATGATTATTAGTAGTGTATGTTTATAATTAAGTTATTACAGTTTTTCACAATTGCTAACAAGCATTTTTTTTTGTTACAAGTGCACTTTTTAAAGAATGTGTTCGAATAACAGTGCTTTTTATGGAACAAACAATAGAACGAACTGCAGTGAGTCTGGGTGTATAATCTCACAAAATTGAGTACACCCCTCAAATATTTGTAAATATTTGAGTACATCTTTTCATGTGACAACACTGAAGAAATGACACTTTGCTACAATGTAAAATTGTACTGTGTGTTTAGTTATTTTGAAAGGACAGCAAATTTACACTGTTATACAAGCTGTACACTTACTACTTTACATTGTAGCAAAGTGTCATTTCTTCAGTGTTGTCACATGATAAGATATACTCAAATATTTATAGAACTGTGAGGGGTGTAATCACTTTTGTGAGATACTGTGTGTGTGTGTGTGTGTGGGCATATATATATATATGTATATATATATATATATATATATATATATATATATATATATATATATATATATATATATATATATTATGTATGTATGTATGTATGTATGTATGTGTGAGTTGGACATATCCTGATTAAACAAACATCATTATCCAAGGTCTAAATTTTACATTTACATTTATTCATTTAGCAGACGCTTTTATCCAAAGCGACTTACAAATAAGCAAAGCGATATATCAAGCAGGGAACAATACAAGTAGTGCTACTATACAAGATCCATTAATTGAATACCAGAGGAAGCAAAGTGTACAGCGTAGAGGTGTAAGTGCATTGTCTGTGTTTTTTTTGTTAGGTGTTCACGGAAAAGGTGAGTCTTTAGCTGTTTTTTGAAGATAGTGAGAGACTCTGCAGTCCGGATTGAGATCGGAAGAGCGTTCCACCACTGGGGAACGGTATGTGTGAAGGTTCTGGAAAGGGACCTTACGCCTCGCTGAGTGGGAACTACTAAACGTCGGTCGCTAGTTGATCGCAGATTGCGAGAGGGAATGTATGCCTTCAGGAGAGAGTTGAGGTAGGAGGGTGCTGTTCCTGACAAGGTCTTGTAGGTGAGCATCAAGGCCTTGAACTTGATGCGGGCAGCTACAGGAAGCCAGTGGAGGGAGATGAAGAGGGGTGTGACATGAGTAGTCTTGGGCTGGTTGAAGACAAGGTGCGCTGCAGCATTCTGAATCATTTGAAGGGGTTTGATGGAGCTGGCTGGGAGGCCTGAAAGCAGTGAGTTGCAGTAGTCCAGTTTAGAGATGACAAGAGCCTGGACTAGTATCTGTGTAGCCTGTTTGGTGAGGAATGGTCGGATTTTCTTGATGTTGTACAGGATGAACCTACAGGACCTTGCAGTTGCTGAGATGTGGTCTGTAAAGGTCAAGCCCTCATCAAGAATCACCCCAAGGTTCCTGGCCATCTTGGTTGGCATGAGTGTAAGTGAGCTGAGCTGTACAGTGAACTTCTGGTTGATTGAGGGATAGGCTGGGATGACGAGAAGCTCCGATTTTCCCAGGTTAAGCTGAAGATGGTGCTTCTTCATCCAGACCGAGATGTCTGACAGGCAAGAAGAGATGCATGCAGAAACAGATGGGTCGTCAGGCTGGAAGGACAAATAGAGCTGAGTGTCATCAGCATAGCAGTGATAGGAAAAGCCATGAGACTCAATCACCTGACCGAGAGATGTAGTGTAGATAGAAAAGAGGAGTGGACCCAGAACTGACCCCTGTGGAACGCCAGTTGTGAGTTGCTGAGTTTCAGAAATACCTCCGCTCCATGATACCTTGAAGGATCTGTCCGAAAGATAGGATTCCACCCAGCGTAGAACCGTTCCAGTGATGCCCAGGTTGGAGAGAGTTGATAGGATGATCTGATGGTTCACAGTGTCGAAGGCAGCAGAGAGGTCAAGTAGGATGAGGACAGATGATCTAGAGGTTGCTCTTGCTAGTCGTAAGGCTTCAGTGACGGAAAGCAGAGCAGTCTCCGTGGAATGGTTGCTCTTGAAGCCAGACTGCTTGGTGTCTAGGAGGTTGTTCTGTGTGAGAAAATTGTAGAGTTGATTAAAAAGCGGCTCTTTCGAGAGTTTTGGAAAGAAAGGGAGGAGGGAAACAGGTCTGTAATTGTCAACTATAGAAGGATTGAGTGATGATTTTTTAAGCAGTGGGGTAACCCGGGCTTGCTTAAATGAGGTAGGGTATGTGCCAGTAGAAGCGATGTGTTAAAGATGTGTGTAAGTGCAGGTAATAGTTGTGTAAGATGGACTGAAGAAGTTGAGAAGGGTAGGGTCAAGGGGACAGGTTGTGGGACGGCTAGAGAGGGAGGAGTTTAGAGACCTCAGTCTCTGAGAGGGAGAGAAGGAAGTCAGTTGGGAGGTACGTGGAGGAGGAGTTGGTCTATGCATGTCTGGGGTTGAGAACTGGTTCCTAATTGATGTAACCTTGTTGGAAAAGAAACTTGCGCAAAGTCATCTGCAGTGAGAGAGGTAGGGGAAGGGGGAGGAGGGGGACAGAGAAGAGAGGAAAAAGTTTTGAAAAGAAAGCGGGTATTGGGAGAATTACCAATCTTATCTTGAAAGTATGTGGTTTTAGCAATGGAGATGCTTTTGGAAAAAGAGGAGAGAAGTGTCTGGTAATTGGTTAGGTCAATTGGATTGTTTGATTTGCGCCACTTCTGAGAGCCAAGGACTAGAGGGTGATGTGCGAGCAGGTCTGGAGGTTAGGGGGCATATGCTGTCAAGAGAAGATGTTAAGGTGGAACATAGCATGTCGGTTGCGGTGTTTATGTCAAGTGAGGAAAAGTGGTTGTTAGAGGGAAGTAAGGTTATGACAATGGAGGAGAAATGTGAGGGGGAAAGGGGGAGCAGAGTAGGTGGGGAAAAAGAGATGGAAGGAGGAGACAGTGAAGGGGGTGAGGGGAGAGAAATAGAGAACTGGATAAAGAAATGGTCAGAGGTGTGGAGAGGACTAATGAGAAGATCGTGTGTGGTGCAATTACGTGTGAGGATGAGGTCAAGCTGTTTGCCGGCTTTGTGGGTTGCTGGTGTGGTGAGCTGCTTGAGGTCAAATGTGTGAAGGAGAGCAAGGAAGTCAGCTGCATGTGGCTTGTCTAGATGAATGTTGAAATCACCAAGGACCAGAAGAGGAGTTCCATCATCTGGGATGGTGGATAGTAGCGTGTCGAATTCATCGATGAACTTCCCCAGTTGACCTGGAGGACGGTAAACAACGAGAAAGTGCATTTTTGCAGGGACAGTGACCATAACAGCATGAAATTCAAAAGAAGTGTATGAGCAAGAGGGAGAAAGACAGGTAAATTTCCATGTTTTGGAGAGAAGCAAACCTGTACCACCCCCTCGTCTGTTGGGGCGTGAGGTATGGGAGAAGTTGAAGTTGGAGGCCAGGGCAGCTGGTGTGGCAGTGTTCTCAGCATGGATCCAAGTCTCAGTCAGAGCCAGCACACTGAGGTTAGAGTGGGTTGCAAATGCAGAAATGTTGACAGCAGATTGGCAGTTCCAAAGTCCGATTGAGAATGAGATGGAACCTGCAGAGGCCGCATTCAGAGAGCGTAGGTTGTCCAAGTTGCGTACGTTTTGGGGAGAGTGCCACCGTCTGCGCCTGTGGCAAATGACAGGGATAAACTGATGACACATGTTAGTGTGTGTAGACAGGTAAACGAGAATAATAAAGGGAGAAAAAGTATACTTAGCAGCACGTGTGGTGTCTTGTCTGTGTCCTTGCTCGGTGGACTCGCGCAGGTAGACTTGCAGGTCTTTACACGAGCTTGGTCTTTACACAAGCTTGGTCTTCACACGACAAGGGCTGACGCTTCCGCCTCAGCGTTTCTTACTTAATAAATACTGATGTGTTTCAGCTGAGCATGCCTCTTTAATTAGCAAAACAATGAGTGGTCGTGTGAACGAGCGACTCCCAACCGAAACCGAAACTGAGTACCGGAATTTGCTTTAATCTAGCAACAAGTATACAGCTCGTAGCAACAAGGAAGCACAGTTACAGCTTCTATCTGACAATCGGTGCTAAAACAAGTTCCAACTAAAAAATCCAGAAAGAAACACTTACCACTTACTGTTCGCCTGAGTCAATAATCGCTTATTAAATAAACAAAGCCTTCATTTTAAATAATTTTGGTATTGGATTAATGATGCAATTTATATCACATACAATTTATAACATATCTACAATTATTTTGTGTAGCATGTATTGATTTCATAATACATGGTGGGTGTTTCTCAGCAAATTGTTTACGTATTTATTAATGCATTTAGCTATAATTATTGTAATTGGGTAATTATTAGGTGAAACAATTTATACATTAAATAAAACCATTTAACTAGTCACTCGTGTCATGTCACTTGTTACACACAGGCCCACTTCAGTTTGAGTACTTACAAGAATATTATCAGTTTTAAAACCAATTTATGAACATTAAGATCAAATCAGATCATATAAAGGCGGCCCTTGATTGAGTGACAGCCCAAGAACCGGTGGAGAATTTTACCATCACCATTTGACAATGTAACCTCAACACAAATGGAGATTCTCCAATAAACATTCAAAAACTGAAAATATTAATAATAAATAAAATAAAATCCAGTACAATAAAAGCTGATAAAATCTTTATTAAAAAGGAAAAAAATAATTTTAGTAGATAGTGTTTTTTAATCCTTTAACTTATTAAGAAGGATGTGATTATCACGTTTAATCTACAATTATTGTATTTTTTTTAAACTTGCATTTAATCTACAATATGAATCACATGAAAATGAATCGCAAAAAAATATGTTTAATCTATAAATATCATCAATCAGAAATCATCACAATTGCACAAATTGCATAAAACTTATAATGTCTTGCTTCAGTTAAGCTTGGATAAACTAAAGCCCTAGATTGAAATCTAAATTTCCTTCCTAATGGGGCACAGTGAAATGGGTAAGGAAGCTCATTTCCATAGGGTAGAGAAGGAGAAAAAAAATTATTTGTTTTTGACAGCAAAAGTATGTCTAAATTTTGACTTATTATCTCAACCGTTTGATATGATAAGTCTTTGCAAATAATTACCAGTTACGAGAAGTCTGAATTTTGATAGAATAAGTACAAACGTTGCTCTGCCATCCTGCTCGGCTGAGGACGTCGCCCTGCCATCCTGCTCTTAAGACATCGACCTGCCATCCTGCTCGGCTGAAGACGTCGTTCTGCCATTCTGCTCGACTGAGGACATCGCCCTGCCATCCTGCTCCACTTAGAGGCCATCGCTCACTCCTCATGCTTCGTGGACAGCATTGCTCCCCCCTCTGGCCTTGAGCGATGTTGCTCCCGCTGGCTGCGCAGTAGCCGCTGTTCCGCAGAAGAGACTGCCCAACACCTAAACCTCAAAGAGCATGCCAAGTTCCAGCCTGAGGTCGACGAGACAGCCAACCAAGCTGTACACTTGCCTGAGGCCGATGTCACAACAAACTATGTTCTGCTCACACCTGAGTCTACTGAAATGGTCAACCAATTTCAGCCTGCAGAGTCAATGGTGAATGATGCTCAGTCTCCTTGCTCGATTGAGGATGTCGTTCTGCCATAATAATCCACTGAGGATGTTGCCCTGCCATCATGTTCCACAGAGGACCTAGCTCTGTCTTCCCGTCCCACTGAACCTGACGACTCAGCTTCCCCCATCTGGGTGCTGCCTAGCAACCCTGGCGAACCTGTCCCAGCGTTATGCCTGCTCCTCGGCTCCATGCCACTTGGTCTGAGGGGTTGTGAAGATATTATAATCTTCAGCTGTCAGTTTGGGTGAGCTTGTGCTCAGGATAAACTCAAATTCCTGTTCTTGGCTGACATGAGTGGAACTCAATGTGATCTTCTGCTGTTGTAGCCCATCCACCTCAAGGTCCGATGTATTGTGCATGCTGAAATACTTCTCTGCTCACCACAGGTGTAATGAGTGATTATATAGGTTACTATAGCCTTCCTGTCAGCTCAGACCAGTCTGGACATTCTCTTCTCATCTCTTTCATCAACGAGGTGCAGCCTGCAGACCCTTTCGCTCAAAGTTTTTTTTTGTTTGTTTTTCACACCATTCTGTGTAAACTCTAGAGACTGTTGTGTGTGAAATCCCCAGCTGATCAGCAGTTTCTGAAATACTCAAACCAGTCCATCTGGCACCAACAACCGTACCTTGGCAGAAATCCCAGATCACACTTTTTTCCCTATTCTTATGTTTGATGTGAAAATTACCTGAAGCTCTTGACCTGTAATCGCATGATTTTATGCATTGTGCTGCTTCATAAATGAGCAGGTGTATAGGTGTTCCTATTAAAGTGGATAGTAAGTGTATATTGTAGCGGGATGGGCGATGCACAGAGAGAGAGAGAGAGAGAAGAGAGATTAGTAAGCTTTTTAACAGGGAGTACGGGTGAATACCTGTACGAGGCTCTCTTTCGGACGCCAACCATTTCGGTAAGTCGGTACTCAACTTTCCCGGGGCGGAAGGGCATCCTTTTATTTCCGCCATCCGGGTCGCGAGTGGTTGAATTCTTCCGTCCGATCCTCCAATCCCCGGACGGTACGGCATCGGAGGGTCCTCCCCAGCATGGCGTCCTCTCCGGTTGACGCAAGGCCCACCGCGGGGCTGCCTGCTTCGTGCCGGTACGGCAGTTGGAAAAGGAGCAATTCTCTTTACCCTTGCGCCGAGTGTCAGTCCGTCGCGACAATATATACAGTGTTGAATGGGTCACTGTGGGGTCCATTTCAATCAAAGGCATCTCATAAACTTTACACACAAAAATCCACTCATTGTGATAGTCACACTGAATCTGGTGTTTTGGCTTCTGTTCTAGTTGGGCTGTGAGAGTTAAAACTCTGAGGGAGGAGGGGGTGTTTCTGTGTTACATTCACATTACATTTAAAATATAGAAGAACAGTAATGCAGATACTTTAGCATATGATTGGGAGAAGCTGAAATTGATGCCATAAATTTCACACCATAAACAGAACAAAACCCACCTCTTTAAATACTGATGACCATGTGAGATACTCACGCAGTTATTAAGTTATTATTAACATTTATGATGTTAGTGTACCCAAGGGAGTGGTGCAAAAGTCCCTTTTTTGTACTTCCCCATTTGTGGTTTTGCTAAGAAGCAGCTTGTGTAGTGCAAGTTTCAGTTTTAACTTTTTTTAAACACCCATTCAGGGACAGGATGTAGCTCAGTCTTCTCCCTGTGAGCATTGTTAACTTTGTTAACAATGAAGGTTTAATCCTTTAAACACTACTCTGCACATTGACTCGTAGAAGAAAATCTGGATTTATATGCAATATGATAGAATACCTTTTAAGAAGTCCAGGCTGGAGACAAATTCTTTTAATTTAGAAATCTAAGTCACCTTCTTTTCAGCTGCATTTTGGTTTCTTAAACAGTGCAACAGGGTAAAAAGAAAATCACTTTGTTCTAACAACCAAAATGAAAGCACCAACACGCGCGCAAGAGCAATAGCTAATTGTGCATTTCGATGCTGTTTACCCACCACGTGGTTTTAAAAGAATGAGTGCCCTCTACAGGCACATTGTCATGTCTGCATTCATTTATGGTGGAATTTCAGCACTGTAAAATCAGAGGAGAGAGAAAAGGGAGGGATTAGAACTAGGAGGTCATCATACACCTGGTGTGGAAACATGGTTAGAAGTGTAGAAATGCTCATGATAATTCATTAAACTATGTAAAATAAAATAAAAAATGTATAGTGCATGTCTGAAGCCAGAGAACTCAAATGATCCCTAATAAAATTGTATATACTTGTAGCATTAAAACTATGTAGATTCACTTAAAAAAAGGCCCTATCTTCTAGAGAGCAGAGAACCAGCCTATCACCCTGTTGTGTTGAAGTGTTTAATGTACACATGTTAAAGAAATACATAATATCAACATAACACAGCATGTATTTTAATACATGTCACATCATGACTGAATTCTTAAACCAGAAAACTGTTTTGAAGGGAAAAGTGTCCACAAAGGTGCATAATTAATTAGACTGGTTTTATAAGGGGTGTATAGTGGTACAGCAGGTAATGTGGTCACTTCAGAGTTCCTGGATCGATCCTGAGCTCAGGCTGCTGTCTGAGCTGAGTTTTGCATATTCTCCACGTGTCCGTGTGGGTTTCCTCCTACTTTTTAAAAACACACGCAGATAGGCTAGTCCGAAATACCCCTGGGTGTAAATGGTCCGCACTTATATAGCGCTTTTTTAACCTTAGCCATTCCAAAGCAAGTTTACACTGCTTTTCCATGGTTCTCATTCACCCATACACCAATGATAGCAAAGGTGCTAGGTGCTAGCTTGCCATCAGGAGCGACTTGGTTCAGTTCAGTGTCTTGCCCAAGGACACTTCAGCATTTGGAGTCACGTGGGCCAGGAACCGAACTGCCAAGCCTACGATTACTGGATGTTTAGTTTAAAACCTGCTCTACCAACAGAGCCACAGCCGCCCACTCCATGAATGTGTGTGTATGAGTGTGTGTGTATGAGTGGCTGTGCATGTGTATGAGTGTGTATGAGTGTACTGTATGTGTGCATTGTCTAAAGCAACCGGATATGCACAAAATTCATTGCAACTATAAGCATGATAAAGTGGCTAATGAAGATGAATAAATGGCTTCTTTTTTTTTAAACAGAAAACGGCACAGCTCCTATATTTTTAGTTGCCTCTTATGTGAGGAAGAATATCACTTACATCATACCTACATACGTACTGAATAAAGCTGAATGAAATGAACGTGAATAAACTAAATATAGATCTATATAGGATAATAATTACTATTCATCTCTCACATCACACCACGTAGGACAAATTACATTCACATACTAGCTTGATGTACAACAGTATTCTGTGTATAATATGGCTGTGCACGTCGTTGCGGCAGCGCCATCTGCCGGCAAGATCATGACAACGGCATTTTGTAAGTACACAGGAAAACCCATTGGTTACCGAGTTAGGAGTAACAAATAAAAATTAGAACAGTGTTTTAAACATTAAAACGCTATATTTAAAACGTTTATACCGTGAATATCATACACTAATATTTTGTTCCATTAGCAACTCGGCTAAAGCAGGACAACTAAATTAGCACGTGCTTCACAGAGTATAGTGACAATAAAGGCATACATTCAAAGTAAAAATAAAAAGGTAGAATAAGGAAATAAATGACGATATTAGTTAGAGCTGTGGTGTTATAAATGCTTAAAACTATGATAGAACAAATCATCTGATAGATTTCAGGTTTTATCATTACAATAAGGTACATTATTTTTGTGGAAATTTAATATAAAATGCAACCTTTTTGGGTTCTAGCTGACTGGACTGTACCAACAGAGTTCCTTCCTTGAAAATATACCAAATGAATGTAATTCACGTTAATTAGAAAAAATATGCTAATCAAAATGGTAATTTAAATAAAATACTTTTGTAAATAAAAATACAAATTTAATTAAACAAACATAAATAAATGTATATTTTCAGTTAACTGAATGATCGCCGTTTTAGCTTAGCCAACACACTCTTCTTAGTGTACATGAGCAGACTGAAAAGGTGTTCAGATGTATGTTAAAGAGGGTTTATTATTATTATTTATTATTTATTATTATTATTATTATTATTATTATTATTATTATTTATTTTAAATTCCATTACATTGTGGATAAGGAATGAAGTTAGGATTTTAAATGTACTGTAATTACCACTAGAGGGCGTCAGAGACATTTTGGTTTTACTTATCAACCGTCACCATGACGACGGTCTTCTCTTCTCCTCTCCTCAGCGTGTGGGGAAAACACACAAAAAGTGCTCACTATTATGGAGAATAATACGATTACTAACATACTAACTGTGAACATAGCAGTTCAAATCTGAGAAAGAACAGATTGTCTTAAGAAAATGTGGAAATGAAATGTATGATCTTAGGGAGCTGCACATTTTTGGGAGAAAGTACAGACTGTTCAGACAGTACTTCCTTGTTCGGAGACTTCACCCAGACAGGTCCAGACAGGCAAGAACAAGAAAAACGTAACTGAAATAGATAACTGAAAGAGATGAGGTAAAATGGGAAGGAGACGATGGTGTGGAAGATAAGAGGTGGGACTTGTGTTTCAATATGCTAATCAGTGCACTCGTTCATCCAGTAGAATGATCATTTCCTTGCTCTTTGCATAATGAATAAAAAATAACTATAAAATTAATAATTAATGAGTGTAATCATATATATATATATATATATATATATATATATATATATATATATATATATATATATATATACAGTGCCTTGCGAAAGTATTTGGCCCCCTTGAACTTTTCAACCTTTTGCCACATTTCAGGCTTCAAACATAAAGATATAAAATTTTTATTTTTTGTGAAGAATCACCAACAAGTGGGACACAATTGTGAAGTGGAACGAAATCTATTGCATTTTTGAAACTTTTTAACTAATAAAAAAATGAAAAGTGGGGCGTGCAAAATTATTTGGCCCCCTTGCGTTAATACTTTGTAGAGCCAGATTTTTTAATTAATGAGTGTAATCATATATATATATATATATATATATATTGTCGCGGCGGACCAACACCCGCCGCAAGAACTAGAGGTTCGCTCCTTCCCCGACTGCCGCCCGGCACGAGGCGGGCAGCCTCGCGCCGGTCCCAACGCCAACCGGAAGGGCGCCACTGCAGGGTGGAGCCAACCCCCGCCACGCCGGGCGCGGTATTGGCGAACCGGGAGCAGGAGGTTCACCAATCCAGCTCCAGAAGGAGGGGAAAAAGGACACCCTTCCGCCTACGGAACGAGGAGGATCAACTTCGGCTATGTAGGCAGCTAATGTCCGAGGTAATTACCACTGAATCACGCAAACACGGGCTTACCTAACCGTTCGCGCTCTCTCTCTCTCTCGCCCTCTCTCTCCCTCTCTCGCTCACAGAGGGCTCCGCCCCGGGACGAGGACGGCGACGACAGACGAGGACAGTGGTGAGGCCGAGAAACCGGCACAGGGAAACCGCTCCTTCCCAGCTCTTCCGGGAATTCCGACCCGACCCGGAGGGGCGCGCACGCCAGCCCCGCCCCGCGGGGTTTCCCCTATTTCACCCCACACGCGCCACGCACCCAAACACACACACACACACACCACTACGGATTTAAGGACAAATAAATCCTGGGTTTTCCTCACTTCTCGCACGACAACCTGCCTCCCGTGTGTTTGTGCTACGCCCGCCCCTGGGCTGATCCCGCTACACTGGTGGAGGATGCGGGCAGTAGCACAGGCCCACCCCAAAAAAAAAAAAAAAAAAAAAAAAAAAAAAAAACCCCACACACAACTCATGGAGCAAACGTTAAAACACCTGCTGGAGGCCAGCATCCAGCAACAGACCGTTACGCAGCAATTCGGCCGAAAGCCTCCAGGTGGCCACCCAAACGCTGGTGGACCTTAAGACCCTGACCCCCGCTGCCACACCCCTCCCGGACCCCAGATGCGAGCTCAGCCACCTATTACCACCCCTCTCCCCGACGAGGACCTCGTAGCTTATTTCGAAAACCTTCGAAAAATTGCCCGTCGAGAGGGGTGGGATCGGGATGACTGGCCCAGGGCCATTGGCGGGTTACTCACGGGGAGGCACGCACCGCCTATTACAGCCTCGAACCAGAAGACGCCCCGATACCCAACGATGAAAGAGGGGGTCCTGGCGTGGTGGCCGCACCACGGGCCAGGCGGCAGTAGAGTTCCACAACTGGGTCTACCAGCGGGGCCGCCCGTGCGAGCAACTAAACGCTCTGATCCGACTCACTAAGCGGTGGCTCCGACCGGACCAGTATACAGCCACGGAGGTGGTAGAGAAGGTGGCGATGGACCGTTCTCTGAGGGCGCTACCCGCCCAGAACGACAGGCCATAGGGGCACAGGCGCCAGAATCACCCCAGGCGCTCATGTCGGCACTGGAGCGTACATTATGACCACGCCCGGGTTTAGCCAGGGGACCATCAGCCCTCTGCCCAACCCTCGGGACCTCAGGGCCCCGGCCTGACCGTCAACGGGCCCCTGGACCATGGAGGACCCGCCGGAGGTCACCAAGCCGGATGACCCCGCTGACGGGCGCCCATGCCCACGGAACCGGAGATAGAGCCCCGTCGGCCGATCCAGAAACCATGGCTAGCTGGGTGGGGCGCTCCACCTCCAACAGCCTCTCCGAGGGCCCCACCCAGAGGGTGTGGGTAGAAGGAAGACCCGTCACCGCCCTACTGGACACCGGGAGCACAGTGACGCCGCCCGACCGACAGTCCTCCCCAAGGCATTACAACCGGAGGGAGTCCTCGCGTTACCTGCATCCATGGGGAGACCCGGGAGATCCCGGCAGCCGAGGTGCGGATCCGGAGTACAGCCGGACCTGGCCCCTCCATGTGGGCGTGATCCCCACTCTTCCGGTGCCACTGCTCCTGGGGAGAGACGGCCGGGCTTCCCAACGGGCCCGGCGGCCGAGCGGGCAAACCGCCGCGACGGACCCAGAGGACCCAACGGGCAGTCTGCCCGCCTACGACGCCGAGACGCCGAAACCGAAGGTGAGTCCTCCCGATTGACTAATCCAGTGTCCTCTGTGTTCCAACAGGTGAACCGGGAAGGGAAGTTCGGCCGGGAGCGAAAGAGGACGACCGCCTGAAACACTGTTGGGCACAAGCGGCGGTGATAGAGGGGGTCACCCAGAACCCGACCTGAGGCTCCCCACCCTCGTACTTCCTCGTGAAAGGGGGCCTTCTCTACCAACGAGTCTGTCGCAGAGAGGAACCGACGGACCTCCTGGTGGTACCACGGACGAGGACTAACCTAGTAATGCATCTGGCCCATGCCCACCCCCTCGGCGGTCACCTAGGGGCACGCAACACGCTGGAGAAACTGAGAGACCGGTTCGTATGGCCCGGGATGGATGCCGAGGTCCGGGGGTTCTGCCAGCAATGCCCTCAGTGCCAGCGCACCGCGCCCAGGAAGCCCCCGCCAGCACCCCTCATTCCGCTACCCATCATAGGCGTCCCATTCGAGCGGATTGGTATGGACCTGGTAGGCCCCCTTCCCAAGTCAGCGCGGGGCCACGAGTACATCCTCGTTGTTGTGGACTATGCCACCCGGTACCCGGAGGCGGTGCCGCTACGCAAGGCCACTTCCCCCAACATCGCCAGGGAGCTAATGCTCCTTTTCAGCCGGGTGGGCATTCCCAAGGACATCCTGACCGACCAAGGTACGCCCTTCGTGTCAAAATTAATGACGGATCTGTGTCGGTTGTTGCAGGTGAAACATCTGAAGACGTCTGTCTACCACCCGCAGACCGACGGACTCGTGGAGCGCTTCAATCAGACGCTCAAACGGATGCTACGGCGGGTGGTAGACGACGAGGGGAGGAACTGGGACCTCCTCCTCCCCTATGTACTCTTCGCCGTCCGGGAGTGCCCCCAGGCGTCCACAGGCTTCACCCCGTTTGAGCTCCTGTTTGGGCGGCGGCCAAGAGGACTGCTGGACGTCGCGCGCGAAGCCTGGGAGGAACAGCCGTCCCCGTACCGCTCGATCATTGAGTACGTGCAGGAGATGCAAGATAGAATTGACCGCGTGGCACCAATAGTGCAGGAACATATGCGCGCCGCGCAGGAAGAACAGCAGCGGGGTGTGTTATAGCGCCCGGCACAGCCCCGAGTTCCATCCAGGCGATCAGGTCCTGCTTCTAGTGCCTAGCAGCGCCTGCAAGTTCCTGGCCCGGTGGCAGGGCCCGATACGGTCCTTGAGCGACGGGGAGCCGCTAACTACCGCCTGCAACAACCCGGTAAGCGTACGGACGGGGAAGTTATACCACATCAACCTGCTGAAGAGATGGGTGGAACCAGTCCCGAGGGTTTCGCGCGTACGCGGGCCGGGACACAGATCCTGACAAGCGTGCCTTGGTCGACTTTGGGGAAGACCTCACCCCCGCAAGAGACAGGAACTCAACGAGTTGGTGGACCAATTCACAGACGTGTTCTCCTCCTCCCCGGGGATGACCCAGGTGGTTCACCACACGATCAAGACACCCCCGGGTGGTAGTTAGACAGAGACCCTACCGGGTCCCTGAGGCCCGGCGGAAGGCCATCGAGGAGGAGGTGGAGGAATGCTAAGGGATGGGATCGTCGAGGAGTCATCCAGCCCCTGGTCCAGTCCCATCGTCGTGGTAACAAAACCCGACGAAGCTACGCGCCTGTGTAACGACTTCCGGAGACTGAACCAGGTATCGGACTTCGATAGCTACCCCCCCCCCAGTGGACGACCTGGTGGAGCGACTGGGGAGGGCCCGCGCTATCCACCCTGGACCTTACCAAGGGGTAGGTTTTGGCAAGTTGCCCTAGTGCCCGACGCTAGGCCCAAGACGGCTTTAGTACCTCCACCGGCCACTGGCAGTACCGGTCGTCCCCCTTTGGCCTACACGGGCACCAGCCACCTTCCAACGGCTGATGGACATCGTCCCTAACTACACCGCAGCTCGCGCCGCCGCCTACTTGGACGATGTCGTCGTCCACTCCTCCACCTGGTCGGAACACCTGTTCCATCTGGGGAGGTCCTGAGGGGGTCCGGAAAGCTGGACTGACAGCCAACCCCAAGAAATGCCACCTGGGATTAACCGAGGCACAGTACCTGGGGTACCGCATTGGGCGGGGGTTGCTGAAGCCGCAGACGAGGAAGATCGAAGCCGTAGGACTACCTCGCCCCTCATCGAAGAAACAGGTACGCGCTTCTTGGGGTTGGCGGGGTACTATCGGAGATTCGTGCCTAACTTTCGGCGATAGCTGCCCCTCTTTCAGATCTCACCAAAAAGGGGCCAGCCGGACCGGGTGAAGTGGTCAACCGAGGCGAGAGAGCCTTCCAGGCCCTGAAACGGGCCCTCACCAGTGCCCCGTGTTGCGGAACCCGGATTTTCGCTCCCTTCACGGTACACACCGACGCATCTGAAACAGGGTTGGGCGCGGTCCTCTCCCAAACCTTCGACGGAGAAGAGCACCCGGTTCCTCTACATCAGCCGGAAACTGGCCCCCGGAAAAGAGGTACGCAGCGGTAGAGCGGGAAGCCTTGGCGATCAAGTGGGCCATTGAAGAGTTGAGGTATTACCTGGCAGGCCGACACTTTGTCCTGGTCACAGACCACGCCGCCTCGCAATGGATGGCCAAGGCCACGGACACGAACGCCGGGTCACGCGGTGGTTTCTCGCCCTGCAGGATTTCTCCTTCCAGGTGCAGCACCGGGCGGGGGCCCTGCATGGGAATGCAGATGGGCTCTCACGACGAGACACGCTTGGGCCCACCTCCCAGCGGGGTAGGCTCGGAGCTGGGAGGGTAATGTCGCGCGGACCAACACCCCCGCCGCGCAAACTAGGAGGTTCGCTCCTTCCCGACAGCCGCCCCGCACGTAGGCGGGCAGCCTCGCACCGGTCCCAACGCCAACCGGAAGGGCCGTCACTGCAGGGTGGAGCCAACCCCCGCCGGCGCGCGGATTAGCGAACCGGGAGCAGGAGGTTCACCAATCCAGCTCCAGAAGGAGGGGATAAAAGGACACCCTTCCGCCCACGAACGAGGAGGATCAACTCGGCTATGTAGACAGCTAATGTCCGGGGTAATTACCACTGAATCCGCGCAAACACGGGCTTACCTAACCGTTGCGCTCTCTCTCTCTCGCCTCTCTCTCCCTCTCTCCGCCACAGAGGGCTCCGCCCCGGACGAGGACGGCGACGACAGACGAGGACAGTGGTGAGGCCGGAAACCGGCACAGGGAAACCGCTCCTTCCCAGCTCTTCCGGGAATTCCGACCGCCCCGGAGGACGCCGCTACGCCAGCCCCGCCCCGCCGGGTTTCCTCATTTCACCCCACACGCGCAACCGCACCCAAACACACACACACACACTCACCACTACGGATTAGGACAAATAAATCCTGGGTTTTCCCTCACTTCGCACTACAACCTGCCTCCCGTGTGTTTGTGCGCCCCACGCCCCTGGGCTGATCCCGCACATATATATATATATATATATATATATATATATATATATATATATATATATATATATATATATATATATATATATTATATATATATAATCATATATATATAGCTTCTGTCTTAACCCTCATAGCACTCTGGGTTAAGGTATGGTTGGTAACGTAAGAGTGGCAACCCAGGCTCATGAGCAACTGCTGATTGATTCAAATATTTACTTGAGCACATTCACATATTCACAGATTTCTCATTTTACAGGTGAATTTCCTCCACACTATCCCCACTGTGTCCAGATAATACAATATTTTTGTTTATAATCTCTAAAATGAAATCTGTATTTCTTCTCTTGTCGCTTTGTCCTATTTTGTGTGTGGGTGTTAGAGAGAAACAGCAGCTGTTTAGTTTGTTTTCGGTAAAGAGGAAGGAAGAGCAGATACAGTCTGTCTGTACTAAAAATAAAGAAGTCAAAGTGAACTCACATACACTCATCTCTGTCTCTTTTTCTTAGCAGTGTGATTTGACAGCAATAAAAATAGAACGTGTAAAATCTTTAACACACACCTCTGCTCTGTCAGTCAGTCAGTCATTAGAGAGACAGGATGGAGTTCAGTCCACTCGCTGTGATGCTCTGTGAGTAAATGTTCTCTTTGTGTCTTCATTAGAGTGAGTGGTGGGCTATAAAGTTGTTCATCTGCAGTCTGAATGTCCTGAGTGATGAGTTTATTGTGTGATTAGTACACGTGAGGAATGTTACAGTGGTGCAGTCTGTTGGTTTTATGTCCCAGAGCTAAGAGTATCACATTTCAATAATAGTACCTGATGCATATGTGGTGAATTGCAATAAAGAAAATAAAGTAAAATACACAGTGGATAGAAAATTAACACACAAAATTTGAATATTTAGTTGTCAGGTTCTGTAAACTTGTAGTCTACATAACCTGCATCAGGGACGTGGTAGCTCGGTGGTTTAGATGTTGGACCCTGTGATCAGAAGGTTGTGAGTTCAAATCTCAACACTACCAAGCTGCCACTGTTGTGTCTTTAATCCCCAACTGCTCAGTTGTATAAAAACGACAACTGGATAAGGGTGTCTGCCAAATTCTGTAAAAGAAAAACAACTGTATTATTCTTGTTCTACCCACTGTGTATTGTACTGCGTGCTTAAAATGTGCTAGACTCTGTTCCAGACTGAATCAGTTCCATGTTTATGCCTTTTTCTCTGATTCTGTTCCCTGTTTAGTGCTGATTTCACTTATACAAGTATCACATCCTCAAGGTGATTTATATATATTTATGATTCTTTATATTGTGTACATGATTGATTTGTTAATACATTATTAACTGTTTTATAGCTCTAAAGAAATAAAGTAATTTTAACTAACTTATTTTTAAATATCTGAGACAAAATACTGCATACAAACCATATAAGACAACATACAACTGTAACACTTTGTATCAAATGTTAAATCTAAATCTTTGTTTTAGACACAGAGTGTATGTTAAAGCACAGTAAAGCACTGCTTATGTTGTAAAGAGAAAAGCAGTTCTGACTCAATCATTTCATACCAACAGAAAAACCCAAACCGTTTCTGAGAGTGAATCCTCAGAGCTCCGTCTACACTGGAGACACCATCACTCTGATCTGTGAGCTGCAGTCAACTGGATGGGAGTTTCACTGGTTCAAATATAATCAGTATATGCAGCGTCTGAACACTGTAGTGACTGACACCAACACACTCAACATGACAGTCAATAATGCAGAAGAAACAGTGTACATGTGTTTAGCACGTAGGCAAAGCATGATGGGAGAAATCTACACAGAGCTTAGTGATCCAGTCAAGATTACAGAGAGAGGTAGGTCATGATTTGTCACATGTTAAAAGTATGTGAAAAAAAATACTTTTTTGCAATTCCATATTGTTCTATAATTTATTTGATATTATTTTGTTATCTTAAAAATATAATATCTAAAAAGTATTTGCAATCTGTGGCTGGTGAGATCCAAGGCTAATTGCTAATTGTCCAAGGTGTAATTGCTCCTATGGAGAAGGTTTCTCTATAGAGACATTGATTTAAGATTTATTGAAAAAGTCTCCAGCATCAGCGGAGACAGAGGCAGAGCTGTAACTTTAAATTTAGCTGTACGTTATTCAACTTGGGGAATTTTAACATGATTATATGGCTTATTTACTAAAGAATGGAGAACTGTTACTGTTACACTGTAACTAACCTTTTTTTTGCAGACATTGAACACATTAAATGTTAGATTAAATGTAACAATTATGAATGGATGAAAAGTGTGATGTGGTGTTCTTTCATTTGTTTTTATTCTGGCAAATGTCTGAAGGGCAAGAGAGAATAAAAGACTTAAACTAAAACACTGAAAACAATCTTAAGGGAGGTAACAGTCATTTCATTTCATCACACCACCCTGCCACTCAGTGTATTTGTGTAACAGCATAACAGGGTGTGTTTTATTCTTTCTCAAACTGTGGTGAATTAATGAAAAAACATATAAAATGTAGGTCTGAAATCAGAAATCTCAAATGTGTGAGAAATGTAGCTCATGAGTGGCACATGAGAGAAGCATTTGTCCTATTGTCCAGAAAGTTCGAATATTATAATGCTACAGCCATCAGGGGCCAGGACCAAAAGCACAAATTTGGCTGTGCACTCTGGGTGTGTCTCATCGTTTATTAAAAAATAAAATAAATAAATAAAATAAAGGTTCTTTGTAAACTAGCTGAACTTTTATGCTATTCCAAATTCATCTGTATACACTCATAATGACAAACAACACGTGACTATGTGAATAATATATGAAAATGAATTAATCACATGAGAAATGTGAAAAATATAAACCCACGCATTACATGTGAGAACAATGTGGGGGAAGAAAATACCTTTTGAATTAGAATCATATGAGAATATCATGTTAAATCATCTATCAAAATAAATGTATCAAGTGGAAAAAATATGAAATAATTTTAAACAATGTTTAAAAACCACATTATTTACATGTAACATTCATGTGCCTTTTCTCGAAGATATTCATTTCTATATCATTATTACATTATTATGATTATTACTGTGTCTTCAAAAACTCTACAAATTTAAATAATTTGTATTTCCTGCATAGAAGAAAGACCACGGGCAGATCTGAGTGTATCTCCACAGAGCTGGCTGACTGAAGGAGACTCAGTGACTCTTAGCTGTGAGGTTACAGACTCCTCTACAAACTGGACATTCAGCTGGTTCACAGCTGTTCCCTACAGAGACGGCTTAACTCAAATAAAAAATAATCATGGCTATATCATGCATGTGGAACTCTTCTCAGACAGCAGCAGAGGATCTGGAGGCAAATACACTCTCAGTCCTGCTGCTCTTAATCACACAGGAGTTTATATGTGCAGAGGAGAGAGAGGAGAACCAGTCTTACACACACAGTACAGCAATCCACAGCCACTATGGATCACTGGTGAGGAAAAATAACATTGCTGGGTTGGGTGTAGGATGTGGATGTGCAAGTGGAAAAATATATTACTCTAGCATTTTACTACTATAGAGCTGCATTTAGTTATTTAGTTATGAGGACTTACACATGATGCACATGCATTACACACAATTCTGACATTGACCTTATGTCTATTCTTCCTGCTACATATCAGCCTGAGCAAGAAGTAGAATTAAGTCAGAAAAAACATTTGGAACCAGTGGCACTGAGCATACATTAACAGTGCCAGTGAGGCTTGCTACAGCAGGTCAACATCTACATGTGTAATCAATGTTATTCCTGGTAACCCAGTGAATACTGGGCATAGGGTATTTGGAGTCCAGGGAAGATTGGAGGACATCCAGTAAAGACTGGAAAAGACCACACCGAGAGTAGGTGGCTGGTAACCCAATCCACTAGTCTCTAAGAGAAACACCATGTACTTACCACAAAGTCAACAAAGAGAAGACAACCCATAGGTCTTCCAATAGGCGGGGTGAAAGATGGACTGAATTGGATGGATGGAATTGGATGGATCACACGGAGATGACAGGAATGAATACAGATAGCAGGTGCCGGTGGGCAAAGGTGACCATGCAATTCTCCAGCACATCTTGTCAGGTGTCTTGTCACATCTCAAGGGCACTACAGGTGGCAACACAATCAAGTCCAGAGCTGATTGGCTGAGGTGCTGGTGGGTTGTAGACAGATCATTTGCAGTGGTCATCCTCCACCAGTGTGTCAACACATCCAATTTGTCAGAGAAGGTGGGGGGGTTGCACGCTTCTTATCAAGAAAACTCACTTTGTTACGGCACATAGTGGAGTCGGACACAGATGCAGATCAGAACTCTTTATTCAACGCAAAACACAAACTCAAAGCAAACGGAGTGTAGAACATAACCTTCTTGGCATGAACTCTAGCGCTGAAAACATAAACAGGTTTCCCCTCCTACTACGACTAACCGCTAAACGTATAAATAAGTAAATAGGCAAATAATAACGAGCGCCGTGCTCTGAAAACCCGGCGCTTAAATAGCCAACATCACTAGATCTAACAAAACACCTGTGCTAGATCACGGTGGTTATGCTAGCCCTTAAACCGGAAGTGCGCGCTCAACCCAAAGTCTTTCCAAATGAAGCGCCACGGCCGCCAGAGGCTGGTGACAGTGACAGAACCCCCCTCCAAAGGGTACTCCTCCCGGAGTACCGAAAACCCCCCTCCTAACGGGGGTCCTGGGCCCCCGTAAAGACAGTCTCTCTCTGGTCCGGGAAGGGAGGATGTCCTAGCAGGGCAGCTGATGCGTGGATCGACCCCTCCACTGGGGTCGAAAGTCGAGGCACTGCCCCCGGCGGCACTGGAACGCGGAACGCAGCCCCCGGCGGCACTGGAACGTGGGACAGCTTCCTCCGTAGAGACCTCTCCGTAGGTCTCAGGCTGAATTTCCACTGCTGAGGCCTCCCCGTAGGCCTCAGACTGGAGCTCTGCTGTCCTCCATGCCCCCCCCAAAAAAAATTTTTTCAGGGATTGCTTCCTCCGCAGGGTTGGAAGGACACTCAGGGACTTTAGACGGGACTGGGACGTTCTGAGCTGGTGGCTGCTCATAGACATCGGGAGCTGGAGGCTGCTCGTGGATGTCACGCCCTTGAACTTTGGCTGGAACGCCAGAGACTTGTGACATGACTTTGATGTCGTGGACTTGAGACTTCAATTTGACAGAGCCTTCCAGCTCCTGCATTTTGGCAGTTAGATCCTTGTTCTGTTTCTCTAGCTGCTGTCGTGAGCAGTCTCACTTTTCTGAGCCGTGCGGCGCTCACCCGCTAGCTCGGTGCTCAGCGTGTCCACATGTGCATCAGCCTTCTTCAATCGTTCACTAACGAATTCAATGAGGCTCAGTTTCTCTTCAAGTTCCTCCTCCAGCTGTGAAATACGAGCCTACAACCTCCGCTTGACATGTTGAGCCCAAACCCCAACCCGTCCATGCCCCTGCAGCGCTCAATCCATCTCCAAAACTGTTTTCCTTCCGCTTCTCTCTTTTAATCTTAACTGTCTGTACTTCTGTCAGCTGTCTCTGTGCTTCATCTCCAGCTTCACTGGCTTGGATGAGTTGAGCTTCCCGCTCAGACAGATCAAACTCTAGCTTCTCCTTTGCTGCTACCACCAGAGCTCTCTGTCTTCTCTCATCCTCTAGCTCTGCCTTCATTTCGTGCACCTGTTCCAATTTCTCCTTCAATTCAGACATCTGTGTTTTAACGGGGTGAAGCTGGTTTTCTGCACTTTTCCTTCTATCCTTCTCCTCCTCCAGAAGCTGCCTTAGTCAGTTTCGTTCGTCCTCTAGTTGAAAAAGCTGTATGCTTATAACCCGTTTCTGAAGTGTCTCAACTTGCAGCAAAACCTGTGCTTCCTGTAGTTGTGACTCCACGGATGAGCATTCTTTAGTAGCTTTGATGCATTTCTTCTCCATTTCAGACAGAATGCTGCTCAAACTCTCCAACTCCAACTGCATTTTGCTCATTTTTTCCGCCATTTCCTTACTCTGCTTCTCGCTCTCGCTGTGTTTCAGTTGGAGCTCTTGCAGCCGAGCGTCACCTTTCTTCTTGCGAGATTTAGAGTCCTTTTTACTCAGAGCGATTACAATGGGAACCTGAGGCTTGGCTGTGACTGGAGCTTGAACTGGAAGTATGACTTGGGTTTGAACTTGGAACTTAGCTGTGAGCGGAATTCTGAGAATTGGGTCAGCAGAACGGATTCCGCTTAGCAGGATGCGCGGTAACTTGGACCTGTGGCTTTGCCTGGACAGAAACATGGGCCTGGGGCGCGGCAGGGGCCTGGGGCGCGGCAGTGGCCTGGGGCGCGGCAGGGGCCTGGGCCTGGGGTGCGGCAGTGGTTGGGATGAGCAGAACTTGCTTTACTGGATGAGCGGTGAGAGTCTTGTCCATCTCCTCTTGATATCTCACCTGCTCATAGTACACGTGGAATGGGCGCTCTGCTAGCCCTTAACCCTATGCTAGCCCTTAACCCGGAAGTGCGCGCTCAACCCAAAGTCCTTCCAAATGATGCGCCACAGCGGCCTCTGGCGGCCGTGGCGTGATACACTTAGAGAATTGACTTAAATCAGCTGCGTAACCATACTCTGAATCCATGTAAATTTCCCCTCTTTGGACTAGCTGCTGACACTAAATATAGGTTGTGGAGAATTATAAGTGAGTGAGGAATGTTTAAAGCAGTTGAATAGCACTAAATGATTCTTCTCATTTAAATAGCACTGTTTAATTAAATGAGGTATAAATGTGTTCAGTGCAAGCTATGCCAAGAAAATACAAAAATAAATAAATAAATGAATTACAGCTTTCTGTGTTTAAGGTGAATCTCCTCCAGTCTCTCTAATCATCAATCCCAGCAGAACTCAACACTTTACTAAAGACTCTCTCTCACTGAGCTGTGAGGACCAGAGTAAATCTACTGGATGGACAGTGAGGCAATACACATACAGTGAGAGAGTGTTAGATTGTTCACGGTGGGGATCATTTACAGGATCTACATGTAAAATCAGTCTAATCCACACATTTCACACTGGAGTTTACTGGTGTGAGTCTGAATCTGGAGGTAGCAGTAATCCTATCAACATCACAGTGCATGGTGAGTCTCTGAGTCTGCCATTGGGAGAACCATTCAATAACGCAAAACCTGTTTATCTTAGTACATTTACCTCAAATTCAAATTCTATAACTCCTTCTGATAGGGTGTTATAGCATTTATAAGAGTTTAAGTATGGAATATTTTTAGTGCAGGTATCATTAAATGTGCATCAGACAGATACAGAATACGAGTTGCCTGTATCAGAATCGATGCATCTCAAATTCTAAGACAGCAGCACTACTGCACACTTAAATGTTTTCTCAGGGGATAGTTCCACAGGTTTTGTTCTGCAGATTCCACAGGTTTAGTGTGCAATAATCAATGCACAGATAAATTAGAGGAGTTCTATTTCTATTATCTAAACATCTCATAGTGTGTGGATTTCCTTACTGGAACCATATTAAGTTGTACATGCAAATTTCTGTGTTCTAGATGGTGATGTGATCATGGAGAGTCCTGTCCATCCTGTGACTGAGGGACATCCTCTGACTCTACGCTGTTTATATCGCTACACACAGCCCCCAAACCTCCGAGCTGATTTCTATAAAGATGGATCAGTTCTCCAGACACAGACTACAGGAGAGATGATCATCTATAACGTCTCAAAGTCAGATGAAGGTTTCTACCACTGTAAACACCCAGAGAGAGGAGAGTCACTGAAAAGCTGGGTCTCAGTCAGACGTAGGAAATCCATCTCTTTTGATTAGATTCTCCCTTTAACAATAAAGTTTATTTGCACAGTGTTTAAATGCAAATTACATTTTCTTTGTTTCCCGTAGGTTCTAGATCTAGTGGTAGAACAACAGGAGTGGGTGTGGGACTGAGCTTGGCCATTTTCTTCACCTCTTCATGGATCATATTTATCCTGCTGTCATACATCAAAAGAAAGAATGGTTTGACTAAATTACGTACAAAATAATAAGAACTTCTAAAGAATAGACTGATATTGTCACATGAGAGATTACACATTTTATTTAGTATGAAAAGTATTTTTAAAAAATAAGTGAAATTCCTATGTTAGAGTTCCCAAGCAAGCATTCATAAAAGTTTATATATATAAATTAAAGTATCTGGGTAAGGATCTGAGCGATTTTGATAGAGGTCAAATTGTGATGGCTATATCACTGTGTCAGAACACACTGTGTATTGCAGCTTGTTGCATATGGGGTTGTGCAGCCGCAGACCGGTCAGAGTGCCCACGCTGGCCCCTTTTCACTGCCGAGAGCACCTACAATGGGCACGTGAGAATCAGAACTTGACAGGGAGCAATGGAAGAAAGTGGTCTGATGAATCACCTTTTCTTGTACATCATGTGAATGGCCGAGTGCATTTGCGTTGCTTACCTGGAGAAGAGATAGCATCAGGATGCACTATGGGACGAAGGCAAGCTAGTGTAGAGACAGTGTAATGCTCTGGGCAATGTCCTGCTGGGGTTGTGGGATTTATGTGAATGTTACACTGATATGTACCACCTACTTAAACATTGGTACAGACCAATTACACCCCTTCATGGGAACAGGATTCCCTAATGGCACTGCTGAAAAAGGCAGGATAATGCACCAGAAGCTTTGTGTAATGTTCACATTAACCAAAAGTGTGATCTCAGTGACTCACCGACAGTGGCACGGTTATTGGTGTCAGACGGGCTGGTGTGAGTATTTCTATAACTGCTGATCTCCTGAGATTTTTAGACACAACAGTTTCTAGAGTTTACTCAGAAAGCTGAGACTGCAGTGGGCATAGGATCACCAAAACTGGACAGACTGGAAAAACTGGTCTGACGAATCTCAATTTCTGCTGAGGTGCACAGATGGTAGGGTCAGAATTTGACACTATAGTATGATATGTTCCAGACCAGGAGAACAGAAGGTCTTCAGTGTTGGTATATTCCGGCAGTCACACCAAGCCTTGTTGTTCATAACACACAATCCCCGTCCTTTGCTCTTACCAGAAAATGATTTCATTCTGTCTGCGGTGTACGAATAATCTTTACAGTTTGATGGCTCTGTGTGATATGTTCTCTCTTAGCCTTGCTGACTGCTGAAGCTTGCTGACTGCTGTTTGTCTTTGGAAAAGAACCCGCACTCTCAGCTCAGACAACAGATTTTGTTGTCTAAGGACTGGATGTTTGCTAGGAAAATGCAGTGAAGGACAGCTAGCCTAGTCTCCTTAGCCTAACTAAGATGCCAGCTTTCCTTTCAGTGACTCCAGTTGACTGCAGTAAGCAGTCCAAGTTGTAGAACAGCAGTTTTCCAATAGTGTTTCTCAGTCATACATGATGATGCTGAGTACATTGTTCATAAAAACATTAAAAAAAGACACTAAAATTGACAAATGACTGCTAGGTTTGGTGATGCTTGGTGCCATATTGGAATAGATGTATAAAGCAAGAAGAACAGATTATAAAGCGAGTTTTGATTTAGCACTTAAATATAGAAAAATAGCTCATTTAAGGTATTAATGAATAAAGGGTTTGATGAAAAGGGCATGTTCAGAATATCTGACACTTTTAAATCATTATTATGATCAGAGCTCTGATTGTAGTGTAATAAATAGTATATACAATTTAGACTGTATAATATTAAATATGGACATATTGACCATATTCATGTAAAGTCATACAGCTCAATGAAACCATTTAATTATTCTAATTTCAGTCAAATTCAAAAATAATGAAGACTTTTTATTTAGTTTTATATACAATGTTAATACAGATTATGCAACTGATATGTGTACTTACACTCATCTAACTACACGCTGTTATTAGTATTATGTCCATATTTATTATTTGTAACTATTACTTACTGTCATTGGGGTTTGTTTATTTGTAGTTACCCTCTTTGTTGCACTGTAATTAGAGCTCTGTAAGTGTTTCCTTCACTATTTACACCCTGTTCAGATGTAGACTCTGTCTTCCTCTATAGAACAGCAGCAGGACACCAATCAGACATCAGGGCAGAATCAGATCCGGTCAGGAGCTGAGGACTCTCAGTCAGGACACACACCACTTCAGGCTGGTCAGACACTGTCAATAACTATTTATTTCTATAGCTGTATCTATTTTTATATGTATTGTAAAATTATATCCTTTCTAATAAGAAACAAATAGTTTTCATAAATTCAGTTGTTTTATTATTTATGTAAAGAATAAAATAGTGTGTTATGCTGTTATAGGGATAATAGTGACAGGTAATGTGATTAAGCTGAATTAATTTTACCGCCTGAACAGCATGTCAAGTGTTGTACTCCTCTTATACCACAAGAATGACACGTCATATTTTTATCCACTTATAGTTACATTTAATGTTGGGACATGTCCTCAAGAAATGTTACGTTATAGCTGTTATTAACAGTCATTCCCTCACCGGCCTCTCGCTGTTCAAAGATGCAACACGCTGAATAATAAATACAGCTAAAGGAAGTAAACACTAGAGTTTAAAGAGCGACTGGAGACGAATAATGCCTTATTACATTTACGTTTACAGCATTTCACAGACACCCTTATGCAGACTGGTTTGCAGTTGATCTCAATTATACAACTGAGCAGTTGAGGGTTATGGGTCAAGGTCCAGCAGCAGCAACTCGGTGGTGCTGGGATTTCAAACAACATTCCAATCAGAAGTCCAACGTCTTAAACACTGCGCTACCACTGGCCATACGCCTAATGTTTATGTTTATGAGTTATGACTGATGTATTACACGACGAAAGATTATTGAAATGGTTTTGTTCTACTGCAGGTGCCGGTGCTGAACCCAGTGCTAGTTTTAGGAATTATGCTGATCTTGATCTACAAGCGCTGAATAAAGGAGCGAGAGTACAAGGTACAGGAAAATGAAGAAACTTAACTTTGTGTCATGGATCACCTGTATCTTGTCTAAAATCTAATCTTGTTTTATGTCATCAATAAAACACAGTGTCTTTCTGATATAGGAAAATAATCAATTACAGGTTGGTATGATGCAGGAGTTCCTGTTACCACCCTTAAGTTGATTTTTTTTTCTATGACATCATGTCCTGCAGACTTTTATTCCTCTCATACCGCAGCAGTTTGCCAACAACTACACATTTTAAACCCTGTTCTCCCTTGTGTAACAGCAGCTATAAACAATTGTTCCCTCACAAGTCACTCTTCTTACAGATCTTTCTTGTGTAAATAACATCTCTTAATCTGTTAATTTATTTAATTTATTTACTAAACCACTGATTTGCAGCTGCACTGTTGTCAGAGCTGCTGTTTTTATATTAATAAACACCTTCTTTCCAATCGAAATCCAGAACTGAACAGTAGTGTGGTATAATATATTTTAATTGTGTGTAAAGTAATATCAAGATCGTTTTCTAATTTTTTATTTATTAGAATGGTTGTAACTTTTGGGAGATTAATTCATGATTTATTGCTCCCTACTAGAAAAGACCAGTGTGGGTAATGATACTGTCTACTCAGACCTAAAGCTGAACATGGAGGTAAGACTTGTGATATTTACAGTATAAAGCTTAAAAGACAAACCAAACACCATGAAGTAATAAATATATTTAAAGGTGTATTGGGTAGAATTTGTCATCTAACAGTTAGAGTATCCATGTACACAAAACCCCGCCTCACAGAATGTGAAAGAGTTCTTCCATGTTAGTTTGGTAGCTGTCTAGATAACTTTCCATCATCTCATTCATCTCATTCTATATAATAATTGGGCCAAAATACTGAAACGCCTAATAACTTACTGATTTCTTGCTGCAGTCACTGATTCAAAAAGTTAGTAACATCTAGTTTGTAATATCAACGGTAGCAATATCAAGAGAAATGTATTCATAAATGTAGTTATGTGATCTGTTTTTCTGTCTGCAGTGAACCGTGTATGCTGATGGAGCCACAGTTATCAAATGAATAGCTGGAAAATTGCAATTTCTATTTTTCCTAAAAATGTTCAGCTGTTAGACTGCTATGTTCTAAACGTAACTGATAAACACAATGGCATGGAGAATTTGCCCACTGACAGATGAACCTGTAGGTGCCAAAAACATCAGCCTTTCCCTGAGATCATGAAATTGTTTTCTGTTGTATCAGTCCCTGATACATCTCTAGATCATCAGGAACATAATCTCTATATGAGTTTTTAAATCCAGATGTATAAAAATTATTTGTTTAACTTGGTAGTTTTAGGTATTAGTATTTTTTTTACTGTGTTTTTTTTTTTTTTATTTTAGAAGTTACTAAAACAATACTCTTTGTTTAAGAATTGTTCAACTTGTCATGCATTGAGAATAACAGTGTTCTATGTGGACCAAACATAGAGTCAACCTACAGTGAGCTGCTTTGTTGGATGTAAATAATTACCACCACTGGAGCTCATTGGGTCACAGATATCAATCAAACTAACATATTTAAGGTCTTAGGGAGTTTTTCCTTGCTACCGTCACTTAGGAATCTAAAACTATATTGGGATTTCTTTTTTAAAAGCTGCTTTGTAAGAATGTCTGTTGTTAAATGTACTGTACAAATAAAATGTAACTACAGGCACTCTGGGGTATAAATATAAAAATCATTTTTTAAACTGAGTAATGGGTGGTACGACTATCAATTTACAGTATACCATGGCAAAAATTTAAATTATCACAGTATCAGTTTGTCCCAGTATTTTGAAGCAAAATGCTTATTTATTTAGTCATGCGTGTAGTTACTTTGAACAGAGCTGTAAATAAGAATTCTGGGCCCTCTTAATGAACACTGGAGTAGGACCCTATACGTACTCACTGACTACTTTAGAAGGAACACTTTTACTTTTTATCATTCATGCAATTATCTGATTAGCCAATCATGTGGCGGCAGTGCCATGCATAAAATCAAGAAGAAGAAGGGGGACTAGTTGAGAGTGACCACTCATAGCAGTAGGACCATGCTTCCCATTCCCACTCCCAAAGTCAAGCATAATTCCAAGATAGATCTTGGAAAGTTGGGAGTTGGCGCTCGTTATGATTGATTGAATGAATGAGTAATTTTTGACATTTGGTTGGGGACCATGTTCATCTTTTGTTAGCAACAAGCTAGCCAGCTAACTGTGATGAGTGGTGTATACTTTCCCTCTCAAAACAGTGAACTGGATATTATAGATTTAAGTGACTATGCATTTATGTTGATTGATCTAAAGCAAATTCTGATTTAAAAAGTGCTCATTTGTTTACTGTTGATGCTGTGTGTGTGGCCATGTTGACCTCACGTCACTTGCCGAACTCTGGGTTGAGTTAAGAATTCAGAGTTAAGGGAGCGTTTTATTTGGTTTTTCAACCTATGCTGCCAAGCTGTATACATTAAACTTTACTTGGACAGAATTGTGTCCTGTGCTTTTTCTAGATATTTTAACAATATAATATAGTAGAATATCAAAACACTGCAATACACACAGGAACAAGTTAACATCCTCTTTATGGGAAACGAATTGGCTGGATAGCTAGCAAGCTAAATGACATTAGCCACTCATATGTTGCTTCCTAGCTAATTTTACACCATCAATCCAATGGAATTGAGCTAGCTTAGCTAGATTAGCTTCATTTGAAGAATTCTGTTCTCTACATAACAGTTTTTGAAGAAAGTTGAGAGAAAAGGCTAGCAGCTCATTGGTTGTACAGGCTTCTAGTGCTTGGGACTTAGCAAGATCTGTTAATTACCACACTCATCTTAGCTACTGGGTATGCTGCTATATCCAGTTTAACATGCCAAGCAACACAATGAAGATTATGCTTACTGTACCACTGCTTTCCTTTGGAAGCACTGTTTCCATTGAAAAGAATGTGGCTGTCCTCTGGAGCCCTCTCCACAACTCCTTACTTCTCACTTTTTCAGCCTTTTCTTTCATACATTTTCTTGTAATTAGCTATTCAGCTTGGCTCAGTGGACTAAATCATTTTTGATGATGGTGGGATGGTTAATGGTTAGGAAAACAGCTACACTTTCACTTATTATGCATACGCCACAAAGGGCCTATGGATTACTGGAGCAGTCTCCACAGTATACTCCCCTAGCAACGACCCTCATTGGTTATTTAGTACAATTCTTACTCTTAACTGAGTTATATTACCCTTCTTCAAGTCAAAGGTAGCTAGTATACATGTGCTAGCAAGTGCAATACTTTCCATGGTAAAAAAAAAAAAAAAGCCAATATAATATTTTATTAAGCTATTTGCTGTTATTATTGTTATTTATTAGGTTAATTGCCTTATTAACTAAAATCATTCACCCAGTAACTCATAACACTGGCATTGATTTAAACGTTCTCCATTAAGTGAAAAAAGACCAAGCTTCATACACACTAGGTTTATTTCGGTTTGCGTACATATAAGAAACATTTTCTTAACATTTCAGAAATCAGTTTCAGGTTTCATAAGTAACTTGAAATGTCGCCTTTAATGCAAAGTCAATCCATGAAAGTCAGAATCAAATCTGATTATGTACAAAAGTTTTATAAAGGATGCCCTTGATTTCGAAGAGACTGTCCAAACTCTTGTGGGCCTCCATTTCAAACATTCACAAACCGGGCACATTTCTTTCAGTGCGATAAAATCCATTTTGGTAAAATCTTTGAATTAAAAAAAACAAAACCACAGTTAAAATATAAAAACACAACGTGAACACAAAAATATAAAGACAGAAAGATCCGAAAAATCTGTTAAAATGCTGAACTGAAAATACACAAAAATCACAGGCTTCATTATTCACATGTGACTGGACAGAGGTCATTAGGCAACTATGACTAGCTCCTCCCATCTTAATTGCTGGTGTATGTAGGACATGTTAATGTACTGACATCATTTCCTGGGGAAAATTTAAGTCAGATATGATAAGAGTATAGAGTTTCAGGCTCATCTGGAGTTTTGGCCAAACAGCCATATTGTATTAAACCTCCTCGACATTTACAGAACGTCCACAAGGGGGCCTCAGTATCCAAAGAGCCTTCCACACACACACACACACACAAACAGACAGAAAATCTGACTACAATTACTCTATTTTGTAATATCTGATCTTTAAACGGCTATAGAGCCCCGATTAAATGCAATCCATCAGTTTGTCAAGATCCAGGAAAGATTCCAGAAATGAGAAGAGAAAAGGTGACATCTTGTTTGCTGATAATCCAGCTGGATTTAAACACACAGAGCTCGGGGGAACCTGAGAGAAAGAAGGAGAGGGAGAGATGCTTCAAAATTCATCTTTCCAATGATGAGGTCACAAATATCACGCCAATTTCATAACCTTTAAAAAAAAAAAAAAAATTATCTGTGGGCATAGGAAGTCATGTGACCTCACCTGTCCTCATTGAAGCCATCCACTTCCTCTTCGTCGTCATCCAGCTCCATGTCCAGCTCATTGTCAAGGCAACAGCGACCGTAGCTACTGAGGACGCTGAAAAGGGAGCAAATATTTAAAAACAGAGATTCAAAATCAAACATTGACATTTGTTTACTAGTGTTTCGAAATGTATTTACTGTTGCATTTGCGTGCATTTACCCCGACCTGACAGAGCGGCAGGTGAAGAAAACGATGCGTTTCAGTTTCTTGTTGTAGAAGAAGTAGTTGAAGGACCAGAGATTGCCCTCCTCACCGAAAGGGTCAGAATCTAGATCCGGGTTATAGCTAAAACAAAAAACACAAGATAATTCATTGTTTGCCCCAACACACGCACGATGTCTCTAGAGTGGTTTCCACTCACATCTTATAGACCAGTTTTTAATTTGCAGATAAGAAAATGGATGAAAACAAACACTTCCACTTGGTTTGAATATTCAAGATCTATTTTTCCATTTGAACCTCTTTTGAATGCAAATCTCTCAAAACATTATTAAAACTTTTTTTGCTTGATGTACAAAAAGGGTACTAATAAATGCATGTAATTTGTGGCCAGCTTTTTTTAAATCTATATATTTTTTAAATACGATAAACAAGTATTACATACAGCTAGGTAATTTCTAACAGTCACTCATTTGTGGGGTTTTTTCCTCTGGATGAATCTTAATCTGTGTTCTACTGGAAATATAAGAGCACCATATAGACTCTGCACCACATTCACGCTATACCCCATGTAGTAACCATATACTGTATAGTCAACTGAGATTCGTCCAAGATTCCTGTACAATACATGGGTACATGTGTTTCCTTCTGGATGTTCTATGGAGAGTTTATTCTGTGGTTGAGGTGATATGAACACACGGTGGTCATACTGGTGATGTTCACTGTTACACTAACATTACACGAGTGCTCAAATACTAAATTATTTAGGTCATCAAAATGCACATGGAGACCCCCCCCACACACACACACACAAAAACACATAAACACATAAACACAAACACCTGTAAATGTCACAGCTCTGCAGGTTGATCTCCTGGTCGATGGCGTTCCACAGCTCAGGACCGAGTGTGTTAAACTCCTCTCCTACAGACGAGTAGAGGCTGCTGTTCACAGCATTGGCCACCTGGGAAACACACACACACACACAGTCAGCATCAGCATTCTCACAGCAGGGACTGCTGAACCCCATTAACCCACAACACTCAATCTGTTTTAACAGTCTGCCCGAAACACACCCAATATCAACAATATCCGAATCATTTAAATAAAGAAAACAATGACACATTGATCATGAATCTAAACCTGTGATTTGCAGCTGCACCATTTTCAGAGATGCCGTTATAGGAAAATAATCAACACCTTCTGGCCAATCAGAGTCCAGAATTCAATAGCACTGTGGTGTAACACAATTCATGTACACGCTCCTCCAGGTTACCATAAAACACTATTTTCCCCCATATCCTATTTCCATTTTTTCTCAATAAACAACTGTTACACAATTTCGTATTTCAGGAACGTAATGCCAGAATTTCCCTGAATGAGGACATAACGAGGTCTCAGCGCTAGAACGATCCCTGTTGCATGAGTCATTAAGTCGCAGATCGTGTTATAGCACCTTCTGTAGCTGTGAACTTGTTTAATAAAAAGCATGACGTGTTCTCTAATAAACAAATAAATAAAATGTCATTGTTGACAAAATGCTGTGTTGAATTCCCCAAATAATTAATTACGTACACGTACCAACCCAGAGCACAGAATTTAAAACGACCAACAAATTTAAAACCCAGTTTCAGGGGGAAATCTACACAACCTGAGATTGCTGCCTGTGGGTTTACTGCACTATACTCCACTCGTCATAGGACCGTCAGTTTTGTCCAGAGATGATCGTGAAAAACGATTTGGCCCGACTCACCCAGTTGAAGCTCGGCTCGCGGCTGAACTCGTGGGCTCGGGCGGCGCTGAAGTCGTAATCGGGACGGAACGATTCGTTCAGTGTGGTGATGAGGTAGAACAGAGTCTTCCTGCAACACTTATCGCTCAGAGGGTTCTCCACTTCATCACCACTCTTCCCCAACCTGAGAGAGAGAGAGAGAGAGAGAGAGAGAGAGAGAGAGAGATTTTCAGGAAGCAGACAAAGAAATACCATAAGTTTTTTCTTAAGAGGAAGTGTATTATCATAGAGATGCAGAGTTCTGAGTGACCGTGGTCAGGAACGACATATGAAACCTGTGTGTGTGTGTTTAAGCCAGCGTATGATCTTAACACGGTGTTCTTTGGTGATGACGATCTCTGCATGTTTCAGCCATTTATCTCATACAGTCAAAGCCCTACTCATAATCTGCTCACACCGTGTGAAAATATTCAGCACATGCGTGGTCACACTGTACGTGCAACACAACCTCTATTCACAGCTCCGTCTGTTGAACATTTCAAGCGGTCTGGAAAGCCCCGACCTGCGCCATACAGTCATCAGATTAAGTACATCGTGAACCTCACTCCACAGTGAGATACAGTTTCTCACACTGGGCTCAGGATAGAAGAGCTGTGGCTCTCTGCCATCCTTTTTTCCAGTTTCTGTCAGTTATGGCAGGATGAGATGTTAACAATTAAGCCTTCAGTGTTGTGCTGTTATAGTAAAATACTCAGTGACAAGCTGGTCTGAGGAAGCAGTTACTGTTTCCATTTTTGCTGATTTTATTCCTAGCGCACAACAGCAATTTGACAACAATCATTTTTTTAGTAATTTTAATACGTTTAATGTTGTGCAACATCTACAGATCAGTTTCCTGTTCTCACTTGCATCAATAGCCTCTTTTTCCCCCTGCTCCCTGACGTTAATAAGACATAAAAATGCAGCTCGTCAGGTTTGTTAGGAACCCCATCGCGTAAAATCTGTTTATTATTAGTCTTGGACTACGTGGCGCACCTGCACTATTAAGTCATTGTGAATGAGTTGTTACTATAGAAACTATGACGTATCCGAACAAGCGCATTACTACTGTCTGATTATTTCGGTTATACAGAAATAATGCACAATCTGACCATTACAACTAATCAGATCCAAGTGATCAACTTTGAAATGTGGTTTAAAAGGTAAAAGTTCACATAAAATAAAACAAATAAATAAACTCTATTCTCGAATGGTGTAACGGCACTCTTGGTTCTGGAGTGTAAAATCTATGCAAATTTGTGTGTGTGTGTGTGTGTGTGTGTGATTAATTGTAGGCTCCTCACAGGTTAGGACTCGGGGCGCTGCTGGTCTGTGGAGGTGAAAGAGCCTCCAGCACGTGTGGCTCCCCCTCCTGGCAGAACTGCTTAAACATGTGCTTGTCATCACCAGCCATCTTGCATGAGTAGCTCTCGATCCTAGAAATGAAAGAAAGAAAAAAAAAAATCATCAAATGTAAGCGTTCCCCCATTCACGGTACAGATTTGATAAAGCACTGATGTTTGTACAGCAAAGTGCCCAAGCTGACTAGCATCGTACAAGGACCTACATTATACTGCAACCAAAACAAATTATAATTATTATAGTTTTTAATAACTCCCAATTCCTTTAAACATGTCAAGTCTAGATACAACATTAAACACCTGAAAAAATAGCCCTTTATCATTCATGTACCTGCTTGCATTTCTGATGGGGCTAGTACAATACATCATGCAAGAAAAAAATCCATCTCGTGCTTTACAAATTATGTTACAAATACATGATCAAAAGTGCTGACTTGCAGACTTGGGGTCTGTTCCATTGCACGTTTAATTAAGTCAGAGCCGGTCGTGTTGCCTCACAGTTTCAATAAAATACAATCCAGAAGTTAATGGAAGACAGCATGGCATCTGTGCTTTGAATATCTGCTGATGTCAGGTACTGTATTCTCGCACTAACCGGCCTAAAGGAATATTCCTGAACGCATGAACCTAATCGCGATCGCTGGAGTGAAATGTGTGATCTTCACTTGGACAGATGCTCACGATGAGACAAGGCTGACAACAGATGTAGGAGAAAAAAACACACTGTTATTTAACCAAATCATACATCCATTAATATGTTTAAATAGTCTACAAGGGCACGTTTAATTAACGTCTATGGGTGGAGTCTCCAGTCTGAGGCAAAGCTAGAAAAAGCTAGGCAAAGTTTATCCGTAACATGACAAACTGTATTTTATTAACTTCAAGACGGAATAAAGTGCAGTGAGACGTTTGGTTAGATAGACTTGCGTCCTTTCATGGAATTGCCTTGAAAGATCAGAGCTGTTCAAGCACTTTCTACAGTCTGGAAAACACAGAGTACATTGTGGGAAAAAATAAAGAAATAAATAAATGGAAAAACCCTGAGCTGTCATTTTAATAATGCTCTTTAAGCAGCAGACTCTAGTGGCGCAAAACAGGCTGGATGTTGTTACAGGAGGCTCACTGTTTATCTGGAGGGCTATTTGAAGCTCGGATAAAATGTCAGACAGTCTTACGGAGGCCGTGCTGCGTCTGTCCTGTGGGGTTATGCAAGAGGAGAGGTTGTACCAGGTCCAGACACACAACCCGGATCATATTTATAGGTGAAGGGCAAAAGTCACGATGGTTTATGAGAGTCATGTGACTGAGAACACTCTGGATTAAAGCCTGTATCCAACCCCAACGGACAGAAATAAAAATCAGGCTCATTTCTATCTGGGCACAGTATTATATCTATAGTAGGCGGGAATTTCAATCTGTACATGATGTGAATTTGATATATTTCCCTGCAGTGAGAAAAAGGGGAAAACAAAACAAAAACAGATATGTTTACTTCAAACTCACTTATAATGGAGGACTAAGGGCAGATGCTGAACTTCGTCTATAAAACAGTGTTTGTTGCTTTAAGTAGAACATTTCTAAATCTGTAATAATAAACAAACTCTTCTCAGCAGGAAGAGTTGCCAATATTTCCAGTTTGCTCTCGAGGCTTTAAATAGCGAAGAGATAAAAGCACACAGTAACTTTAACTACTTTCCACTGTATTGCTCCAGTGTTAGAAAGTTCATAAAAGTCCATAAAAACCATGTTTAATAAGACTTGTTCACATCACTATTTACTTGCTCAGAGCAGCAACTGTAGTTTAAAAAAAATTGTGTTCTACAGTCGAGTATTTTAACCACCGACTAACAGAATTCAACAGACGCCTTCCATAGACTTCCACTGCGAGTGAGTTTGGACTAAACAGGGTCTTATCTCACCGCAGGGAAACATTTAGAAATGTTAGTCTGTGGTAATCTCTCGCTCACACACGCGCACGAAAATGCTGCTCAGTGTGTTGCTTGTTACTCTGCAAGCATGAGATCGCAGAAGTCTCTAATATATAAACCACGAGGTTTTATTGCGCTTAAAAATTAAAACTGGGACGGGTTACGGCTCCACGAGCAGGTCAGAATACACTGCAACGTTGTACATCACAATCCCAAAGTGTAGCAAAAAAATACGCTTTTTTAAAAAACAAATTTAGCACTATTAGCAATATTTAAATACTATTAACAATATTTAAAGAGCTGCGCATGCAGGCTTGTATCAGCGTGTGCAATTTGTTGACTTATCATGAGGCAGCATTAGATACGTGTAGCGCAATAATTCAGGAAGAAGGTCACGCCAGTGAACTTGGCAGCGCATCTGGAACAAAGCTGTGTGTGGGTGTGTATACAGTAACCGAAGGATGTGTTGTAGGCACATATGCAAACGTTATGTGACACCACCTCCTGCGTCACATTGCTCGCCTAAGGGATCGAGCGCAAACGAACACTCCCTTCGCACCTAACCACTGCACGCACTGCCGAACAGAAAAACACATCAGCATTTCTGTGAAAGCAACAGTTCTGTCTCAAAAAGAGACAGATGCGGTGCATCATCCGCTCGCCACAGGTGTAAAATAAGAGTAATACGTGAACACACACACACACTTTCAAGATACACATCATTCAAACTGGCATTCAAACTGGCATTCAAACTGTCGTACAAATATGTCAATAAATAGTAAATGTACAAAATGGAACATTAAACAAAGAAAAAAAACAACAACAAAAAAAAAACTTATACAAGAGGAAAAACAACCAAAGGGGGGCGGGGTGGAGTGGCGGGGGGTGTAAAGTAAATAATAAAAAACAAAAGCATTGATGTTACAGTTGGCCTCCTAGAAACAGACCACTTACTAATCAATCCGGCGCTTAAAACATTTCAACACGCGTTTTAATGAAAGTGCTTCCTCATTCTTTTGAAATTTACATTCTTCCGTTTGATCCTTCATGTCATTTTACGACCTCGGAGCGTGTCAACCACCTTCTCTTGTATAAAAAGTGGTCTATAAATGATTACACACGAGCTCGTTATAATAAGTCAGTAACAATGGAGTCAGTCGTTCGACCCTGCTGTATGTAGCAGTAACGACGGGGACTTTCCAGGCGATGCCGAGCTGCTAGTCTTCTAGCTACGATCTGAAGGAAGGATTTCATTCTGAATCAAAAGCTTTAGCGCTATTATACGCGTGTCAACTAGAGCTGGGCAACACGACCATTTGATAGCAGTATTGTGGTAAATAAGACCATGAGCCACTGTTCATGTACACTGAAGATGTGGTTAGTGTTTCTAGAACAAAAAAAAATTATAATTTTTTAAATGTATTATTATTTTGCATCTTTTTGCACACTCCTTTATTTTCAGTTTGTGAGATTTGGAAATATAACATTTGTAAATGTAATACTTGTAAAGAAAGATATTATTAACAATCAGATTTTGCTGGTTTGCAGATTTTTTTAAAATAACATGAATGTTCTGCTGGATGCTTATCTATCATCGATCATAAGACTCATAAGAGAAACATTCAGTTTCGTGATAACGTCACCCCTGGTGCAAATGTAGGATTTTTAAAACGTACAACATGCACTTTAACATGACAGTGCCTTCGGTGTGTGTGTGAGAGTGTGTGTGTGTGTGTGTGTGTGAGAGAGAAAGAGAGAGAGAGAGAATCAGTATTCGTGCATACGACACTAAAGGTGAAAGACTAATCGAAAATAATCCCTTATACACACTGTAGCAGCACACATTAATAAACAGGAAGTGCAACAGAGGATGTGTGTGAGTGACAAAATGTTCTTAATGCGCTCTGTTTCTCTCACACACACACACACACACACACACACATCCATAGTGTGTGTACAAACGTGCATGTGTTCAACTCGCAACTGTGTTACTGAACTGGAGACGAAACGAGAGTCACGAGGAAGCGAATACCTGCCGAGGATGTGCGAGTCTCCGGTTTCCACACACAGCCGAGAGCTGAGCGCCTCGAAGCTCGAGTTTTCCAACAGCTTCATAGCTGTATGAGGAAACAAAAACAATACATTAATGAGCAAACAAACCAAGACGTGAGACAGCGCTCGCTCACGTAACAGCTGTGCAGCGCCACAGTATAACTGCAGGAGTAAATACGAACATTAAAGATCATGGTTATAGGAATAAAACACGGACACATTTATTATTATTATTATTATTTTCATTCTTATATGCTTGATTTATATTTTACACAAAATAAAATTCACATCCTTACAAAAA
This sequence comes from Ameiurus melas, assembly GCA_012411365.1. NCBI lineage: Eukaryota > Metazoa > Chordata > Actinopteri > Siluriformes > Ictaluridae > Ameiurus > Ameiurus melas. The sequence continues at coordinate 5,332,552 of CM022756.1, forward strand.
CTTGGAAATAAACAGAACATAAAGTGCCAGTTTGAACTAGAACAACAAAATACACAGAACTATTTAAAAAAATTCAAACTTTTTTTTTTTTTTTTTTACTGTTTCATCACCATGAAGCAATGATGTCCATGTGAGATAAGGATATGCAGACCTTCGGTATGATCAAAACATCCCATAAAAATAAAGGAATAAATAATAGAACAGTTTTTGTTAAAGTTGGTTTACATTTGTTTTTTTTAAAGGTTGGGATTTGTCTGTCATTTTAAAGGCTGAATATTAACTAATAGCCCTGTTAAAATATATTTTATATACTTTAGCAGAAATGTCACTCATTAGAAATGTTTAGCAGAAATGCTCAGCGGAAATGCTCAATAAAAATGTTACAAATATTTTAAATACCTTAAAAAAAAGTAATAAACCTTAACAGGAAATTGTCAAATGTAAAGCGATACAATGAAAAAAAAAATATATATATATATAATTCCTTTATTAAAACTGCTAAAATTAAAAGTATGAAAAACCATTTAGATTGCAATTCACACACACACACACACACACACACACACATCAGCATAATGTGTGTTATTATCTAATCACTGAATACATTAATTACAGCTATTAATAGATCATAGACACATCGGGTCTATTCAATTACTCATTTCTATTATATGTTCAGATTTTTCTAAATGGAAACACACTTTAGACATAAAACATTTAAACATTTTAGTACTGTTGTAAAATAAATATATATATATATATACACACACATACACATACATACATACACACACACACACACACACATACTGTCTATATAGACTATTATAATAGACTAATACAAGGTCACTTATTTATGAACTTCTTCAGATACCATCATTAAGCAATTTCTGGGACACACCAAACCCTGGATTCTTAGTTAGTTAGTGTGTTTATTTATTTATTGAAACTAATTATTTATTGATCTGGTGCTTGTGTTGACAACCCCAGCAGTGTCGCCCGCCCTTCCTCCTCTTACAACAAGGCCTCGACTAACAGCCCCGGACACAAATAAACCCTCTCCTCCCTCCACTGGTGCACTACACAGGCTACAGCGCCAACTACCCGTGCGCCCTACCCAGTGCACTCGGGCTGTGTGTGTTGTGCTGCACGAGCTGAAATGGAGCCCCGAGTTGTATGTACAGCTTCCTGGTTGGAAAAACAGAACGCTATTTTCCTTAGAGACATGAATCTAGACGGTATATAAAAGCCGACCTGTACTGGGATATAAGGAGTAAAAGATATTCATGAACACATAGTAATTAAGCAGTGAATTGGGAGTCTGGTGTAAGATAGCTGGCCAGGGGGTAGTGTTGTCAGAACGGAGCACAAATCCACTCTGAAATGATCTTACCTTGAATTTCTCTCCGCCCGAGTTGATTTTGAAATGGAGTAAGAGCGGGTTAATACTAAAGCGGAGGGAATGCGAGCTGTTTGATCCTCAGCGCTACGGTGTGACTGCAGCGGTGACACTGTAACAATGTCGGCGCTTTTGATCGGAGAGCACTTTTACTGGGCTTCACAATTTAACGGTCGAAGCGGACGCGCTCTACTCTCTGCATGCACTTTTATAGGAAAACTCGTTACAAAACTGCAGCGTTGTTCAGATAAAAGCGACATAAAATCCAGAGATGATCTCGGGTCCGACTGCAGCCTCATCCCCCTCCTGTTTGAACCGATTCACAAAGACAAAAACCTGGAGATTTTTTTATAAAAAAAAAAACCTCCTCTTCGGGATCCGGGAAGCTTTAATCGACGCTCCGAATGACCTTTCCTGTAAATATTTATTACATATAACCTCTACACGGCTCAATAATCTCTCTCACTCTCTCTCTATCTGTCTGTGTGTGTCTCTGATGGGCGAATATTTTCTGCGTGTCTCTAAATAAAACACTGAAAACACAAGTCCCACCCACTTGAATACACGATATGTGATTGGCTGGCTGGTCTGTCTGTTAAACCGTCCATCAATGTGATTGGCTAGAAATGAACCGATACGAGAGATTGGTCAAAGACGAACTCGAATAAAATCGGTTGGAGGTTCGATATTCGCGGATATGCTGAAATTAAGGGACCGTCTCTAAAGTGACACACGACATTGTTAAACACGATTCTAGCTTCAAGAGCATTTGAAGCGGATGACTTACAGTCAGTCATAGAACCAACTGGAAGGTGTTCATGTAGGTGTCAGGTGTGAGACACACCTTTTAAATTTTTTTTTTATATTTATTACAATAGGCTATTAAATTACATGTAAATTAGATATGAATTTCACTACTGAATGGGGTCATACACAAAATAGCCATAATTTAAAGCTCAATGGTATTTGAAGGGAATGATGTACAGTTTCGTTGGTCAAACATTATTTTAAACTTGCCTAAAAGTAACGCCCACCTCCGTCCCGTCATGTCTTCATTAGTCACAACGTGATTTTTATTATTATTATCCATCCATCCATTTTCTACCGCTTACTCCTTTTCAGGGTCACGGGGAACCTGGAGCCTATCACAGGGAGCATCGGGCACAAGGCGGGGTACACCCTGGACAGGACAGGGTGCCAATCCATCGCAGGGCACAATCACATACACACTCACACACCCATTCATACACTACGGACATGCCAATCAACCTACCATGCATGTCTCTGGACTGGGGGAGGAAACCAGAGAACCCGGAGGAAACCCCCTAGCACAGGGAGAACATGCAAACTCCAAATTAAGAAATTAAGAAACAGGTTTTGTTTATTTTGGCTTTATTGTCTCCAATAAATCACCTGAACTTGCATCTGCTTCCTCAACCAAATCCTGATCATTTGTAGTAGACTATAGAAGATTATAGAGTGCTGCAGGGATGACATATTTTTGTAGGCTGACCCAGAAGTTAGCATCACCCTGGTTCCCTTGACAAAAAGCCAATAGGATTTTTCCATTGGCTTTTGGGATACTGCAGAAAATAAGCCATGCAACCAACAAAATTTCAGCTTCTTACACGTTTTGTTCATCAAGATAATCTAGACAAATGAACACAGCTGTCATGGATTTTGCCTGAATAGAATTACCAGATGTAAAAGCAAAAGTTAGGCTATAAATGAAATACACCACAGTCGCATGATTTCAACATCTCCAACACTAAGCTTCCAATAGAATTTATAGCAGTACAATTTGAAAAAAAAACAACACCACAACAATTGGAAAATACTATCCATCCATTCACTTTCTGTACCACTTATCCTACACAGGGTTGTGTGGAGCCTGGAGCCTATCCCAGGGGACTCGGGGCATGAGACGGGAGACACCATGAACTAGATGCCAAGTCATTGCAGGACAAAATCACACATACACCCACACCCATTCACACAATAAAACCATTTAGAGATGCCTACAATGCATGTCTTTGGAACTGGGGAGGAAACCCCCAAAGCATGCTGAGAACATACAAACTTTGTGCATGCAGGAGATGAGAATCAAACCACCAACCATGGAGGTGCTGGAAATTCTATTCTGCATTAATGCTGCCCTCACAGATGTGCAAGTGTTAATGTATGGCTTCTGCTTTGCACAGAAAGCCTTAACTTGCATCTGTGGATTCAGCAGCGAATGGTGTCGACTGACAAAGGTTTATCAAAGTGTTCCCGAGCCCATGTCAAGATCTCTATTACACACCATATGACGGTTTTTAAGACAGTGACGTCTGAGGGATCGGAACTCATATGCATTCAGAAGTAATTTTCGGCCTCGACCTTTACACACTGAGATTTGACCAGATTCCTTGAGTCTTTTCATTATGTTGTAGAAGTTGAAAGGCCCTACTGATTTGTCTTTTGGAGAATGTTGTTTTCAAAATGTTGGATTATTTGCTGATGCATCTGTTGGCAGATCAGCGAGCCTCGACCCGTCCTTGCTCTTGATGGACTTATACACTATGATTAGATGATTGCCTCACCTTTTTCACATCACCTTCTTATACATCCAACAGGTGCTTCCCAGGAAGCATCAGGCACAAGGCGGGGTACACCCTGGACAGGGTGCCAGTCCATCGCAGGGCACAATCACATACACACTCACACACCCATTCATACACTACGGACAATTTACCAATTTGCCAATTTGCCAATCAACCTACCATGCATGTCTTTGGACCGGGGGAGGAAACCTGAGTACCCGGAGGAAACCCCCGCAACACGGGGAGAACATGCAAACTCCGCACACACATGGCCCCGGCGGGAATCGAACCCCAGACCCTGGAGGTGTGAGGCGAACGTGCTAACCACTAAGCCACCGTGCGCCCCCCTTCTGCTGATTTTGTACGTTTGCCCACTGACAAAGAAATTACCAGTCTATAGTTTTAATGGTAGATTTATTTGAACAGTGAGAGACAGAATAACAACAAGAAAATCCAGAAAAATGCATGTTAAAATGTTATAAATTGATTTGCATTTTAATGAGTATTTGACCCCTCTGCAAAACATGACTTGGCCACCAGGTTTGCAAACATCTCAGGAGTGATTTTGTCCCACTCGACTTGTCACAACACAAACCTTCAGCTCCCTCCACAGATTTTCTATGGGATTAAGGTCTGGAGACTGGCTCCAGGACCTTAATGTTGAGCCACTCCTTTGTTGCCTTGGCCATGTGTTTTTGGTCATTGTCATGCTGGAATACCCATCCACGACCCATTTTAAATGCCCTGGCTGAGGGAAGGAGGTTCTCACCCAAGATTTGATGGTACATGGCCCTGTCCACCATCCCTTTGATTCAGAAAAACACCCCCAAATAATGTTTCCACCTCCATGTTTGGTAAATGTAAATGGTAAATGTGTCCTTATATAGCGCTTTTATCAAAAGCGCTTTACACTGTTTGACGTTGGGGGTGGTGTTCTTGGGGTCAGAGGCAGCATTCCTCCTCCTCCAAACACGGCGAGTTGAGTTGATGCCAAAGAGCTCCATTTTGGTCTCATCTGACCACAACACTTTCACCCAGTTGTCCTCTGAATCATTCAGATGTTCACTGGCAAATTTCAGACGGGTATATGTGCTTTCTTGACCAGGGGGACCTTTCGGGCGTTGCAGGAGATCAGTCCTTCACGGCATAGTGTGTATTGTTTTCTTGGTGACTATGGTCCCAGCTGCCTTGAGATCATTGACAAGATCCTCCCGTGTAGTTCTGGGCTGATTCCTCACTGTTCTCATGATCATTGCAACTCCACGAGGTGAGATCTTGCAAGGAGCCCCAGGCCGAGGGAGATTGACAGTTCTTTTGTGTTTCTTCCATTTGCGAATAATTGCACTTGTGTAGATCTACAATCTTGTCCCTGACATCCTTGGAGAGCTCTTTGGTCTTGGCCATGGTGGAGCGTTTGGAATCTGATTGATTGATTGCTTCTGTGGACAGGTGTCTTTTATACAGGTAACAAGCTGAGATTAGGAACACTCCCTTTAAGAGTGTGCTCCTAATCTCAGCTCGTTACCTGTATAAAAGACACCTGGGAGCTAGAAATCTTTGTGATTGAGAGGGAGTCAAATACTTATTTCCCTCGTTAAAATGCAAATCAATGTATAACATTCTTGACATGCGTTTTTCTGGATTTTTTTGTTGTTATTCTGTCTCTCACTGTTTAAATAAACCTAACATTAAAATTATAGACTGATAATTTCTTTGTCAGTGGGCAAACGTACAAAATCAGCAGGGGATCAAATATTTTTTTCCCTCACTATATTAACTTGTCACATCGCTATTAGTTCTAAAATTGCCCCTGACCCAACTTTTTTGCATGCATCAATTTCAAATAAATGTTTAACTTAAAAAACCCCCGAAACTATGCAGTTGATTAGTTAAAAGATCAAATATCTTGTCTTTATACACTTTTTATTGTGTTTAAATTCAAGCCAGAGTACATTTACAAATCACTCCTCTTTGTTTTTATTAGCATCTTTCATACTGTCCCAACTTTTTCAGAATTGGGGTTGTACAATACGCAGTTAAATCCTTACCTGCCCATCCTCCATCAACATCAAAACAACAGATACAAACATACGTAATGGCACAGTTACACGAATTGCGCCATTTCTCATTGAGTGGTGAGTAATGATAGAAAAACATAATCACGGATATGTTGAAGTTTTCTGTCAGGGCGCGTTCATTTAACATTTAAGGAAAGAATGGCGTCTCAAGTGTCAGCCTTTGTAAGTTTGTAAGGGTGAATGAGTTTTCCACCTCAGTGAAGTCCTCAGAACAGAGGTTACGCTTTGCGGTTTCTCAGTAACATGACAAGCTGTGCTTTTTTTTTGTCCTATTAGCATTGATGTGTCATTCGTTAATAAATGACTAATTGGAATTGATGGTAATTTGCTGGAGGGGGGACGGGGCACAGTGGCTTAGTAATTAACAGTGTTGCCCCGCACCTCTGGGGCTGGGGGCTCGACTCCTACCACCAGGGTTTGCGTGTTCTCCCTGTGCTTTAGGGGTTTCCTCTAGGCATTCCAGAGGATATATCCTAAGACATGCACTGTAGGCTGATCGGCATGTCCAAATTGTTTGTAGTGTGTGAACGGGTGTGCGATTGTGTGCTGCGATGTTTTGGCACCCGGTCCAGGGTGTCCCCCCACGACCCTGTGTAGGATAAGCGTTATCGAAGATCAATGAGGTGAATTGATTTGGGGTAAAAAAAAAAAAAAAACTAATTAAACACACACGTCAGGCCGTGTTGTTAGAGGAAAATAACACATCCACCTTCACCTTTCTGCCCTGTTGTAAACCACTTGCCCTTTAAGACAATCTATTATTTTTTAAAAAAAAAAGAAAGACAGAAAACCCCTATACATCCTGCAAAACGTTTTCATTTCCAGTCACCTGTGCTGATCTTTAATCTCAATGTGCTGACCTCAGTTGGCGCGCCGCCACAGTAAACCCCCTAAAGAGAGATTGTTACACCGCGCATGCGCGGTGGTTGTGCGCATGCGCGGCGCAGGCGGATCAGCCAGGGACGGGGCGGGTGGTGTGTTTGTAATGACACATTTTGAAAGCACATCAACATAGTAACCAAGTTCGAGCTGGAGCTGAAGTGAAACTGGATACTTTTACTCGCCTTCCTTCCTCCCTGCTCCATAGGAAAGTAGCTGAGATCATGAGATACACGTTTTGTACTGAAGACTGGTACACAGTTATGGAACAACGGCACTAATAAAAGCGTGGTTGAAAGAGAGACGGCGGTGGAATGCGAAGTTATCGACGGTGACGGTGGAATGTCGCAGAGCGCCGGAGCTCCGCAGCCGCCCCCGGGTCCGCCCTCCTCCTTCTCGTCCTTCTCCTCCTCCAACTGCTCCTACTCCTCCTGCTCCTCTCTGCCCGGCCTGGAGGCCTCGGCGGCGGGATGCAGCACCGTCTTGATGGCGGTCAAAGTGTCGGCGAGTCACTCCGGGATCCGGCCGCTGTGTCTGCCCGGCTGTGGGGACGAAGCTCTGCGGCTTCAGCTCAGCATGGACCCGGGGAAGGCGGGGGAATTCCGGCTGGCCCTGAGACCCAGCAGCGGAACTAACGCGGTAACCAATAACCCTTTCATCTCCTCAAAACAGTATCTCCGTTAATACATGAAAGGACTCGCTCTGACGTCACGGCGACATTCAAAGAGTTACATTTTTTAAATTTCCGCTCGAAAAACTTGGTGTCACGTGATCGCCGTGTTATTGTTTACAGCGTCGAGGCTGAGGGTTCGAATCATTACTGTAGAATGGCGATAACGACAATAACTACCAGGAAGTAACTAACACAAATAACTTCAAACAAAAGCCAAAGTAGATAGCTGCATCAATAAACAGATAAAGAGAGGGAAGAAAACAAAATAAGTGCCTAGTGACGCGTTCAAACATTTGAGAACTCAGACGTTATCACGGTCACGTCAGATTCGGAAATCAAGAATAAGGAGAAGAGTAGGTCACATTTACAATCAGAATGAGATTAGACCATTTCCTCTTCTTCTTCCTGGTGAAAATAATAGATTTAAAAAAATACTATACATGTAAGTGTCTGTTCTCGCTCACACCTACATGAATCTTTTCTGTCAAGCTTTCTAAAATAATAATAATAATAATAATAATAATAATAATAATAATAATGAAAAATTCTGTATAGTTCAACATAAAGTACAATGTAGACATGAGCTGTAAACTACAGGTCAAGTAGCAGCGGTAAGTAAATCATATTCGTTTTTGGTTACACCCTTAATATCTGCGTAAATATACAAAGGAACACCAGCTGTCCTTCAGTTCCAGTCATTTTAAGTCTATTGGATATTTGATTAAAAACGACCTTTTCCCCCTTGCTAGGTCATGCCCCTAGTTATGATGATTCATCCGAATCAGTCACCTCAAAACTCTTTTTGTTTTACCCTAATAGCTCATTTCAATACAATGACTTTTTGTATCTTGGGTTACATCATCGCGCACAACAACGCAGGCGTGAAAAAGGGGGAGAAATAAAGTTTATTAAATAAAATCTCTGCTCGGACCAAAATTCAGCGTCAGACGTTCAGAATAGATTTAGTAGAATCTGGCTTTCAGAACTGAAATGTAGGTTTGAATGTAGAACAGGTGTTTATGAAGAGAGAACAGGATGTAGCTGTTATATAAAAAATGGGTGTAAGAAAGAACTCTCACGACACGAAGGAGATGTGATTACCACCCCAAAGTACAACAGCACGGTCTTATACTACAGTGATTTACCAACAGTTACAATGTTTAATTTATTAATTAATGATATGCTGTTCGTTTGAACAATTTACAGTTAGATTTAATATTGAGGAACGTCTAAGAGACGTTAGTTTCAGTTATTACGTACGTTATAGCTGCGATAAACAGTCATTTCCACACCAGCCTCTCTCTCTCTCTCTCTCTCTCTCTCTCAAAAAACACAAAGCACCATGTATACGGGCGGCTGTGGCGCAGTTGGTAGAGCGGGTTTGTACACTAATCGTAGGGTTGGCGGTTTGATTCCTGGCCCGGGTGTCTCCACATGCCAAAGTGTCCTTGGGCAAGGCACTGAACCCCAAGTTGCACCCAATGCATGGCAGTTCTACTACCATTGGTGTGTGAGTGTGTGTGTGAATGGGTGAATGAGACACAGTGTAAAGCGCTTTGGATAAAAGCGCTATATAAGTGCACATTTACCATGACTCTTACAAAGTGCTGACACTGGAGACTCCTTCCAATCTGTACAGGATTTCAGGATACTATTTTTTGTGATTGTTTTTTTTTTTTTTTTGGAAAATTTGCTTGAATTTGGGAAATTGCACTCGCATGATATTGCTGTGCACGGTCTTTCACGGTGATGTTTGTTGGTAAATGAGACCTTTTAGCTGTACTCATGTTCGACGCACCTGAATCGAAGAGGGGCTTTGGCTGAATGTGCGTTGTGACGATGTCACGCGGCGTGTTCTGATGACGTCTGCAGATCCCAAATCTGCGGTAATTTAGAAAAATTGTAATCTGCTCTGAATATGAAGCCGTTTGCTTGATTTCACGTTAATTTCCGCGATCGCAAAATCCTGGAATGACCGATTAAATAAACATCATGACACGATCATCAATTATACATTTTAATAGTAAATAAAATAAACCTGTCGTTCATGTCTTAGCTGGAACAGTCATACAAAACAATACACACACTTTCTGACCAATCAGAATTGAGAATTCAACCACGAGTATTTATTCAGTGGTTCAGTAGAGTTTGTTAACACTCATGATCAGTCTCCCTTAAAAAATAAAATAAGACTAGTAAAAATCACTGAGGAGATCGACTGAAGGGCTATTCGGACAGGACTAGTTTTATATGGGGAGGTGGCATGATGTAATAATTACCAGAGCGTTCCAGTGCCGGTGAAGATGACAGCATCTTTTACCTTCTTTAAAACGGCCTGTAAAAATAACCTCAGGTTAAACTGATCCCGTGTGAGTTGACCTTGAGTCAACATTACGGATGCTCGTTAGTGTTTTATTCAGCACACTGTTTATCGTGTATGTTTTTAAAAATAAATAAATAAATATATATAATTAAGACAAAATGTGCACTCGGAGCAGTTCGCACATTGAGAACAACACGGTGCCACAGCAAGATGCCATTCTCAATGCAAACAATACCCTAAACGAGGCCATTGTCCACTCGCATCCTCCCACCACAGGCATAAAAGACAAACAAACAAACTGCTATTAATAAGGGGGTGTTGTAAACGGGGGGGTAGAGACTGTAGAGCGTTAAAGTATGAGATAAAAGATAGCCATCCTTCAGCATTGCCTCTAATCGAGTATCTTCAACAATGTCTTCAGGCCACTGAGATTCAGTTAGTGGTTTAAAGGATTTCCATAAACACAAGCATATAAAAGCCTGATGAAGCTGAATTTCTGTTTGTCTTCGATCAACAGTGTCAGTGTTTTATTGATGTGAGATTATTGTTACAATGAGTCTCTTGTAAATTTACGTCTCTCTCTTTTAAACCCCCCCATTAGTCCATCGTGGAGTTCGATCTCAGGACGGTGCGCTACGAAGTCAAGACACCACGGAGTCACGAGCTGACCCTGGCCACGCCCCCTCATGACCGCATCACCTTCAACTTCCGCAGAGAACAAGAAGCGCAGGCCTGGGCCACCGTGGTGATGTCATCACTCCGCGAAGCCCATCGAGGTGAAACCCACTGTTGCACTCGTTGTGTGATGATTGTCCTCCATTTGTAATCGTAGTTCTGGTAAACGCTCTGTATCAAAGTGGCATTCTAATGAAGTACATCTTCAATATGTATATACTAGGTTTCCTTTTTGAACGTCTTCACTATGTGTGGTGTGTGTTTATGTCAAATAAGTACAGATTCTGTGATCTCCAGCTTATTATAATGCACAGAAACGGCTTAACACCAAACGCGGGGCATTCTGAACCAAGTGCTGTATTATCAATTGTCAATTATTAATAATAACTCCATTTTTGTACTGCTGCATAAATGGTAAGAATTTATATCACTTCTTACAGTTCAAATAAAAACAATCAATTAATAATATAAATGAAAATTAAAAGGTGGCCGCAATTCTGTCCCCTATCAACAGGAAAATGACTAAATAAAAGACCATTAAAATAATAATAAAAAGCGACGTTACTACACGTGCCCTGCTTCTCGACCGGGATGTTGTGCTTTAGATTGATTTATTTATGAAAAACAAGAGAAAATGTTACTTTTTTTTTGTTAAAAAATAAAAAATCCATTCTTCTGGCCGTCGCCGATGAATATAGCCATAGAAGCTGGAATGGTTTTAAAAACGAAAGGAAGAAAGAAGGAAAGAAAGAAATCCATTTTTGGTTGGATTTTTTTTTTTCGTACTGAATGGGTGGTACATTCTTACCAGCACATGAAATGTTAATATGTGTTTTGTAGAGGAAAACTGAGCAGCCATCAAATTATTGATGATTATTTTATTGTTTATCACTCTATATATATATATATATATATACACACACACACACACACACACACACGTGCGCGTGCACACCGAAACTGCAAGCACTCGCACTACAGACATCGTGGGACTGAATGGCGTTCAGTGGATGCAGTGTGTGGCTTTGGAGAGTTTTATGTTGGTATTTATTTTTGCCTCTGGCTCACTATTCACCTTATGCTGTTTTCTCTTAGTAGTCTAGTAAGTTCTTACTCGTTCAAACTGACCCTGTGTGACTCCTCCCCTCAGTGGCCATTGGTTGTCCTGCAGATGATGGACAGCTGCTGCCCCAGCCCCTGGTTGTACAAATGCCTGCCTCACTGTCCAGCACGGGTACGTCCTCGCCTCCTCCCCTCACTCTCTGGTTCCAAACAAAGCACAAAAGTCTCACTTGTGCATTGTGTAGATAAAAGAAAATCACCTACTGTGTCTCATCCCACTGCTCCGCATGCTTACTTTCTCCCACATGAAAATATGTTCAACTGGCTGGATGAATTTATTTTGACTGCAGGTCAGCTGTTTAGATGTAAATCGTCTTAATTACTGTGCAGAACGTTCTGCACTTGTGCTTACTGAACTAGCGGCAAGAAAAATCATTTATGCGCTGCATTCTAAATTAGATCTTAGTTAGATGACTTTCCCACACACACACACTTCTCTTTTCTTGTTTGTTTCTTGATTTTCTCTTCTCTTTTTTCTTTTCTCTTATCTCTCTCCCCCCCCTCTCTATCGCCCTCTCTCTTTCTCGCTCTCTCTACTTCCTTCTCCTCTCTCTCTCTCTCTCTCTCTCTCTCTCTCCGCTGTAGAGGAGTTGTGTACGGAGCTGGTTCGGGCTGTAGAGGCCGGGGATGTTCAGGCTGCGTCTGTGTGTGCGGAGTCTCTGGCTCTTCAGCACACACCGCTGTGCATTCAGCCAAATCACAAACACTACACCAAGGAGATCAGGTACAAAACAGAGAATATCTATATGTTCTTTGTCGTATATACGTTATATGTCTCCAGGGGCGCTGGCATGCTGGGGTATGTGAAGAAAAGAATTTCACCGTGCTGTAATGTATACGTGACCAATAAAGACTCGTTATTATTATTATTATTATTATCATTGTTATACTCTCTCTCACACACACACACACACACACACTATTTATTCTTTCATCAGTTATTTAAAGGTCATTTTTCTTCTCTGAGGTTGAATAGAAATTCCTTCAGGCCGAGTTTACAGACAAGAATGTTTGATTAACATTTACACTTTATACATCATTCTATACATTACACGTCTAGGATTAGATTACTTTCCATTTGATTATAATTGTGATGGCGTTTTATTATTTACGCGTTTATATTTATGCTTTTTACTTTGACGGGTTGAACATTCATCGCCTCCTTGCTGGTGAATGATGGCTTACTTAAAACTTCATTTTTATCTAATGAATGGTGGGAGATTGAAACAGGTCATTTCTCTCAACGTTTCTAATTGTACAGAGTTTGTACATGATGTGAAAAGTCGGTGTCGACGTTGACGTTCTTTCTGTTTGTCCTGTAGTTTGTCAGTGGTGCTGGAGGACGCGTCCTCTTCCTGTTGTGTCACGGTTAAAGTTTTCCCCCACACCACGGTGGCTACTCTTAAACAGCAGGTGAGCACGGACGAGTCTTATCTTATTATATAGCAAGATTTGAATAAGGAAGTGTGTTTAAACTTGTTCAGAATGGGACACAAACCTGAAGCATTACATTATTCTGTGTTAATCGTTATTACAATTTTTCCTCGACTTACCCGTACGAGTTTATTTGTAACTTCGTCTCAATTTCCCACCCGCTCACTCCCACTGCTTCTTTTTGTTCTGCGTTCTTGATAGAAATGAATAAAAATAAATACTTTGCGATGCTGTGACCAATATATACTTCTTTCTATAAAAAAATAAGATATTTGATTGTTTTCTGTTCTGATAAAATCTTCCTTCGTATAACACGTTTTGATATGCAAATTATCATGATGATGAAATGAATATGCAAATTAGTCTATGACATCATCAACTTCTAATGACTTTTTTGAGCACACGTTCACTACTTTCCCCTGAAAACACTTGGCAACACTGTGTCTGAGTATAAAACTGTAAATGTGTTTGCCAATTAAATTAGAAGATTTTGCCAAATTAGATTTTTCATAGAGAAGCCCCTTATAAGGAACTTAAACAACAGCAATGATGAAGTAAAAATTTAATTACATTCTAGCACCTTTTTTACTGCCTGATGGGTCTCTCTCTCTCTCTCTCGCTCTCTCTTGCTGCTGTAGGTGTTTGTGCAGTATGGTTTCCATCCACACGTCCAGCGCTGGGTCATTGGCCAGTGCCTGTGTGCCGACTCTCGCTCTCTGGCGTCCTACGGCGTGCAGCAGGACGGAGACACGGCATTCCTGTACCTGGTGTCCCGACAGAGGCGACAGGTTCAGGAGAACCTCCCACTCACTCCCACTTCCTTCTCTGGGGACACACAGTATATCGGCAATGGGCCGGAGGGAACGCTGAAAGCCTACAGCACACTGCCCACCAGACTGCACCCGCACCGCAACAGCGGTGTGTGTGTGTGTGTGTGTGTGTGTGTGTGTGTGTGTGCAGGTGCAGAAGCAAACGCTAACACATGCCTAGGAATATTCATAAGCTAGTAATATATATAGAGAATGTTATATTAATACTTTAGGAATAATTGAACTGTTTCCCATTGTGAGATTACAGTAAAACAGATATATATATTCTTTTACTCATTTCAAGCTTAAAATTCTCTTGACTAAAGTTCTGTTGGCTTAAACTTTTTGCTTGTTTTTAGAAATAAATGGTTGAAATTAGCAAAATGATCTGCCAGTGGAACAAGACAGCTTCAAGAGTAAAATGTTCTCAAAATAGGCTTCATTGTTATGAACGTTGTCATGGATTCGGAGTTCGATGGAGTAGGACGCGCAGTAAGTAAGAGGCTCCTGGTGATTTCGATTCAAATTCTAATTAATTAGTGCTTTTCGGTCATACAATATATTTTGACTTATTCTACTCTGATTCCTTATTTGCACTTTTAACTTTGTGGCAAGTTAAAATGTTTGGAAAGAACACGAAAATGCTTCAGAGCATTCAGAGCATACGACTGAGGTCCGGTGTGCGCGCTGCGAGCGAGTCCCCTTCCCCTGCCCCTTCTCCCCCTGAACCCGCGTCCCCGAGCGGTGACCCTGACTTTGCCGCACTCACGCTTGAGTTGCTGGCTTTACTGAGGAAGGACATCGCCGATATTTTTAAAAAGGAGTTTGAGAAGTTCCAGGAGACTCTTAGGGAAGCGCTGTCTACTATCCAGCTCGACCTGCAGGCTGTGAAAACACAGCAGGCTGGTGATAAAGTCGTTACCAAGGCTACCGCATCAATACTGAAAGGTACTGTTGGGGAAATGGGGCACGCGCTCTCCGGTTGCACCGTTGATATAGTTCACATGAAGACTACTATCGAGTCTCTCACTGCGACCGTGACACCATTAGAGAATATATGTGAGGATCTGGAGTCGAGGTCACGGCGCAATAACGTTAGGGTAGTCGGAGTTCCAGAGGGAACTGCTGCTGTAGCAGCCTTATTAAAAGATGTGTTTGGTCTGGAGATGGAGCCGGTTCTGGACCGGACCCTTCAGCCGAAGCCCAAGCTTGGTGAACGACCACAAGCTATTGTGTGCAGATTCCACTATCACAGTGACTGTTGATATTTTACGGCGTGCGAGAGAGCTCCAGAGGATTAAATGAAATCACTATGGAACACTTCACCCAGCTCGGCTTCGCGTTACATATACCGGTGTCCAGGAGGATTTATTTCAGCAGAGGAAGCAGGAGACTGTGTTAAACTCTTGATATCAGGGTGAACTGCATCACCTACACAGCACAGTCTTTTTCACTCTTCTTTTAATTTTATTTCTTGTACTCGGCCTTCCAGCTCTACAGAATTTGTATTCTTATTGAAGATATAAATCTACTTCTGTAATAATGTGCTCCTCTGTTTTGATGTTTCTGACCGGGTTAGAGTTTCTGTTTAGTTCATTGTATTAGTGTTATCTCCTCGGCTTTACGTGCTACACTTATATTATTTCTTTGAAGGATGACATGTTATTTAATTGCGAATCTGTTTTTAGAGGATTTAAACCGAACATAGTGAACAAATTTTACTGGGGTTATCTCATACAGTAGCAAGTAATAATCTGGAAAGACCTTTGTAATATCACAGTCTAAAACTGGATTTAAAGAGAAGCAAATCAGTAAATGAATCACATGAAAATGAATCACATGAAAATGAATCACATGTAAATGAATCCCACGTAAATGAATCACATGAAAATGAATCACATGTAAATGAATCCTAATCTCATAATAATAATATATTCCAGATGTGTCTTACTGAAATTTGTTCAAGATTTTTCTTGAAGTGACAACAATATCAGATTGCCCGTTTAATCTCTTGACTTTTGAACTTTCAGGCAGTCGTAGTTTGGCCTGGACAGAGAAGTTCGGCTTGGGTGAAATCCGTGACCTGATTAATGTGGAAATGCCGCAGCTGAACGAAGCCCTAATGCCCGGCAGATCTAATGCACAGGTACACACACACTCGCACACAAAAATCTGATTATAATTGGAAATCATTATAATAATAATCGGCTTATTTGTGTTCTTAAATGTTATCCTAACAAAATAAAGAAACCCCTGCACAGGCTCTGCAGTGTTGTGAAAAAAAAAAACACACAAAAAAAGCAGTGTGCTGCTTTTCATCAAATCATCAACAATGTTGTGGTGTGATGAAGCCGAATCATATATTTAACAGCGTTTAGTTATATTTAATGCTGAGGAACGTCCATGAAACAAGTTAAATAACAACACGAGTTTTTGAATTCTTAGATGATATGGAACGTTCACCGTACATGTCCCTGTGAACGAGCTGTTACTATAGAAACGACAACACATTACTGTCAGAGCTGCTGTTATAGAACATTAATCCGCACCGTCTGACCGTTAAGTGTATGTGCGATAGCATTAATTTACCTTAATACATACATTTGTGTTTGTGTATAGCTTGGTTGGACGTGTCCGTCCTGTACGTACATTAACAAGCCGACGCGTCCCGGCTGTGAGATGTGCAGTGCGGACAGACCCGAGAGTTACACGGTGCCTGGAAGCTACAGACCCGATACACTGGAACTGCGACGCATCCAACAGGAGAAAGAAGCCATCAGACAGTACCAGCAGGTCAGACATTTCGCACACCCTCGCACAAACACCTGCTGACCTCATACTTCCATCTGTAAACAAATAGATGAGATTGGCATTCTCTTTTAATTACAGGAACGAAAATACAATCTCACAAAATACACATAATGCATGACCAGACATTTTAAATCACATCATCACAGAAACGGACGCATCGTCGGACTGTTTTCATTCAGGACAGGGACAATGCAGGTTGACGAAACAGGTTTTTTGTTTGGACCAAAACTGAAATGTACGCAGCCAAAAAGTTTTCTGTCCGAAGTTTCTTTCTTTAGTTTTGCGCTTCAGTTATGTGACTTAAAGTAGTGAGCAAGTAATGCGAATTTATAGCCTCCAGTTTAGCGCCTGTCTAAATCATCATACACCTGCCTCAAAAGGCTCTGAGAACGGTTTCATAAAATAGAATAATAAGTGTACATTTTTAAAAAAGAATCCTACATTAACGTACATATCAGACTTTAGGCCACGCCTCCTACTGAGTCCGATGCTGTGTGCAGGGACACTAAAGAAGAAGGGTGGAGCTGTGACTGTTTTTATTGCATGATCCTAAACTGGTAGTTATAAGCTTTTTTTTTTTTTTTACTCTATAATAAAAAAAGGGCCTCATAACTTGAGAAATAAAAATTATTAAATATTTGTAAAAATTCATCATAAAGAAGACGCTTCTGTCAAGATCTAAATCGGAGAACTCTGAGAAAATGGAGGCAAGTTGGATTTTTTCATGTGCAGACTCGGATAGAAAGATCACTTTCTTTTCGTGTACAAAAGTTTCTTTGCATCTCCACGCAGTAGCGTATCTAATGCATTATGGGATGGCAGGGTCTCAGGCTATGATTGGCTTTCCGGTCTCACGCTCTTCTCTTCTGTCTGGTTTTCTTTTAAAGGAGAAAGGGAGGAGGGAGGAGCTGAGGGCCAGCAACTCACTACAGTACAACCTCGACCAGGACTACTGACACGCACATACACACACATATATATATATATATATATATTACACATCACACATAGTCACTATGCACACATTAACACCTGAAGAAATTTGAATGTCTACTGAGACTTTAAAAAAATTAAATAAATTCTCACAGGAACAGAAACAAGACTTCACTATAACGGGAAAATCCTCAGTGCACGTCTGCACAGGACGCCTGAGGAACACACACACCAAAGACTGTATAATTACTGCAGTTGGGCTGTGTGAACACTTTGTGCATGCCAATCTCATCTATTGTACTTCAGTTGTAATGCTAAATTGGCAAACCCAGGAATGATTTATTACTTAATGCTCAAGGACACTTGATGCTTCTCACTTATTATAAGCAATTTTAGCATTTTAAGTGACCTTTTCCTTTAAAGCACTTCTAATCCTCAAAGCACTTTTGTTTACACTGACGGTATGTATGTATGTATGTATGTATGTATGTATTTTAAAGTTTATTCTTGATAAACTCCTCTCAGACACCTTTACAGGACCGCTTTCTGGTCTGTTAGCATGATAAACTGAACTAAAGTGACTTTTATTAACTGAATGAAGAAAATGGTGCTCGGTTTGGTGTGTATATATCTATACATGAACATTCTCATAGCTACTATTAATCGCAGAGAATATGACAAATTTTCAATTATGGGTTAGCTTACTAGTAGCTAGCTATTTTGGGGGTGTTTACAAATGGCATATTTAGGAATATTTGCATATATCCCGGCACTCTTGCTTCCCATTGAAACATCCACCTCGGGTGATCCGATCACAGTTGGATGGTGTTAAGCACCGGAGTGAGCATGAGCTCGTCCTGGAGTCCATCTCATTTGATTTTACAAAGCGCTGACTCTGGGTGTCTTCACTGAAACCCTCACCGTATCAAAGTTTTACTCCGTTATACGACAGCACATTTTTAAACCATTTATTATTAGACTTCATGTATGTGCAGCTTCCACCATACAAGTCGCCGTGTAAGTTGTTGCTATAGAAACACTAACGCTGATCGGATGATGGAACGAGTGCATTAATATAAACCCTTGATTTGCAATTGCACTTCGGTCAGACCGGTCAGATTCGAGAATACAACAACGCTTTTGTATGAATATTTGAGAACCCAATTTGGCATTCAGTCAGAGAATTAAGCATTAAGTGTTAAGAGATTTACTCAAGTAAAAACATGTCTCCCTATTTACTTAAAAAAGCTAAGTGCCTCCACCAACAACATTGAAGGAAGACTTGGTTAAATATGTTGTGCTTAGAATTACAACTGTAAATGAGCCCAGAAAATACCGGCCGTAAATGGCTCTATTTCTCAGCTATCCACTTGGCATCGGATCATCTAAGGTGTATATTAATACCATGCTGTGGAAAAAAAGAAAAGTCTCATGGATATTTATTTTGCTGTACTAACTTCTATCTAAATGGGTTTTAGCTAATGGCATCTGTAATAATAGGTTTATAATGAGACAATCAGGGACGCATATTCATGACACTGACTTTTAGCCACATGGAGAATGTACACTGACTCCCTGGTATAAACATGAGCCAGTACTGTACCGTGTGATCCAATACAGTAAAGATATAAAGCGGGTTTCTCCTCTCTTAGTCCTGTGCACTGTGATAAACTCAGTCATGCTCAGGAAGGGTAGAGTTGTTAACTGACAATTATAGTGACAGTTATATGACAATTAGTGAGGGCTGGAAGTGAAGACCTTTGTTCTGCATTATCTCTGGATAATATCTCAGTGTGACGTTAATAAAGTAATGAATTTGATTCATTTGCCATGCTAAATATATACTGTATGAATTAAACAAGACTGTTTTCATTCAGTTTATTGTCTCACTGTGTACAGTATTGATTCTTCCAGTGTTCCTGAAAGGAATATTCTTATGTCTGTAGTAAATGTCGAGGCGGACCGACATTCGACACGAGAGGTAAAAGATTCGCTCCTTCTCCGACTGCCGCACCTGGACCCAACGCTAACCCAACTAGTAATGCACCTGGCCCATGCCCACCCGCTCCGCTCGGCGGCCACCTAGGGCGATTTGTGTGGCCCGGGATGGATGTGGAGGTCCGGGGGTTCTGCCAGCAGTGCCCTCAGTGCCAGCGCACCGGTCCCTGGAGGCCCCAGCCGGCGCCCATCATCGTCCCCTTGGATAATACGTCCTCGTTATTGTGGACTACACAACTACGCTAAGCCACCTCCCCCAACATACTCCTCTTCAGCCGGGTGGGAATACCCAAGGATATACTGACCGACCAAGGCACGCCATTTGTGTCCAAGCTAATGTCTGATCTGTGTCGGCTGTAGCAGGTGAAGCACCTGAAAACGTCTGTCTACCACCCACAGACCGATGGACTGGTTCGAGCGTTTTAATCAGACTCTCAAACGGATGCTGCGGCGGGTGGTAGACGAAGAAGGGAGGAACTGGAACCTTCTCCTCCCCTATGTACTCTTTGCCGTCCGGGAATGCCCCCAGGGGGCAACGACTTCACCCCCTTTGAGCTCCTGTTTGGACGGTGCCCTCGGGGACTGCTGGATGTGGCCCGCAAAGCCTGTGAGGAAAAGCCGTCCGCGTTCCGCTCGGTCATTGAATACGTGCAGGAGATGCAAGAAAGGATTGACCGAGTGGCGCCGATAGTCCAGGAACACATGCGCGCCGCACTGGAGGAACAGAAGCTCAATGAGATGGACCAATTCTCGGATGTGTTCTCCTCCTCCCCGGGAATGACCCAGGTAGTCCACCACGAGATTAAAACACCCCCTGGAGTAGTGGTGAGACAGAGGTCCTATTGTGTCTCAGAAGCCCGGCGCAAGGCCATCAAAGAAGAGGTGGACCGGATGCTACGGGAGGGGGTCATTGAGGAATCCAGCAGCCCCTAGTCCAGTCCCGTTGTTGTAGTGCCGAAACGCGACCGGAGCCTACGGCTCTGTAATGACTTCCAGAGACTGAACCAGGTGTCGGACTTCGATAGTTACCCCCTCCCCCGAGTGGACGACCTTGTGGAGCGTCTAAGGAGGGCCCACTTCATATCCACCCTGGACCTCACAAAAGGGTACTGGCAAGTTGCCCTAGCCCCCGACGCAAGGCCCAAGACGGCCTTTAGCACTTCCACAGGCCACTGGCAGTACCCGGTCTTCCCCTTTGGACTACACAGGGCACCGGCTATCTTCCAACGGCTGATGGACATCATCCTACGACCTCACCGCAGCTTTGCAGCGGCGTACTTAGATGATGTAGTCATCCATAACTCCACATGGTCGGCCCACCTATTCCATCAGGGGGAGGTACTGAAGGGTCTCCGGAAAGCTGGTCTAACAGCCAACCCCAAGAAATGTCACCTGGGGTTAACCGAGGCACAGTACCTAGGATACCGCATTGTGCGATGGTTGCTGAAACCACAGGCAAAGAAGATCGAAGCCGTAAAAGACTACCCCCGACCCACGTCGAAAAAGCAGGTACATGCCTTTTTGGGTTGGCGGGGTATTATCGAAGGTTTGTGCATAACTTCTCGGCGATAGCTTCCCCTCTCTCAGATCTCACAAAAAAGGGCCAGCCGGACCGGGTGAAGTGGTCAGCCGAGGCAGAGACGGCCCTGAAAGGGGCCCTCACCAGCGCCCCAGTGTTGCGGAATCCTGACTTTTTGCTCCCGTTCACGGTACACACTGATGCATCTGAAATCCGGTTGGGCGCAGTCCAAACCTTCGAGGGAGAAGAGCACCCGGTACTCTACATCAGCCGGAAGCTGTCCCCCGCTGAAAAAAAGTATGCAGCTGTAGAACGGGAGGCCTTGGCGATAAAGTGGGCCATTGAGAAGTTGTGGTACTACCTGGCTGGCCAGCATTTCGTCCTGGTAACGGACCATGCCCCCCTTCAATGAATGGCCAAGGCCAAGGACACAAACGCGAGGGTAACCCGCTGGTTTCTCGCCCTACAGGACTTCTCATTCCAGGTCCAACACCGGGCGGGGGCCCTAAACAGGCTCTTACGGCGAGACACGCTTTGGGCCCGCCACCCAGCGGCAGTAGGCTCAGAGCTGGGGGGGGGGGTACTGTCACGGCGGACCAACACTCGACGCGAGAGGTAAAAGAATCGCTCCTTCTCCGACTGCCGCACCGGCGCGAAGCAGGCAGCCCCGCGCCAGACCCAACACTAACCGGAAGGGCCGTCATGGCGGGGTGGAACCGCCGACGCTGCACCGTCCGTGATTGGAGAATCTGTCATGAGAATTCCACCACTCCAACACCGGAAAGAGGAAATAAAAGGACGCCCTTCCGCTCATGGAAGATTGAGTACCGACTCACCGACACGGTGCGGGCACGGACAAGGATGACAACGGCTGAGACGACACGCAACGCTGAGAGACGGCACAGGAACCCCGAGGCTTCTTCTGGGAATCCCCCGACATGCCCCCGCAAGCATCACGACGTCAGCCCGCCTCCGCAGCCTTACACACACACACACACCCTTACTCTGCTGAAGAAAAATAAAACCTCAGCTTTTGCTGCCCGTTAACCAGTTCTCCGTGTCTCTGTGCTACGCCTTTTTTCACTGGGCTATTTCCCCCTTTTACATAAATAAAATAAATGTGTGATGCAAACAGGAAGTGATATCTTGTATCTTGATTACTTTTTCACTGCACATTTCAATATATAGGATATTTACTAGCATATTTGTGTCACTTTAACTGTTCCCCAAAATAGCATTTAGTAATGTGGATTATGTTTGGTTGTACACATAGATTTCTTTTGTGTGCAGGTGTAAAATGTACTTGTAATGGAAGTCTGAGTGTTGAATTCCATATATCAGTGTTTAAAATATTCAGCTAACACAAATTTAAAACTTTAGCCATTACATGTGAGGGACATGAGAGAATGTCCTATTAACTCTGTTCTTATAGAGTTTTATTCAGATTTTCAATTGAAAAAGTACAGTAAAAAGTAGTTCTGTATTCTGGGCCCCAATAGAAATTATGACTTTTTATGTTTGTTTTCTTGACTGCTGTTGTTGAGTCAGTTGTAGTCTGAGAACTAGCAGGGGTAGGTGGAGAGAGAAATATATTTGTTTTACTGCTGAAGTCCTATTCTAGTCCTATTTTAGTGAAGTCCGGCTGTGGCGCAGGTAGAGTGGGTTGTCCACTGATCGTAGGGTTGGCGGTTCGATTCCCAGCCCGGGTGACTCCACATGCCGAAGTGTCCTTGGGCAAGACACAACCCCAAGTTGCTCCCGATGGCAAGCTAGCGCCTTGCATGGCAGCTCTGCTACCATTGGTGTGTGTGAATGGGTGAATGAGACACAGTGTAAAGCGCTTTAGATTCAAAATCTGAAACTGCACAGTGCCAAAAATCGAAATATGCCCCTTCGTTCCAAACCCTGTACATAAATTGTAACTGTCTTAGCTAAATTATTTATCATATTTACAAAGTACAACCATTTTATCATGCTCCGTCTGTAGACAGATTCTGTGTGCTACTATTTTGAAATGTTACTGCGAGTCTCATTCAAACGAGGTACGTGTAACCGAATTCTATTTGAGTATTTTTTGCACTAGAGTAGGAGTTCAGCAAGTAAAATGGACAAAAAAGATTTCTGACATTTTACCTCTGCTAGTTCCTCAACAACAACCTGAGACAACAAGATTCTGACTCAGTGGAACAACATAATACAAGAAAATGAACATGATACACTAGATAGTTCATTCAAGATCATAAACTGTTCTTGTATTATTATGGATATAGAATGATTATTTAATTAAATTTTTTAAATTGACAGCAAATCACAGCGGTATAAGCAATAAAGCACTGTGGCATGTGTATGTGTGGATGTTGGTGTGTGTAGGCACAGGAAGCAGAGCGCAGGATGAACTATGCTCGACTGGTGGAGGTGGACGGTCAGGAGCTGGTGCCGAACGCAGAGAGCATTGAATGCAGGATTTGTTTCTTACAGCTTCAATCAGGAGAGGGAGTCCTATTGCGTGAATGTCTACACTGCTTCTGCAGGTAAGAAAATAAAGTAGATGACTGAGAGAGAGAGAAAGAGAATTGTTGGCAATTGTTGATGTGTTTGGCCTAGTGCATAACTGGAAGGCTGGTTGGTGGTTGGAGGACAGTTCTCACTGTTGGACTGTGGTGGATGGGTGATGGACAGGTGGTAGTTGGTAGCTAAATGATTGCTGGATGATGAATGGTGGGAGACTAGTGGATAATTGGAAAATGATAAGTGGATAGTTGGTGGTTAGTTGGTGTAGGATTGGTAGAAGGTTGTTGGACAGTTCATAAGAATGGTTGATTCTAGTTGATGACAAGTGTAGAATTGGTGCACAATTGGGTGACTGGATGTTCAGTGGGAAACTGGTGGATGGACAATGGATAAGGTGATTATTTGGTTGATAATTTGTCAGTGACTGGTCACAGTGATTTGAGGGATGACTGGTGAATGATCAGTGGGTGATTGATGGATGAATGGTGGATGGTCAATGGGTAAGCAGTCAGTGGATGACTGGTGGGTTGGTGGATGACTGGTTAGTGGACTATTGGGTTGTTGATGGATAGTTAATGGGTGATTCTTGGATGATTCATGGGTGATCACTGAATGCTTGGAGGATGATTGTTTGGAGGAATGCTAAAGAATGGATGTATCATATTGTGTTTTCTCACTAATGCTTATTTATTTGGTCAATATTAGACCTTCTGACTACATGACCACATCAAAAATATATTTGTGTGTGTGTGTGTGCATGTGTGTGTAGAGAATGTTTGCGTTCAGTAATCCTGCTTTCAGAGGATCCTCAGGTGGCGTGTCCCTATAGAGACGAGGCGTATGCATGTAACTGCACACTGCAGGAGAGAGAGATCCGTGCTGTGAGAACTCTTTCATTCAATTCTACACAACTCCACAAATCTTTACACTCTTGCACAGCTCTGTTTTCCTTTCTGGCAATCTATACAAAAATGCCAAGACTTTACCAGTTTTATGGTTTTCTTATATTTAGCATCTTCATTTAACACAGTGCAGAGTTTAATTCAGACATGTTCTGTATTTTAATCCATAGAATACATGTACTAAATGGAATCGTTTGAGTTAAACTGATTATATGTATAAATAATGTGTGTTCTTCACTTTTCACTCTCATGTGGGTGTGTCAGCTGGTTTCAGGTGAGGAGTATGAACGCTGGCTGCAGCGTGGCCTCTCAGTGGCTGAGTCACGCTGTGAGGGCAGTTATCACTGCGCCACCACTGACTGTCCAGGTTGGTGCGTGTATGAGGACACGGTCAACACGTTCCACTGCCCTGTGTGCAACAAGCACAACTGCCTGCTCTGCAAAGTAATTCTCTCTCACACACTCACACACACACAGCTGATTAGAGCAACATGTATAGTGCTGTATAAAA
Organism: Ameiurus melas; assembly: GCA_012411365.1. Lineage (NCBI taxonomy): Eukaryota > Metazoa > Chordata > Actinopteri > Siluriformes > Ictaluridae > Ameiurus > Ameiurus melas. The sequence goes on from CM022756.1 coordinate 5,357,708, forward strand.
AGCATTTGCCCCCCTCCTGTAGTCTTCTGTTTTTGTGTATATCTCATACTAAATTGTTTTAGAAATTAAAACTAAATCTATGATAAAAACAAAGGCAACCTGAGTAAATACAAAAAATGTAAACAGTTTTTAAATGATAGTTATTTAATGAAGCAAAAAAAATTATCCAATACCAACTGGTCCTGAGTCTGAATTCAACTTGTCTGAGTTCTGCCAAAAACACACTTTGATGATCCTCAAACCATTTGGGAGAAAGTTCTGTGGATTGATGAGTAGAAAGTGGAACTGTTTGGAAGACAGGGGTCCCAATACAACTCGTGTAAACCAAACACTGAACACCACAAAAAGATCATCATACCTACGTTCAAGCATGGTGGAGGAAGTGTTATGGTGTGGGGATGCTTTGCTGCTTCAGGGCCTGGGCAACTTGCAATAATTGAGGGAAACATGAATTCTGCTCTCTATCAGAGAATCCTAAAGGAGAATGTCCGGTCTTCAGTCCATCAGTTGAAACTCAAGCGTGACTGGATTATGCAGCAAGACAATGATCCAAGGAGTAAATTCTAGTCCTAGAAGTAAGTAAAAGACTGATCTCCAGCTATCAGAAGCGTTTGGTTGCAGTTATTGCTGCTAAAGGTGGCACAACCAGATTTTAAGTTTAAAGGGGCAATTTCCACATTGATGATAGGTGTTGGATATTTTTTTTTTGCGTTAATAAGTAAAATAAATAAATAAATAAAAACTGTATTGTGTGTTTACTCGGGTTGACTTAGTTAGACTTTGTGTTTCGTTTGAAGCTCTAAAACTTTTTAGTACGAGATATACACAACAACAGAAGAAAGCAGGACGGGGTAAATACTTTTTCACAGCACTGTACTACTACTTTAACTTTTATCTGCATAAAATATATAATTTAAGAGCAAAGCTATTTGAGAATGTATTTTATCATATTAAGAGAGGAGGATGCAAATGTCTATATACATTTCTTTGTCTTCATTTTATCTTAAAGGTATGTAAACTTTCACATTTGACTGAAAGACCACAAATTTAAAATACCCCCCCCCCTCTCTCTCTCTCTCTCCCTCCCTCAGGCAATTCATGAAGGGATGAATTGTAAACAGTACCAGGACGATCTTGCTGCTCGTGCCATTAATGACATCGCAGCCCGGAGAACGAGGGACCTCCTGAAGGTTATAAACACAAATTTTTTTTTTCTTCTTTTTTTTTTTTTTTTTTTTTTTTTTAACTTGGCCTGTAATTGTTCTTTTGTTGTTGTTGTTGGTGTGTTTTTTTTCAATCAGCTGATTAAATATAACCCAGGCTTATTAATTAATTGAAAATTGGATTTGCTCAAGAGTCAGCAATCACTTGTTCTTCATTGGCTTTGTCCAACTATTTTTGCTTTGCTAGCAAACATATCTGACACAGAAGCGGATCATTAGCATATAACACTATTAACCTTTCCCAGATCATAAATAAACCACTATCAGAAATGTAGCACAGCTAGCTAACAACATATGAGTCTGATTTTACTCTTCTTGTTGAATACAAAGTATTTTTTTTCACCAGGTAACAAATGCAGTAAATCTCTTTATGTATACTGATAGCATACGTTTACACTCGTACAGCTGCTGATACGAATACATTTCATGATTGTAATTACTAATGACCCTTTAAAAAGGACAAACCAACCATCATTGCCCCCATGCCCTGTTTTAAATCTGTACATTCAGTTATTATCTACTATTACATTGCATCAGAATGGTGTGGATTAATTTTTGGTGGTTTTGTGCAGGAATCCTGTACCAGAAAATATTACAAATCAGAATAGCTGCACAGTCTTTCTTTTAAAAAAAAAACCCCAACAACTTTCCAGCTCATCAAATAGTTTATTTTTATTTCATGGTGTTAATTCTCTTTACACTGTCTCTCTTTTTGTCTGTCCATGGAACAGACTCTGGTGAGGTCCGGCGAGGCGATGCACTGTCCTCAGTGTGGAATCATCGTGCAGAAGAAGGAAGGCTGTGATTGGTTGCGCTGCACTGTGTGTCACACAGAGATCTGCTGGGTCACCAGAGGGCCGCGCTGGGGCCCCGGGGTACAGAACCAAACACGCACCTGCTTAGAAATTCCAAAACACCTAATTCATGTGTCCACTAGCTTCACCTCATACTTTCATTTGTTTTTGTAATTCAGCAGTTTTATAATTCTATAATTCAACAGTGAGACTGAATTCAATTCTATTTAATTCAATTCAACAGCTGCCTGAGCAGCTCACTATATGGCCAAAAGTATGTGTACTCCTGACCAATCACACCTAAATTCACTGGTGAACATCCCATAATAGATTTAGATTTAATTTGATTTTGGAGCGTGAGCGTGGTTTTGAGGATTTTAGCATTAGCGAAGTTGTGACCATCACTGATATGGCATGAGGAGGCCTGGGGTGCAGTCAGCGTTCCAGTTCATCCCAAAGGTGTTCAGTGGGGTTGATGTCAAGGCTCTGTTCAGGACACTCGAGTTCTTCCAACTTTCACAAACAATGTCTTCATGGAGCTCGCTTTGTCCGCAGGGGCGTTGTCATGCTGGAAATGGAAGTTTGGGCTTCTTAGTTCCAGTAAAGGGAAACTGTAACATTACAGTATATAAATACATCCTATACAATTCTGTGCGTTCGACTTTGTGGGAACAGTTTGGGGAAGAATGACGGAGGGGTGTGATGGTCAGCTGTCCACATACTTTTGGCTATATTATGTATACTCACTACATGGTATAACGGTGATGTTGCAGACACTATGTTGTGCACTTTATTTAAAATATATATAGAGATATATAAAAAGAGAGACTTCAGTAAGTGACTTTCTACATAAATATGACTCAGTGAAGTCTTCACGTGATGATCATTTCATTTTGGATGTGAACTGTGTGTCTTTTGTCACAGGGTCCTGGAGACACGAGTGGTGGCTGCCGCTGTAATGTGAATAAACAAAGATGCCACCCAAAATGTCAGAACTGCCACTGAGAGAGAGGAGAGAGAGCGCCCCGGATTAAAACCAATAACAATGAAAAGCCAAAAAAAAAAAAAAAGAAAAAATCAAAAACCAAAGCAGAATATCTTTAACTTTCATGAATCATGATTACGTTAAACATACTGGATAAAATGCACTTTTTTATGTCTTACTCCAAGCAGCAATATTACAAAGGTATTAAAAATATTAATATACACAGGTGCCTTATTTTATAAACCCAGCTGTTTTTCAGGGTGCTACATATTCACATGGATTTATTGATAGATCCAGTGTAACTCTTGTTTGTTGAACAGTTTTTCTTAACAAACGAAACCTTACAATATTATTTAATACGGAAATAAAACATAATTTTTCTTATTCTTATAGAGTTTTAACTGTAAGGACAAATCATGGATTTTGGCAACACGACCGCAGCTACGGTGACAGTTGTGTTCTACTGAGAATGACTGTTCAGTGCCTTATGTTGGAGGTTTTGTCTAGAATGTAAACATTCTTGTATGACCTATATATAATTTATTCTACATTTCAAGCTATCACTGATCTGAAAACAAACAATAAACATTTCCACATGATGAAACTGATCAGGGAATGATGATGGTGATGATTATTTCCTTTATTGTCCTTAGTGTTTATGATCAATACTGAAGCTTTGATAATGATTTATACCACATCATATATACCACATCCCTCCTCTATCTTTATGGGAGGAGCAGATCGAGGAGGAGTCGCTTTCCGAGCAGGTCGGCGCACAAAACGCTTTTCTAGGAAAACGATCAACTCGAAGACGAGAACAGATAACTCTCGTGGTCCCTTATACCGCTTCAGTCTACCGACACGTCACGAGTCCTCTGCAGGGCCGGGCAATGTGACACAAATATTCTGCGATTCTACCATACACAATACAAAAACTTCGGTATTTAAATTTTTTTTTATACTTAAAAGTAATCTAATTTTTCTCATAATAAATGTTGGCAACAAAAATTATGGGAAAAAGCAACGTTTTAACAATTTACAGTGTTAAAGATTAAGCATAGCACTTTAACCAACATTAATATTTAAATCATATTTAAATGTGTAATAAAGTAAAAGCACATAAATGTCTAAAACAAAAGTCCTTCAGACATCAATTATATATTTTATTCACATTTAAAAAAAACAGCATTTATAAAGCAAATTTAAACACTGATAAAGAGGGGAAACAGAAAATGTAAAATGTGTAAAACTTTTAAAACTCTTATGTTGTTGTTAAATGGTACTTTTTTTAACGCCAGCTTCTTCCAGTCAGTTTTATTTTTGGAGGGGGGGAAAGTAATTAGAAAAGGAAAATATCTCATTTAGAAAGGACGTTTGAGAAAAGCGTGTTACGGCTAAACGTTATTATATTTGAGAGAGAGAGAGATATATATATATATATATCTCACACTTCACAAATGTTGTAAATGTGCAGTGAGCTCTGGATCGCAGAGGAAACGCGATCCAGTTGTCACTGAAGCGCCATGTGTCTAACATGAACGTTCTTTATTCTACCAAAAACCAGTTTCTGCACTCACAAACACTTTCTCTCTGCATCTCTTTAATCATCACAATGTTTTGCTGAGACGGTGATCGATTAAATCTCGTTAAAAGCACCTTTTTTTTTAAGTTTCATTTTTATTAAACATTTCTGCTGAACATTTCTACAGAACATTTCTACATTTCTACTGAACGTTTCATTTTTATTGAATATTTTTGCTGACCTTCTGATGAACATTTCTGCTAACCTTTCTGCTAAACATTTCTGTTGAACATTTCTGCTAAGCCTATCTAAATCGCCTTTCCTGTTCTGTCCTCCCCACCAATTCCCAAAAATACAAACAAATTGAGCAACAGCAGTAAATATTCACAGATTTTTTTTCTTTTTATACAAAGAAAACAAAATTGAACCCACAACCCACCCCTCCGGCTCATCATGGTTACCCATTAACTGTCGCTGGTTATAAAGATATTATAAAATTCAACAACATAAAGTATGCAATAAAGAGATGCCATTTATTAAAAAACTTATCTGTACAACCATTCATCATATATCTTATTTTCTCGAGTTTCAGAAAAAACATCACGTCCTTTATCCACTGGGAGATAGCAGATGGTATTTAGCAGACTTCCAATGTAACAGTAGGGAACGTCTTGGAATAAGGGATGTGAAAGCAATAATATCCTTTTGTATCGAGCTCAAAGGAACTGAAGCTTGAGGAATCCCAAATATCGCAATCAATGGACAAGGCTTTAAATCTACCCTGAGAATAGTGGACATGATGGTAAAAAAGCCAGACCAAAAACCATGGAGTTCAGGACAGAAAAAAAACATATGGCCAAGATGACAGGGAGAGCCATGGCATGTATCACACTTGTCCTCTACATCCGGATACATCACAGACAATCTCGACTTGGACAGATGGACTCTATTTCAAACTTTGAACTGTATAAGTCCAAGACGAGCACAAGAGCACAAGAAGTGGTAGTCTGTACCCTCCCTATAGCATGTTCCCAACACTCCTCACTTATTTGTACTCCTAATACCGTTTCCCACGCATTCCTAATTTTGTAACTCGACCCCCCAACTAGCGTCAAAATAAAATCATAAATCTTAGAAATCATTCCTCTCTGATGTGGGTTATTTGAAAACAGGTCTTCCCACCCCGTTCAGGAGGCGCAGAAAGGAAATCAGGAAAACATCTAGAAACGAAATTCCGTATTTGAAAGTACCGAAAGAAATGTGTCAAGGGGAGATCGTAAGTGGATGCCAAATTGGCAAAGCTATCAAATACACCATCAGAATACAAATTTCTAACTTGTTTAATACCCTTGTCATACCACACTGAAAATGAGGAGTCCAAACACGATGGGGGAAATAGATGGTTGTTCACTAAGGGACACAAAGATGATGCACCTACAAATTTAAAATGTCGTCTAAATTGATACCAAGTCCTAAGTGTGTTGAGGAAAACAGGGTTATCAGTATATTGGGAAAGTTTTGTAGGTAAAGGGGAGTAAAGTAGAGCAGGTGAAGAGGATTCACTACAAGAAGATAATTCCAATTTAGTCCAAGAAGAGCCAGGAGATTGAACCCAGTAACAAAGTTTATAGATGTGCGCAGCCCAGTAATAGAATTGAAAATTGGGTAATGCAAGTCCTCCACAAAATTTACATTTTTGCAATAAATATTTACTAACCCTTGGTGGCTTCCCTCCCCAAATAAATGTACTAATTATCTTATCCAATGAATCAAATAATGATTTTGGGAGAGAAAGAGGCACTTGTTGGAACAAGAAAAGAAACTTCGGTAATATATTCATTTTGACGGCATTTAGGTTGTAGGATTAGTTACATACAATAAGAAATCATCAGCATATAGTGACAATTTGTATTCTACACCATATCGAACTATTCCTTTAAACAATGAGGAAGATTTTAGTGAAATAGAGAGCGGCTCGATGGCAACAGCAAAAAGCAGAGGGGATAAAGGACAACCTTGGCAACACCCTCGTCCGAGCGCAAAATAATCCGAATAAGTATCGTTAGTCTGAACTCTAGCATTAGGGGTTGAGTAAAGGAGGCTAATCCAAAAATAAACTTGTCCCCAAATCCAAACTTCCTCAGGTCTGCAAACAAATACTCCCATTCGACCCTGTCGAATTCTTTTTCAGCATCTAATGAAATCACAATCTCAGGGTGAACAGCTGAATGCTTTGAATAAATTATATTAAAGAGTGTACAGGTATTGAAAAACAATTGACGTCCCTTTATAAAACCTCTGATCTTCAGATATAATATAAGGATAAGGAAGTACATTCTCTAACCGAGATGCCATTACTTTCGCCAACACCTTTACATCTGCATTCAGCAGTGATAGCGGTCTATAAGAACCACAGGAAGATGGATCCTTACCCTCCTTTAGGAGCAGAGCTATCGTGGCTTGTGTCAGAGTTGGAGGCAAAGACCCACGTTCCAAAGATTCGTTGAACATAGCCAAAAGCAATGGAGCTAATTTTCCAATAAACATTTTTAAAAATTTGATTGGAAACCCGTCCGGACCAGGAGCTTTGTTAGATTACATAGATTTAACTGAAATTAAAATTTCTTCAAGAGAAAATGGGGAATCCAATTGTATAGCAGTATTCGTATCTATAACAGGGTTACAGAGGTTTGATGAATATCTAATTGAAGAGGCACATGGTCAGAAATTACAATACCCAAATAGTCAGAAGAAACTATGCAAGAATCTAGAGTGCTGTCTATAAAAAAATAATCAATCCTCGAATAAGAATTATGAACCTGGGAGAAGAAAGAAAACTTTTTAAGAGAGGGGTTAAGAGATCTCCAGGGATCAACGAGACCTTTCTGACACATAAAATCAGAAAATGTTTTGGACATTGCAGATTGATTCAGAGTACGAGGATTAGATCGATCCAAGTTTGGGTCTATTACACAATTTAAATCTCCACCGAAAATCAACAGGTGAGTACTTAAGAAAGGGAGATTGCTCAACAATCTATTAGCAAATTCTACATCATCAAAGTTTGGAGCATACACATTAACCAACAATACCTGTCTTTGCATTAAAGTACCAGCAACTATAATATATCTACTGTTCACATCAGCAATAACATTAGTCGACGAAAACTGTAACCTTTTGTCAATTAAAATAGCACCCCCTCTTGCTTTCAAATTAAAATTTGAGTGAAAGACTTGACTCACCCAGGGGCAGTGTAACCTTTGATGATCTTTAATACATAGGTGCGTCTCCTGTAAAAATAGTTTAATCGTTTCAAATGTGCAAAAACCTTAGATCTCTTAACAGGATTACCCATACCTCTGACATTCCAACTAATAAATATTAAAGGTGTGCCTGTCCCAGCTATGCTGGGATCCATGTTACTACTAACCATTTAAATAAAGTAAACCATAGGAATGTGAAGAGCCAATGAGAGCCGAAGTGGGACCTTCCACCCCCCATTGCCCACCCAAAGTCTCCATAAAACAAGGGAGACAGTAGTGTTTCCCACCTAGGGTTGTCCACAAAGTGGACAAAGAGTAAGCTAAACCTAAACGAAATAGAACAAATTCCAGTAATAGAAAAGTCCCCTACTGACTTATCTAATAAATAATCTGCACACTTAACAAATGTCTTTACCTTTAAAGACTTATAACTAATAATCTTACACAGTGTAGCACATAAAAAATTTAACTAATTAATAAATAATAAATAAATAATAATAAAAAAAAACATAAAATAATAAAAAATTAAAATAATTAAACTCTAACCCAGTCAAAACGTCAAAACAGAGAACATTAATACAGAAGTGAATATAAGGGGAATGAGTCACAAATTCTAGACGAAGTAATGCACAATATAAACAATAAGAATTCGAAATCTCTAGAGCTGAAAGGCCGAGTGCAAATAAGAATAAAGAATATTATCCAAAAATTAATAATAATAATAATAATAATAATAATAATAATAATAATAAAATAAATAAAAAGCTAAATAAACAAATAGATAAATAAATAAAGAACACTACACTGTGTAGGTGATGCAGTTCACCCCGGTATTAAGAGTTTAACGTATTCTCCTGCTTCCTCCGCTGAAATAAAGTCCTTCTGTACACCGTTATATGTAATGCGAAGCCGAGCTGGGTGAAGTATTCCATAACGAGCTCCCTCAATATCACGAAGTTGACGCCGAACCTCGTTAAACGCGACTCGGGCCCGGGCTGTCTGGACTGTGTAGTCAGGGACAACGGAAATGGTCAGATCCCTCAGTTTAATCTGCTGGCGCTCTCTCGCACGGTGAATAATTTCAACATAGTCACTGTGATAGTGGAATCTGCACACAATAGCCCGTGGTCGTTCACCAGACTTCGGCTTCGGCTGAAGAGTCCGGTGGCACCGGTCCAGAACCGGCTCCTTTTCCAGACCAAACGCCTCCTTTAACAAGGCCGCTACAGCAGCGGTAGTACAGGTGTCAGCGCCCTCTGGAACTCCGACTATCTGAACGTTATTGCGCCGTGACCTCGACTCCAGATCCTCACATTTATTCTCTAATTGAGTCACGGTCGCAGTGAGAGACTCGATAGTAGTCTTCATGTGAACTAAATCAACGGTGCAACCGGAGAGCGCGTGCCCCATTTCCCCCACAGTACCTTTCAGTGTTGAGATGGTGGCCTCGGTAGCAACTTTATCACCAGCCTGCTGTGTTTTCATGACCTGCAGGTCATGCTGGATAGTAGACAGCGCATCCCTGAGAGTCTTCTGAAGCTTCTCCTGGTGCTTCTCCTGGTGCTTCTCCTGGTGCTCCTTCCTAAAATCAGCAATGTCCTTCCTCAGTACAGCCAGCAACTCAAGCCTGAATGCGGCGAAGTCAGAGCCACCACTCGGGGATGCGGATGCGACCGCGGGTTCACAGGGGCAAGGGAGCGCGGCTTCGGATTCATGAGGAGAAGGAGGCGCAGGCGCAGGCTCATGGTGAGAGGGAGACGCAGCTGCAGATTCACGACGAGAAGGAGACGCGCTCGCGGTGCGCTCTCTAGACTTCAGTTTTGTCTGAATGCTACCACCGGTTTTCGAGTTCTTCCCCGACATCTTAACAAACCGAGTTAAAAGTACAAATAAGGAAACGAAATAGAATAAGTCAAAGTATACTATATATATAATATTTTATATATAAATTATGTATATATTATATTACCAAAGAAAGTGCTAATTAATTACAATTATTGATCGGAATCAGCAGGAGACTCAAACTTCACGTCTTACTCCATCGAACACCGAATTCGAACACCGAAAGCACACCTTGACTGAAAAAGCCAAATATGCTGACTGGACTCGTGAGCTTGTTATTATGGTAACGCTGGCACTAAACCCCGCTCCATAACATACGTGTAAATGAAACGCGAGTGAAGATGGAGTGCAGGGTGAGCGGTTTAGGTGACTGTAAACAGGTCAGTGGGCATCTGTTAAGGGAATGAATGTGAACGCAATTGGAATGAAACCGGTTAATCAGAACATGTCCTGTATATGATGTTTAGTTTTTATCTAATATTGGTGTAAATGCTCGATCTCCCATTCTCTCCGCGCTTAGATCGCCTTCCCGATCATAGATGAGGAGTATTATAATCCACCGCTGGACAGTAAAGGTAGTTTGTTGCCAGTAAACTCAGTTAAGTTAATTTCCTGACTTCTGTCTCGCGAGTCCTCATCGTTCTTCTCCTCTACTTCACATCCTGACGTCTCTCTCACAACCTCATCGTTCTTCTCCACTTCTCTTCTCTTGCTTAGCGAAGATTCCACCATGTCCTCACACGTCTTCTCTAATCCTCTTTGTTCTTCTAACTGTTCCTCTTTCTCCGCCACAGCTATTTCTCGTCCTAGCGCTCTTCCATCCTCTCCAAGACTCTGGATCTGGTTTCCTCTCAGACGTGGACTGCTCTCTTGATGGATTCTCCTGTTGAGGTGTTGATTCGGTTTCAATAACAGCAGCTCTGACAGTAGTGCGGCTGCAAATGATGGGTTTGGATTAACGCGCTCGTTCTAATACATTACTGTTTCTATAGTTACAGTTTGTGATATGGCAAAGAAAGAAGTGATGGCGGTTACCACTTTATTCATTTATTTATTTATTCATTTATCTTTCTTCCCATTTAGGCTATATTCTAGACTTAATTTCTGCAGGATCATTCATGTAGGTTATGGCATGTATTATCTGGGTCAGGTGTGCTCCTGCCTGTAAGTGGTTGTCGGGGCGTTGCTCAGGCTGGAGATGCCGGACTCCTTGATGGGGCTGAGAAGAGGGTTTTTGGAGATCGGTACTCTCATGCCGTAGAGCGAGCAGTCCACCTCCTTAGTCCAGAATCTGTTCCTCGCCGATGAGGTCTTGAAACGAAACAGGAGTGTCGGATTAGCATAAAAGATTTTAAGAATTTTCCACATTTCTGCATAAATATGACTTGGAACACCATCAGATTTTCACAGGTCCTAAAAGTAGATAAAGAGAACGCAGTTAAACAAATGAGACAAAAATATTATACTCTGTCATTTACTTGTTGAGGAAAATGATCCGATATTACATATTTGTGAGTAGCAAAAGTATGTGAACCTTTGCTGGGGTGAGCCCCTTGTGCAGCAATAAATTTCAGCAACACGTGGTTCCTTCCCTGCGAACATCTCCCAGTCAGCCCCCTAAAAAATCCATTTTAATTCCGGGTTATTAGGTGGCAAAATAGGAAAAATACCAAGAGGGGTGAATACTTTCTCAAGGCACTGTATCTAAATAAAAAAAAAACGAAGTTATTACAGAAATGTACCGTATATATGGAAGCTGAAAACATAACTGTACAACCATGTAAGGAAGGAAGACGTACATCACTGAATAAACACGCGATGGCGCTAGTTTCCTCCATGATCCAGAGCTCATTAAACACAGTGCGGAATGAGGAAACGAAGAGGGGGAAATTAAAAGCGCACAGGAAGTCCACGTACCTTCATTTTGCCCTTGGCGGACTAGGCGGCAGAGCGAGAGCTCCTTCTGGTCTTCATTGTCTCGCTCTGCCGGTTGCTGAAACACAAAGGCAGGTTGCGTGAATGAGAAACTTTTTATGAACTTTTTATGTGTGAATGGGTGAATGAGAGGGTGAAATGCTTTGGATAAAAGCGCTATATAAGTGCGCCATTTACTATGAGTACCTGGTCATGCCTTATGGGCTCTCTAATGCCCCATCAGTGTTCCAACCTCTCATCAATGACGTTCCATGCAGGGGAGGAATGTCATCAAGTACATTGACAACATACTAATATACTCTGCATCCCTAAAGAAGCATGTTGTCCATGCCCGGCAGGTTTTGCACCATCTCCTGCAGCATTGTCACGTTGCAGCGTACCAGCAACTACAATTCCCAGAATGCAACACAAACTACAATCATGGCCGACGAGGACTACACCGACTGCACCATCTCTCGAGTTCTGATCACAGACACCTGCACCCAATCTCTCACACACACAATAATTAAGTTATGGTTAAAGCATTACTAGCTTGGGAAGTAAATTCTCAGCAGCCTCATCTGTCATGAACCAAGCCTTAGGTAGAGTCTTAGTGTTTGCTATCCTGGTTTTGATATTGGCGTTGTTTGTTGACTACGATTCTCTGCCTAGCCTAGTATTGCCTGTTTGCCTGATCGATTGACCTCTGCTTGCCCTGGGACTACGCTTTCTGCCTGATCTTCGTATTTGTTATTCCTACCTGTGCTTGCTTCCATAATTGTCATTACATATAATGGTGGAGAATACATCAATTTAACCCAAACAGCTAATTTTCCCTTCAACTGAAATAAACATGAGGATGAAATGGTGCACTTTTTCTAATGGAGGACTTTAAAAGATGAATATGAGAATTGATTGATCAGAATTTCAGCTTTCATTTCCTGATATTTATATCTTGATGTGTTAAACACCTTTGGTGGCAGACCACACAATTTTTTGTAACTTTTTCCAGAAGTGTTGGAACAGACAGTCTTAAAGTAAATAACACTTAATGTGTGGTTGCATATCCCGTGCTTGCAATAACTGCATCAAGCCGATGAAAAAAGTGACATCACAAAACTCTTGCATTTTTCTTTTGTGTTGCTTTTACAGGCTTGTATTACAGCTTCTTTCAGTTATTGTTTGTTTTGGGAGTTTTCTCCATTCATTCTCTTCTTTGTGAAGTGAAATCTATGCTCAATTTGCTTAAGGTGTGGTGACTGACTTGGCCAGTCTAAAACCTTCCACTTTTTTTAAACTGATGAAGTTCTTTGTTGTGTTGGCAGTGTGTTTTGGGTCAATAACTTGCTGAATGATGAAGTTCCTCCCAATTAGATTGGCTGCATTTCTCTTTAAATTGGCAGAGAGAATGTTTGTGTAGACTCCTGAAATTATTCTGCTGCTACCATCATCAAGATTACCATCAATAAAGAAGTGAGACACTATCTCCACCATGCTTGACTGATTTGATTGATCCTTTCTTTCTCCACACTTTGGCCTTTCCATCACTTTGGTAGAGGTTAATCTTGGTTCCAAAACATTTATGGGTCATCTATGTATTTCTTTGCAAATTCCAATCTGCCTTTCAGGTTCTTACTGCTGATTGACTGGTTTGCATCTTGTAGTATGGTCTCTGTACTTCTGCTCTTAAGTAAGTCTTCTTTGAACAGTGAATTGTGGTAACTTCACCCCTGCGGTGTGGAGGTTGTTGTTGATGTCACTGACTTGTTTTAGTGTTTTACTTCACTGCTCTCACAAAGTATCTGTCATTAATTGTTGTGGTTTTCCTTGGCCAACCTGTTCCATGTCTGGTTGTTTAGTACCTCTGTGGTTTCTTCAGGACATTCTAAATTGTTATATTGGCTATGCCCAATGTTTCAGCAATGGCTCTGATTTATTTTCCCTTTTTCTTTGAGCTTCAAAATGGCTTACATTCCACCCAGAGACAGCTCTGTGGTCTTCATGTTGGTTTATCCTTATTCAAAATGCAGTCTTCACAGGTAAAAGCTAGGGCTCAAACTAATATTAGACATTCAGAGCTGTTAACCATTTAACCAATCAACAGGGCACACACAGGCAACAAGAAACACCTGACAGTCACATGCAGGTCATTCCATCTCAAGTGGTCCAATGCAGGTTGACCTTACTGACAAGCATAAGCTATTGTATGTCTGTTAAAACATAATTACTGTAAAATACAAGCAACCAACTTTGCAATTATTGGACCACTTAAGATGGAATGACCCATGTTGGTCAATGGGTGGGTTTTAAAAATAGTAAGGTGCCATGTTTTAAGTTGTTTAACACATCTATATCTAACTCTCAGATAATGAAAGCTGAAATTCTGATCTATCATCTCATATTCATCAAAACAATAAAATTGGCTTTGCCATTCCAATACTATATATATATATGCTGAGCAGCAACCTGACAGAGAAAGAAATGTGTGTGTGGAGTTTGCATGTTCTCCCCATGCTGCAGGGGCTTCCGCCAGGTACTCCGGTTTCCCGATGTCCGTAGTGTGTGAGTGTGTATGTGATTGTGCCCTGCGATGGATTGGCACCCTGTCCAGGGTGTACCTTGCCTTGTGCCCGATGCTCCCTGGGATAGGCTCCAGGGGTCGCTCCAGTGCAACCCTGAAATGGAGTAAGCGGTAGAAGATGGATGGATGGAATTATGTTATCTTGCAGAAGTTTTCTTATTTGACCTGTGCATCTTCTCAGATTGTGGATAATGACAGATGACGTCAGAGTGTCTGTGCATTCAATGCTATCATCTGTTTGAATACAAGATGATTGCTCTAGATATGTTACGCCACGGCCAGCAGATGGCACTGTGGCATGGCTTCTGACTGGTCACGTGACTTTTTGTTTTGGATTGCTCGCTTCCTGCTTGAGCATTTAGTTTAGATTAAGTGTATTTAATTTGCCCCAGGTGTCGATGCTTTAGTTTGATTATGTTCACTATTTAAACCCCTCAGTTACTGAGCACTTGGCTTAGTATTATCTGTTGCATAGTTTGCATAAAGCATCTCATGTGTTTTGTTTATGTAATGAGTGCACGTAGCAGGCTAAGCAGTCTTTTGTTTCCATGCCACGATTCCCGTTTTCCTGTAAAGACCACGTTGCCTGAGCATTGTTTGTTGTTGAGTTCTTCAATAAAGACTTTGACCTGCATCTGCATCCGCCTCAATTCCCGTTCCGTAACAAGATATCTTGTTTTGTTTTGAGTTTTCTTTTTTCGCTTTGCCCCTCTGTAAATTATAGTAAATTACTCCTGATGGCTGCTAAATCCAATTAATTATAGCTTTAAACCCCTAAACACAGTAGAAAGTCACATGGACACAAATTCTGAAAATATCAAATAAATAATCGCCTAAATATTAGCCTACACAGCTCTTGCTTGTGAAGCAGTATCAAGGCAATATCAAATTAAATAAGACCAGCATGATATCTAAAGACTAAAACATACTTGACTGTGTTATTTTCATAGGAAATCTTCATGGTGTGGTGTGATTTGGTTACAACACCTAAGCAAATTATTTTCTTATAACAGCACATCCCAAAGTATTTTATACTCTTATAACACAGTCATTTGCCAACAATATTTATTCCAAATGAAGTAAACAATAACTCAGAATGCTTTGTAAAAATCAGTTTATAGTTATGTTTAATGTCGTGGCAGTTAAGTCCTGTTATCACGAGGCATTCGAAAACTAATGAACACCTCCTGATCAGTCAAATTTAAGAATTCAACAACATTATAATATAAATAGAATTACTAAATTGGTATTATTACAAGCATAAAAGCATTGATTATGGCACAAAAACAGTATAAGCCTTTTTTGTTTTTACATTTTTGGGACCAGCCACTTCCACCTGCTCATTCTGCCCTTCACCTGTTCAAAAACACCCTCCCAATTTTTATTTAATAACTCAGTGCTGCCCAGATAAACACCCAAGTACTTAAAGCTACTCTTTTCCCACACCAAACCAGCTGGTAATGTGGGCTGCCCACCACCCCACTCTCCAACTAAACTGGCTTCACTTTTGGCCCAGTTGACCTTGGCAGATGATAAAATCTCAAAATCTTTTAAAACATCAATTAAAATATTCACACCAATCTGTGCTCCCAGCATTATGACTAAATCATCTGCATATGCTGAGAGACACAGAGAAGCACTGGAGTGAGATATTTTAAAACCAGAAAGTTGATCTCTCAGTGTACATAAAAGAGGTTCAAATATTAGGGTGTACAGCATGCCTGACAGAGAACAGCCTTGTCTACTAGCTCTGTAGACTCTAAAAGGGGCACACAAACCACCATTAACCTTTAATACACGCTCAATTTCACTGTACAAAGTCTTGATCATGGCTATGAAACCTGGGTTGAAAACAAATGTTTCCAGCACCTTGCACAAGTATTCATGTTCAACCCGGTCAAAAGCCTTGTCCTGATCTATAAAAATAAGACCAGTCTTTAAGCCCAATAGCCTAGACATGTCCAAAATGTCACAAATTAAGTGTACATTATCAAATATAGACCTGCCAGGCACACTGTACGTCTGGTCACAGTGAGTGATTTGCTTCATTACCTTAGTCAAACTTGAAGCTAATGCTTTTGAGAGCAGTTTGTAGTCAGTGCACAACAGAGAGACCGGGTGCAGGTTCTTCAAGTGTGTCAGGTCTCCCTTATTCAGCAGGAGGGTCAGGACAGTTCTCCTGCTGCTCAATGGGAGCTCACCTCCCTTCACACTGTCTAGCAACACTTCTAGCACATCCTGCCCTACAACTGCCCAGAAGGCTTTGTAGAACTCTACAGGGAGACCATCTATGCCTGGCGCCCTTCCATTCTCCATCTCTTGGAGAGCCTCATAGAGCACTGCTAGCATTAGCTCTTCGTCCATGTCTCTGGTCAGATGTTCTGAGAGTTCGGCAGGTTCTTATGGAAGCTCTCCTCTACGACCTGTGCCCCTGACCACTTGCTGCTGTACAGTTTCGAGTAGAAGCCAACTGTCTGCTTGCGAATTACTGTGGGATCTGACAGAAGATCCCCTGATTCTGTTTCTACAGCATGTATGAATTCTGTCCATTCTTCTGCTCTAGACCAAAAAAAGAATTTAGAAGGAGCATCCATCTCATTCATGCTTTTAAAGCATGAGCGGAGCAGGGCCCGCTTTGTTGTAATGCCCAACAGGTCATTCTTTATAGCTTTTTTACTTTTGAGGGCTTCAATCTGCCCTCGATCTCCTGTGGTCTGAAAACACTGGAGTTCCACTATTCCAGTCTCCAGGGCTCTCAGAGAACTGACAATGTCTCTTATGACATTAAGAGTGTACTGTTGACAAAATGCTCTAATTTGAGCTTTAGCCACACACCACCACTGTTGTACAGAACTAAAAGCCACCTTCTCCAATTAAAAAACTTTCCATAAATAAATAAAAGAGTCTCTAAAATTAGTATCCTCTAAAAGTGCAGTGTTAAAATGCCAGTAAGCACTCTTTGGTTTTACATTTTTGTTACTGACGAAACACTGCACCATGCTGTGATCAGAGAGGCCTACTAGAACAATAAAACATTTTGTTAAAAGCGTCAGTTGATGTTTAAAATGATAAAAGTGATCCAGTCTTGCCAGGGAGAGTGTGTTATCTATAGAGTGGGCCCAAGTGTACTCTCTGTTTTTTATTTAAAGTTATCCATATGTCATTTAGTTCATGAGCCTCCATCATCTCCCACAGCCACTTACGGGAGGACACATGCGGTTCTGTATGGTTCCTGTCCAAGTTATCTGTTGTACAGTTAAAATCCCCACCCAAAATTAAAATATCGGAATCGGAACACTAGGTTTAGATCTTCTGCTCCATCCTTCAGAATCATAAAAATCATTTTTCTAAAAGACAACAAGTGTTTCACCAGTGGGGACTTGCAGCCAAGGGGGATCTTCTTTATGGGGGAGACCAGTCGCCCGTATCTAGACAGTTCTTTGGATATTATCTCATCGGAGATAAAAGGAGGGACATTAGACAATATGATCTTTTTGGATGGGACTAGCTTGTTTGCCCTATCGACGTCATTCACAAAAACTACGATTGCATTGTTCATGCGGAAGGCAGAGACAGTAGCTGCGTTTACATGGACAACAATAATCTACTCTTAACCCAATTAAGGCCATACTTTGATTAAGAAACTACCATGTAAACAGCAATTTTTATTTACCTTAATCTAATTAAGGTCATACTCTAATTACGCTCTAATGGAATTAAGACAGGTGGAGTATTCCTGTTTTAGTCGCATTATGGACGTGTATTACAGACATGTAAACACCTTAATCACATTATGAACGTTATGTGAAAGTTTTCACCGCATTTTGTGACAAGACACGATTACACACAGCAGTTTTACGTTTTACGTTTTACGGCGAAGAAGAGAATTCGGCTGCATCCCAAACCACATATTTACCTACTATAGGCCTGTAGTGGTGAAAAATACATGTATCTCGGCTACTATATAGACAATAAGTATGCGGTTTGAGATGCAGCCCATGGCTTCAAGCAGTTGTCTATTAGCATGTATAGCATGACAAATAACTAACTGCATTTAAAGCGTTCGTAAAAATTTTAATAAAATCACCCAAAACTGTATACGGTACCATAACGAAGACGAACTGTATGTTGATATGTGAAATTCTGGAGGGACGTCGGAGGGCGTGGTGCGGTGATGTAATGACGCGGGCTGTTAATCTGATTATGTTCTATAACATGTAAAACGGGAACATGACAGGAGTATTCTAAAAGCGACTCATGTAAACACCTTAATCACAGTATTATCTTAATCAGAGTAAGGTCAATAATTAGATTACTGCTGTCCATGTACATAAAAATATAAAAATTATTGACATTCTGTACAGCCTTTAATGTACAGTTAATATAATTTTATTATTATAAACTAATATTTTTTAGTCACTTGAGACTCATCTCTAACGTCACTGAAAAAAAATATTTACTTCCTCAGATCTTGGAAAACTGTAGTCTATAAATTCTTTCCTTTTATTGGCTCTCTACTTTTACACCTGCATTAATGAGGGTGTGTTTCATGTAAATTAGATTAGCTATGAGGGTAAATTAGAGTGGTGTGTGCATGGGATATGTAAATAAGAGAGTAGTGGGCGGAGCTTGTGTTCACGCAATGTTCTTTTCTTTCTCGCTCCCTGCAATTCCATAACTGACCACCAGAGAATCTGTAGTACATTTTGTGAACAATATTAAACCTCTGTTCATGGGCATTTTTAATTTATTTTCTTTTATACAGACAAAAATCGAATCGAATTGAAATCCTGAAGTCAGTATTGTAAATTGAATCGAATCGTGACCGGAGAGTATCGTCACACCCCTAGTGACTAATGATAAGTATGACTAGTGTACTCCATCACCAGCAGAAGAGCTGAAAGAGCACTTTCCATCACTATCTAAGTTAACAGATGGTTATCTAACTTATCTACCTAATCTATCCAACGTGTCCCTCAACACATACTGACGTCATTAACCAGAGTAGTTTACTTATAAAATGTACACAGCTAAACATTAACAGTGTATTTTTGTTCACATTTCGTTCATAATATCTCTTAAAAAATACTTAAAAAATTTTAAAAATAAAGTACATATTGTCTTGGTTAAGATTTTATTATTTATTTTCTATTTAAAAAAATACAAAATGTTAAAAATAAAATGGTGATATTTAAAAGGCACAGAAAGACGAGTGCGTCTAAGATGCTGAGCTACAAACAGCATGATGTTAAAGCGACAGATCAGTATTATTTAAAATCCACAAAATGACTCTAAAGGAATGATGAAATGATTTCTACGTTAAACGGATCCTCTTTTTATAGATGAACTTTGCTCACTCCTCTATGACTGCGTTCTGGATTCTGTATTCACCAGTGTGAGCTGTTAAAGAAATGAAGAAGGTCATTTGTTTCATTACAATTTTACTCCAGGTGTTTATGACAGAAAAGAAACCGAACTGCATTTAAGTGCCAGTGCCTCAGATGTGTTAGAAAACCAACATCATTCATTCAGTCATCTTCAGTCACTTCAAAATGTTTTACATTTTTTAAATAACTGATAGTGAGTCACATGATTTCTACTTTTCTTTAAGTGAAATGTTTTTCTGGCAGTAATTAAAGTTAGTTTGTTCATTATGTGAAACATATTGAAAGAGTTTTTACCTCGAGCTCTGTAACATTTGACCAGCAGAATGATGGTCACCAGGAGATACAAGAAGCCGTCACTACACTACTGATCAGCATGAGCACTGAGAAGGGAGCTTCTACACCTGATGGACCTGACGCTGAATAAAATAATCATTATAATAACACTTTATTCATGATGAACTGTTTGTATGTTTTACTCAAACTGCAGTAGAAATGAATCCATGTTCACTCGTGCACAAATACCATCCTGTACATGTACTTACATAAACTAAGCACTATAGATTACATTATGTAAAGATACTGAGTTCAACACATTCAGTCACAGTTGTATTTAAATGAATATTGAAATGATTTCTCACCTCTGACTGAGACCCAGCTTTTCGGTGACTCTCCTCTCTCTGGGTGTTTACAGTGGTAGGAACCTTCATCTGACTTTGAGACGTTATAGATGATCATCTCTCCTGTAGTCTGTATGTGGAGAACTGATCCATCTTTATAGAAATCAGCTCGGAGGTTTGAGGAATTTGTGTATCGATATAAACAGCGTAGAGTCAGAGGATGTCCCTCAGTTACAGGATGGACAGGACTCTCCAGGATCACATCACCACCTAGAACATAGAAAATCATATGTGTAGCAAAAAGGATTACAACATGAATATGATTTTATAGATGATTTTATATAAATATCCTTATTTTATGGTGTGTAAAATAATAACTAATTGATATGTATTATAGTGTAAAGCCAATACTGACTGAAAGTTACAGAGAGTGCAGTTATTTGAACAAACTCTGATCAACACTACTTGATTTCAGTGTGAAACTCATTAGTGTTATTGTGTTTGTGGTGTTGAATTGGATGAAAACTCTTTAGGAGTGTAAAACTAGAGTTGTGTAGAGTCACATTACAGCCTCATTCAGTGTTTTACCTGCTCTACCGTAGCTGATTCAGCTCATGAGAGAAACTCTACCGTGCCACTCTGTTGCTGTCTTCAGGTAATATTAAAATGATGAAACATTCAGAACTTTCAGAACATTACTGAGATAAACCAGTTCAGTGTGTCTTGTTGAACAGTTCTCCCAGTTAGAAACTCAAAGTTCTGAATATTCTGTAATGAAACATTTCCCTTTTCCTTTACAATAAACACACTACATGAAGACTCACCATGCACTGTGATGTTGACAGGATTACTGTTTTCTCCAGATTCAGACTCACACCAGTAAACTCCAGTGTAGGATGTGGAGAAGTTGACTTTACATGTAGATCCTGTAACTGATCCCCACAGTGAACAATCTGACTCTCTCTTACTGTGTGTGTATCGTCTCAATGTCCATCCAGTAGAGTTACTCTGGTCCTCACAGCTCAGTGAGAGAGAGTCATTAGTAAAGTGTTGAGTTCTGTTGGGATTGATGATCAGAGAGACTGGAGGAGATTCACCTTAAACACAGAACATTATAATTCACATGTGTTATTATGATTGTGTTTTCATGACATAACTTACACTGAACACATTTACACCTCGTTTAATTAAACAGTGCTATTTGAATGAGAATAATCCTCTACCAGTGCTTAGGGCTATTCAACTATTTCATTTTTACATACACTATATTCAACACTCCAACATTACACTATTGCTGTTATTTTTCCTCACCGGTGATCCATAGTGGCTGTTTGGTTGCTGTAACGTGTGGGAAAAACTCTCCTGTCTCCTCTCTGTGCACTGCACATATAAACTCCTGTGTGATTAAGAGCAGCAGGACTGAGAGTGTAGGAGCCTCCAGATCCTCTGCTGCTGTCTGAGAGGGGCACTACATTATAAATGAAAATGCCATCATTGTGTCTGTAGAGAATCTCTCTGTACCAGCTGAATGTCCAGTCTGTAGAGGAGTCTGTAATCTCACAGCTTAGAGTCACTGAGTCTCCTTCAGTCAGCCAGCTCTGTGGAGATACACTCAGTACTACCTCTGGTCTCTCTGTTACACAGGAAATACAGAATTATAAATCTGTACATTTACTTTATACACAATAACAATCTTATGAATGTGTAATGCAAATCAACTGGTATTTTAAATCTTGTATTTTTTCATATTTAAAACAAAAATGCTGTCTTCATTAATCAGTATGACTCATTAGATCTCACATCCACAATGCACAATATGGATTTAGAATTAATGTTTAAAATGTAAAATATATTAAGGACCACAAGTGAATTGAAAGATTGGGGGAAAGAAGAGCTAATCTCTGTTATTTCACTAAAGTGTGAAATACAACAATAAACATGGTGCCATAAACTTGGCTACATGTTAATGATGTAATTGTTTATCAGCAAGGTAAAAACATTGTAAACATCTGACATTGGACTAAGGTGTAATATATGTGTATATTTTTTTTTATATAAAAAAAGGTTTAAATCTCAGTTACATGTGCATAGCATCATTATTCCTTCTTTGTATGCACAGGAAGGAGTCAGATTCTGTCAGGGAGAAGAAATTTGGTACAACACTGAAAACATTTAAACTACAGCTCCTGGTGACTGGTTTGGATCTTTAAACATGTTGGTTTTTAAAATAAATTGGAAAATTTGACATTGCAGATATTAATCTTGAATTTATTGCATTACATATCATTATTGCATCATCCTAAATGTTTATCACACATCACATTTCTCTCCATATTGTGCATCAATACTCACCACAATTATACTGTAAATGTAAAACTATAAAATCCAGATGTTACTGTAACAGACTCACCTACAGTCAGAGTAACAACATCACTGATCTCTGAGCTCTGAGAGTCACTGCTCTGTCCTCTGCAGGTGTAGTCACCACTGTCAGAGTCACTAACAGACCTGATACTGATCTCCTGCATTGTGCTGTCTGTATAGAACATTTCTGTATACAATATGTCTGTATACAAAATGTGGAATCTGTCAAGGTTGACTGTGTCATTATTCCTGTACCAGCTGTATGTCCACTCAGTGTCTCCTCCTCCCTGTACGTCACATCTGAATGTAACAGTCTCTCCAGTGTACACATGTGTATCAGGCTTTATGGACACCACAGCTTTAGGACTCCCTGTAAAATCATTCTACTGTTAATAAATTATATATAAAGTAAACCCCAAGTGTACAGAGGTGAACAGAGTCATTTAACACATATTGTAGCTCAGTCTTTTCTGATTTCATCACAGTATTCATCACAAGTAAAGGTAATTCTTAAAAAACAGTAAATAAAGAGTGTGTGAATGCACCAAGAGCACAAAGTGAAACTAAACATGAAATAAACTGATATCAAAGTAAAGGTTAAAGGGACTTCCTTTCTGCTGAATAAAATGGTATTTTAAAAAATCTTTATAAAAAGTAACAAATCCTGCATCATACAGTACAAACACAACCTTCTCAGCTCCAATTAAATATCAAGCATCTACCCAGAATATAGAGAAAATATAAATATATAAATCACCTTGAGCGTGTGGCACTGGTATAAGTGAAATCAACACTAAAAAAAGAACAGAAACAGAACATGATGAAAACATAGAAAGGATTCAGTTTGTGATTGAAAACATCACATTTTAGACACACGGATCTCAAAACATTAAATTATAGGATAAATCTAACCATCTGAAAGAAATACAATACGTTGAGCTGTACGATATGTTAAATGCAATTTTTATGAGCCCTCTTTGTTTCTTTATTTTTAACATTTTGCATATTCTGCAAGGGGTGTGTAAATTTATGAGCACGACTGTATTAGTAAAACATCTCTCACACATCTCCCTTCACTCCTCCCCTTTTACACTGCTGAGATTACATCACTGAATTTAAAAAAAGAAGTAAAACCACAAGAGCCAACTCAGGCCTCTAACTGTGTCGTGTGTGTGTGTGTGTGTTGTGTTTGTGTGTGTATGTGTGTGTGTGTATGTATGTGTGTGTCAGTGTGTGGAATTGCACTGGAAAAGATATAGGAATAGAACATGCAGCAATAATTATCATTGACCTTTTTGAGCTAGGCCTAACTCATGAGTGTTTCACAATATAAGGAAACAACTAGTGCAGAAGAGAGTGTTAGATACAAATTGTGTACAGTAGAGAGTGTTGGAGACATATTGTGTGTATTGCTTAGCCTGTAGCCTGTGCTACAAGGTGTGGAGTGCAAGGCAGAGTGGCCAGAGTGGAAGTCGGGTCATGGTTTTGTGAAACCTTTCTGTTCACAGGAAACATCACCAGAGTCTCACCACAGCAGCTAAAGACATTTCAGTTATTCACAACCCTGACTTCCATTGGAGAAAGTACAAACACCATGAGGTCATTTTCTATTAGCAGATCAAATGATCATGAAAGGTTGTCACTGAGCAGCAGGTGACAGCAGGACACAGAAGATCAGCTACAGATTCCAACAATACAGACTCGTTTACACTCATTAGATTATTTAAACCCTGTGTTTTAAACTTGCTCTACTTGTACTCTTACCTGTTGAACTATCATAGTTACTGAGAGTAGTTACACATCAAACTAAACCCTTCTCATAACAGATATGGATCCACTGATCCACCTGAGCAGTCATGCTGAAGTACACACAATGTCCTAATCACAAAATAAACTATGGTTATGGTCATAGGGTAATATGAAACTGCTTCTCAGCTGGATGGAATGAAGAAAAGTGTGTGTGTGGGTGTGTATGTGTGTGTGTGTGTGTGTGTGAATGCATTCACTGAAATTCAGTAGATGCTCATATTATTTTTGTCAGCGGTTGAAACTACAATACAGTTCCCCTGCTGATGAGCACTCTAAAATGAGTCGAATAACAGAAATTCTTCTAAGACGTGCCCATTTCATCCCCCAACCCCAGGCCCCAACACACCCCGTAAAAATGTGCTAGATGTCAGAAGCAAAAGAAAGAAAGAAAGAAAGAAAGAAAGAAAGAAAAGAAAAGAAAAAAACTGCATCAGAAAAGTCCGCGAATAGGAAAAAAAGACAGCATAACGAGAGTGTTACAAAAGTAACTCCATGTAGATCAGACTTAGATCACCACTGAGAGATCCACAGAACAGAACTGTTCGGACACATCGCGTGATCAGATGTATTTGTGCTCATGGATAAGACACAAAGAGAACATTTACTCACAGAGCATCACAGCGAGTGGACTGAACTCCATCCTGTCTCTCTAATGACTGACTGACTGACAGAGCAGAGGTGTGTGTTAAAGTCTCAACTTCCTGTGTTCTTACAGAGAGAGAGAGAGAGAGAGAGAGAGAGAGAGAGAGAGAGAGAGAGAGAGAGAGAGATAATGTACTGCCCCAGATTTGGTTACCTCATGTTGCTTCATTTTCCACATTTAAACAGTTTTACATTGTCAAATGCAACTTTTTGCTGCAAATTTCTGACATATTATTATGTCATTCATATATAATTTGTTATATTGAGAGTTCTTTACACAGGACCAGAGAGAGAGAGAGAGAGAGAGAGAGAGAGAGAGAGAGAGAGAGAGAGAGAGAGAGAGAGAGAGAGAGATTGAACTTCTATTTAACTAGATACAGAATTTTTTGTGCCAGTTCATTCCTCTTCTAGGAAAATAACTTGCTGTTTTTAACTCACACAGTCACAAAGAAAAGTGGCGAATAACAGGAGAGGAAGTCAACTGATTTTACCTTGGATATTATGTAGGCACCTCCCAAAAATGTAGTTGAATAAATGGTGTGCTTACTGCATTTTTGGGTGGATTCAATTGAGACTACATTTCCCATGGTCCTTTGTTTCTGGATGCGTTGCAATTTGTTTCATTGGAGTAGTTCAAGCCAATGGGTTGCCTGTTTAATTAAATTCCTAGCCAATCAGAGGTCACCTTTGTTGGGGAGGGGGAAAGAGGAAAAAAAAGGAAAGGAGGGGAGAGGTAGCGAACAGGAGGGGGAGAGGTAGCGAACAGGAGGGGGAGAGGTAGCGAACAGGAGGGGGGAGAGGTAGCGAACAGGAGGGGGAGAGGTAGCGAACAGGAGGAGGAGAGCGGGAAAGAGAGAACCGGGTTTTAACGCAGAGGTGATGTTTGTAGACTAAACTTCTATTAAAGTAGTGGCACAAATATCATTTTATTCAGCGAAAAGTCGAGAGCAACTATCCGCTCGGTAAATTGGTGAACTGTAAGTTTAGGTGAAGTGCAGCTAGCTTATCTGCGTTTGTTTGTTTTGCACTAGCTTGGGAAAAACAAAGCTAAGTACAATCTGTAAATCGTGGACGTTAAACTAATGTCTTCATGAGGGACGGACAGCTGTAACCACCAGCCGCAGTTTCGCTGTGAAACTGAAGGACGAGGACTGTGCTGAACTGTGCTAAACTGTGCTAGGTAGCATGGTAGCTACACCTGTTGGAGGAGCGACTTCATCGCTGAACCTGCGTCGCTGAATTAACCTTCTGGAACCTCGCGTGCAGCGGATTCATTCTCTCAGCTCGTGTCCAAGTCGGCTAATTCTTCTGTTCCAGAGGTGTGAGTAACGGAGAGGTTTTAGTAGTGGAGAGGTTTTAGTAGTGGAGAGGTTTTAGTAGTGGAGAGGTTTTAGTAGTGGAGAGGTGTGAGTAACGGAGAGGTTTTAGTAGTGGAGAGGTTTTAGTAGTGGAGAGGTTTTAGTAGTGGAGAGGTTTTAGTAGTGGAGAGGTTTTAGTAGTGGAGAGGTTTTAGTAGTGGAGAGGTGTGAGTAACGGAGAGGTTTTAGTAGTGGAGAGGTGTGAGTAACGGAGAGGTTTTAGTAGTGGAGAGGTTTTAGTAGTGGAGAGGTTTTAGTAGTGGAGAGGTTTTAGTAGTGGAGAGGTTTTAGTAGTGGAGAGGTTTTAGTAGTGGAGAGGTGTGAGTAACGGAGAGGTTTTAGTAGTGGAGAGGTGTGAGTAACGGAGAGGTTTTAGTAGTGGAGAGGTGTGAGTAACGGAGAGGTTTTAGTAGTGGAGAGGTGTGAGTAACGGAGAGGTTTTAGTAGTGGAGAGGTGTGAGTAACGGAGAGGTTTTAGTAGTGGAGAGGTTTTAGTAGTGGAGAGGTTTTAGTAGTGGAGAGGTTTTAGTAGTGGAGAGGTTTTAGTAGTGGAGAGGTTTTAGTAGTGGAGAGGTGTGAGTAACGGAGAGGTTTTAGTAGTGGAGAGGTGTGAGTAACGGAGAGGTTTTAGTAGTGGAGAGGTGTGAGTAACGGAGAGGTTTTAGTAGTGGAGAGGTGTGAGTAACGGAGAGGTTTTAGTAGTGGAGAGGTTTTAGTAGTGGAGAGGTTTTAGTAGTGGAGAGGTTTTAGTAGTGGAGAGGTGTGAGTAACGGAGAGGTTTTAGTAGTGGAGAGGTTTTAGTAGTGGAGAGGTTTTAGTAGTGGAGAGGTTTTAGTAGTGGAGAGGTGTGAGTAGCGGAGAGGTTTTAGTAGTGGAGAGGTGTGAGTAACGGAGAGGTTTTAGTAGTGGAGAGGTTTTAGTAGTGGAGAGGTTTTAGTAGTGGAGAGGTTTTAGTAGTGGAGAGGTGTGAGTAACGGAGAGGTTTTAGTAGTGGAGAGGTTTTAGTAGTGGAGAGGTTTTAGTAGTGGAGAGGTTTTAGTAGTGGAGAGGTGTGAGTAACGGAGAGGTTTTAGTAGTGGAGAGGTGTGAGTAACGGAGAGGTTTTAGTAGTGGAGAGGTGTGAGTAACGGAGAGGTTTTAGTAGTGGAGAGGTGTGAGTAACGGAGAGGTTTTAGTAGTGGAGAGGTGTGAGTAACGGAGAGGTTTTAGTAGTGGAGAGGTTTTAGTAGTGGAGAGGTTTTAGTAGTGGAGAGGTTTTAGTAGTGGAGAGGTTTTAGTAGTGGAGAGGTGTGAGTAACGGAGAGGTTTTAGTAGTGGAGAGGTGTGAGTAACGGAGAGGTTTTAGTAGTGGAGAGGTGTGAGTAACGGAGAGGTTTTAGTAGTGGAGAGGTGTGAGTAACGGAGAGGTTTTAGTAGTGGAGAGGTTTTAGTAGTGGAGAGGTTTTAGTAGTGGAGAGGTGTGAGTAACGGAGAGGTTTTAGTAGTGGAGAGGTTTTAGTAGTGGAGAGGTGTGAGTAACGGAGAGGTTTTAGTAGTGGAGAGGTGTGAGTAACGGAGAGGTTTTAGTAGTGGAGAGGTTTTAGTAGTGGAGAGGTTTTAGTAGTGGAGAGGTTTTAGTAGTGGAGAGGTTTTAGTAGTGGAGAGGTTTTAGTAGTGGAGAGGTGTTAGTAACGGAGAGGTTTTAGTAGTGGAGAGGTGTGAGTAACGGAGAGGTTTTAGTAGTGGAGAGGTTTTAGTAGTGGAGAGGTTTTAGTAGTGGAGAGGTTTTAGTAGTGGAGAGGTTTTAGTAGTGGAGAGGTTTTAGTAGTGGAGAGGTGTGAGTAACGGAGAGGTTTTAGTAGTGGAGAGGTTTTAGTAGTGGAGAGGTTTTAGTAGTGGAGAGGTTTTAGTAGTGGAGAGGTTTTAGTAGTGGAGAGGTGTGAGTAATGGAGAGGTTTTAGTAGTGGAGAGGTTTTAGTAGTGGAGAGGTGTGAGTAACGGAGAGGTTTTAGTAGTGGAGAGGTTTTAGTAGTGGAGAGGTGTGAGTAACGGAGAGGTTTTAGTAGTGGAGAGGTGTGAGTAACGGAGAGGGTTTAGTAGTGGAGAGGTGTGAGTAACGGGAGGTTTTTAGTAGTGGAGAGGTTGAGTAACGTGAGAGGTTTTAGTAGTGGAGAGGTTTTAGTAGTGGAGAGGTTTTAGTAGTGGAGAGGTTTTAGTAGTGGAGAGGTGTGAGTAACGGAGAGGTTTTAGTTGTAGAGGTTTTAGTAGTGGAGAGGTTTTAGTAGTGAAGAGGTGTGAGTAACGGAGAGGGTTTAGTAGTGGAGAGGTGTGAGTAACGGAGAGGTTTTAGTAGTGGAGAGTTTTAGTAGTGGAGAGGTTTTAGTAGTGGAGAGGTTTTAGTAGTGGAGAGGTTTTTAGTAGTGGAGAGGTTTTAGTAGTGGAGAGTGTGAGTAACTGAGAGGTTTTAATAGTGGAGAGGTGTGAGTAACGGAGAGGTTTTAGTAGTGGAGAGGTGTGAGTAACGGAGAGGTTTTAGTAGTGGGAGGTGTGAGTAACGGAGAGGTTTTGTTAGTGGAGAGGTTTTAGTAGTGGGAGGTTTTAGTAGTGGAGAGGTTTTAGTAGTTGAGAGGTTTTAGTAGTGGAGAGGTTTAGTAGTGGAGAGGTTTGAGTACGGAGAGGTTTTTAGTAGTAGAGAGTGTGAGTAACGGAGAGGTTTTAGTAGTGGAGAGTTTTTAGTAGTGGAGAGGTTTTAGTATTTAGAGGTTTTAGTAGTGGAGAGGTGTGAGTAACGGAGAGGTTTTAGTAGTGGAGAGGTGTGAGTAACGGAGAGGTTTTAGTAGTGGAGAGGTTTTAGTAGTGGAGAGGTTTTAGTAGTGGAGAGGTTTTAGTAGTGGAGAGGTTTTAGTAGTGGAGAGGTGTGAGTAACGGAGAGGTTTTAGTAGCCATTCACTAAAAGAACCAAGGAGGGTTTTGTTTGTATGTGCACCAACTCACGGGCCCCAACAGAAAACCCAAGCGCTTGGTGAAGGTTAATAAAACATTTAATAAAAAAGGGGTTTAAGTGGTTAAATCCAAACTGGTGTTTAATACATACTACCTGGCTTTACTGAACTTTTTTTTATTTGTTTAATAAGGTTTATATATATTTGTCATAGTTATATTTGATATTTGTTTCTGGGGAATAACCATATCGCTCATAGTGTGTGAGTGGGGGAATTCTTCAGTGGAGGCACCGCGCTATTATTCTTGATTAAATCAGTTATATTTCTGCCTGTGATAACATCGTCGACTGGTAAATAGAGGTTAGCCAATTCACCATCAACTGCTAAGTACTCAGGATCCTGTTAATGAAAACCTTTTATAGTAGTAACCTTATCTAATATTACACTTCCGGCCTCAGGAAGGGGTTACAATTATACAAAGATTTCTAGATGGATGCAGTGAGGTTTGAACACATTTTGGTACAATGTACAATGAGACCTCAAAAACTAGATTATAAAAAATATCCTGCAGATTTTACAGTAATTCACTGCCGAGCTGGGTTTACATTTCAGGATCTTTGGCAATGCAAGGCTTAACGTGAACACATTAAGCATCACAGAGCATCACAGCGAGTGGACTGAACTCCATCCTGTCTTTCTACCGACTGAATGACAAACAGAGCAGAGGTGTGTGTTAAAGTCTCAACTTCTCACAGGAATTGTCCTCTATCTGTCTGGATTCTGAATATTCGACTCAAGCATAATCTGGCTATTGCTATGTGGTATGTAGTGTAGATTTATTTAATCATGGGCAGATTCCTGTTCGTTGGTAGCACCCAGTAACACAGGGATTTTAATATTTTCAGGGGTGTTCTCAGATGATTGATGTTGTTTTGCTACAGGTTTTGTGGCAGGTACTACTTTAAAGGGGTTATGATGCTTTTTAATGTTTTCCTTTTCGTTTAGTGTGTAATGTATGTGTTTGTGCATGTATAACATCTGCAAAGTTCCAAAGCTCTCAATCTCCCCCAAAGGGATTTATTC
Source organism: Ameiurus melas (assembly GCA_012411365.1). Classification (NCBI taxonomy): domain Eukaryota; kingdom Metazoa; phylum Chordata; class Actinopteri; order Siluriformes; family Ictaluridae; genus Ameiurus; species Ameiurus melas. The sequence goes on from CM022756.1 coordinate 5,388,013, forward strand.
TAACAGAGAACAGTGCTCCAGACCTGCCTAAAATGACATTGACCCTGTCAACTCTCCTGCTATAGGCCAATATCAAATCTCCCCTTTATCTCCAAGATCTTAGAAAAGGTTGTAGCACAGCAGCTATGCTCGTACCTACATAGGAATAACATTTAAGAAATGTATCAGTCTGGATTTAGACCTCATCATAGCACAGACAGAGCGCTGCTTAAAGTAATAAATGACCTACTACTGACCTCTGATCAGGGTTGTGTCTCTTTGTTTGTGTTACTTCACCTTAGTGCAGCTTTTGATACTATAGATATGCTTACTTATGGGGTTTGGGCACCATCCTGTAGCGTAGTACCTTACTTATGGGGTTTGGGTGCCACCCTGTAGCATGGTACCTTACTTATGGGGTTTAGGTGACACCCTGTAGCATAGTACCTTTCTTATGGGGTTTGGGTGCCACCCTGTAGTATGGTACCTTACTTATGGGGTTTGGGTGACACTCTAGCGTACTGCCTTTCTTATGGGGTTTGGGCACCACCCTGTAGTGTGGTACATTACTTATGGGGTTTAGGTGCCACCCTGTAGTATGGTACCTTACTTATGGGGTTTGGGTGACACGCTGTAGCGTACTGCCTTTCTTATGGGGTTTGGGCACCACCCTGTAGTGTGGTACATTACTTATGGGGTTTAGGTGCCACCCTGTAGCGTGGTACCTTACTTATGGGGTTTGGGTGCCACCCTGTAGCGTGGTACCTTACTTATAGATTTGGGCCCCAGACTGTAGCGTGGTACCTTACTTATGGGGTTTGGGCGCCACCCTGTAGTGTGGTACCTTACTTATGGGGTTTAGGCGCCAGACAGTTCAAATTAACTTATAATTTATAATTTGGACGTCACTCAGAAGAATCAGTAGGCTACTCAATTCTTACAAATTAAGATGATTATTGTTTATGCAATAAATACTAGAAAATACAGAACGTTTCAGTCATAGAAACTAAAATAATGAAAACTGAAAAGTTCCCATACGTGTGATTAATAGACAAACCTATAAGGAAACAAGCCTCTATTCATACAAGACATTTTGCACACACAAAAAGCAGAAAAGACAAAAAACCCCATTTAACTGCAAAATAAGTCTTAACCAAAACAAAAAAGTTGTTCACTTTAAAAGCAACACTTCAATGGCGGTGATTAAATCATACGGGAGTTCATGAACTTGAAAGCATGGGAAACTGGCCGTCAGATTCCACTCAACACTCTGAGTTCTTTACAGACAGGAACATCCAACTTCCTCTAGTCACCTGTTCTTTTTATTGCTTCCGAAGACCACACCCTTCTCTTCATCTCTTCCATTAATTAAAACACCACGGAATGGAACGGACTCGACCTCTGCGTCACTGTGCAGCTATCCGTTACACTCTCTCCCCCCTTGGGAAGTCAACCCTTGACTGACATCCCCTTGGTACACAAGGAAATCGTCATCATCTGAGGAGTCTAAAAATATTTCCAGAATTTTCCTCTACTGTATTTACAGTAAACCATATGTTTGCTCCTGTAATTCTCTATCATCTAACAACTCAACATCCATCATACATTCTTCCACCAAACCGCAAGAGGGCGCTCTCCCCTGAGATTTGAATCACTTCCTTGATTTCCAACCTTTCCCTCTTCCCCCACAATATAAGCACATGGACCCTTAGTCATTTTGTGAAACCTTACAGTTTGCCTTCTTCTGTGTCCTGAGTTCTGAGTCGTGTTATTTGCAGACTGCTCTTTATGTATGATCTTGCCTGGCCTTGTCTCATTTTTGACCCTGTTTAGCCCTTTGGATTTGTTTACCATTCTGATCTCTGGTGTGTTGACCCTGCTGGGCCACTGTTTATAATATTGGGTTGTGATATGGATTTGACTGCTATAACCGTTAACCCTTTCACTCTGTTCCACCTGTCAATATACTTCCTTTTTTGCGATCTACACTGCTTCTGTGAGCACTTTTTTTATTACTATTTTTGGGCTGGGGTATCATGGTGGCTTAGTGGTTAGCACATTTGCCTCACATCTTCATGTTTGGGGGTTTGATTTCCACATCTGCCCTGTGTTTGCAGTGTTTGCATGCTTTCCCTGTGCTTCAGGGGTTTCCTCCCCCAGTCCAAAAACATGCATTGTAGGCTGAGTTGTGAGTCTAAGTTGTCCATAGAGTGTGATTGTGTGATTATGCCCTGCGATGGGTTTGTACCCCATCCAGGGTGCCCCCGTCCCTGTGCTAAGATAAGGTGAGTAACTGATTTAAAGTGACTTTACATATTTACACCTATAAAAATTGTATTGATTAAACAAATTGACAAACTTTACATTTACATTTATTCACTTAGCAGACGCTTTTATCCAAAGCGACTTACAAATAAGCAAAGCGATATATCAAGCAGGGAACAATACAAGTAGTGCTACTATACAAGATCCATTAATTGAATACCAGAGGAAGCAAAGTGCACAGAGTAGAGGTGTAAGTGCGTTGTGTGTGGGTTTTTTTTTTTTTGTTTTGTTTTTTTCCCCCTAGGAGTTGATTAGGTGTTCAGGGAAGAGGTGTGTCTTTAGCTGTTTTTTGAAGATAGTGAGAATTCTGCAGTCCGGATTGAGATCGGAAGTGCATTCTACCACTGGGGAACGGTAAGCGTGAAGGTTCTGGAAAGGGACTTTACGCCACGCTGAGTGGGAACCACTAAACGTCGGTCGCTAGTCGATTGCTTTGTGTGCTAATGCACTAAGTGTAAAATTTAACTATGTATAATCACCTTGACCATGTGGCACTGGTATAAGTGAAATCAGCACTGAAACAGCAGAAACAGAGAAAATGATGTAAACATGGAAAAGATTCAGTGTATGACTGAAAACAAGACTTGCATGTATGTGTGTTTATATAGCATTCTAGACCCTATGTTATGCTTATTTTCCTGCTATGTACATATGACCCAGGTGAGTGTGAGGGAAAAAGTTATTTTTCCTGTCATCAGACAGTCCCTGAGCAGCAACCTGACAGAGAGGCAGAAACGTCTCCAGGACGTGCACAACATGTGGCTCGGAAGAGCGATCTTCTCCTAGCTTCTCCGGCACTGGAGAAGAACAGCGATGGTGTTATCAGCCTCAAACTAGTGCTTTGTCCGAAATCGTGTACTGTGATACTATAGTGTATATTCTGAATTCGATACTATACTATGCATTTATTTGATTTATTTGAACAGTGAGAGACAGAATATAGAACAACAAGAAAATCCAGAAAAACGCATGTCAAAATTGTTATAAATTGATTTGCATTTTAATGAGGGAAATAAGTATTTGAACCGCTCTCAATCAAAGAATTTCTGGCTCCCAGGTGTCTTTTATACAGGTAACGAGCTGAGATTAGGAGCACACTCTTAAAGGGAGTGCCCCTAATCTCAGCTTGTTACCTGTATAAAAGACACCTGTCCACAGAAGCAATCAATCAATCAGATTCCAAACTCTCCACCATGGCCAAGACCAAAGAGCTCTCCAAGGATGTCAGGGACAAGATTGTAGACCTACACAAGTCTGGAATGGACTACAAGACCATTGCCAAGCAGCTTGGTGAGAAGGTGACAACAGTTGGTGCGATTATTCGCAAATGGAAGAAACACAAAAGAACTGTCAATCTCCCTCGGCCTGGGGCTCCATGCAAGATCTCACCTCGTGGAGTTGCAATGATTATGAGAACAGTGAGGAATCAGCCCAGAACTACACGGGAGGATCTTGTCAATGATCTCAAGGCAGCTGGGACCATAGTCACCAAGAAAACAATTGGTAACACACTACACCGTGAAGGACTGAAATCTTGCACTGCCCGCGAGGTCCCCCTGCTCAAGAAAGCACATATACATGACCATCTGAAGGGACGCATCAAAGGGACGATGGACGGGGCCATGAGAACCTCCTTCCCTCAGCCAGGGCATTGAAAATGGGTCATGGATGGGTATTCCACCATGACAATGACCCAAAACACACGGCACATTAAGGTCCTGGAGTGGCCTAGCCAGTCTCCAGACCTTAATCCCATAGAAAATCTGTGGAGGGAGCTGAAGGTTAGAGTTGCCAAATGTCAGCCTGGAAACCTTAATGACTTGGAGAAGATCTGCAAAAAGGAGTGGGACAAAATCCCTCCTGAGATGTGTGCAAACCTGGTGGCCAACTACAAGAAACGTCTGACCTCTGTGATTGCCATGCTTTTTAAAAATCAGTTCATAGTTATGTTTAATGTCATGGCAGTTAAGTCCTGTTATCACGAGGCATTAGAAAACTAATGAACTCCTCCTGACCAGGCAAATTTAAGAATTCAACAACATTATAAATAGAATGACTAAATTGGTATTATTAGAAGCATAAAAGCGTTGACTATGGCACAATTTTTTATTTTATTTATTTATTTATTTTTTTAATGTACATTCAGCCACAAGAATGCAAGAGGTTAGGCACTGGTGTTGGATGAGAGAGCCCCTTAGTTCCAGTCAAGGGAAACTGTAATGCTACCTCAGACAAAGACAGTTTAGACAGTTGCGTGCTTCCAACTTTGTGGCTACAGTTTGGGGAAGGCCATATGGGTGTGATGGTCAGGCGTCCACATACTTTTGACCATGAAGTGTATTAATGTGTAAACAGATTTTTTTTCTTCAAAAAATACAAAAAACTTTTACTAACAATATCCTTTTGATATTGAAGTGTCATTTGTTCTGTCTGCACTACTGTAACATAAAATGGATATAAAAGAAATAAACGGTAACGTGATTGGTACAGAAGTCATTTTGAAAGCTGTTTAGTGTGGACTTAGGATTCATGCAGTACACAGTACTACTGTAACTAAAAGCTTCTTCTCATCTTCAGCATGATGTTTTTCCACTGCAGTGGAATTTAGAGGAAAGACCTTACAGACACTAAAACGTTGATCATTCATCATTCATTGATCTTTATTTATTGCTTTATCCTTGTCAGGGTCTCAATCAACTCTGAAATGTAACACTGGGCACCAGATGGGAGAATTCACCCCAAATGAATCACCAAGTTCCTGTCCATAGTCCATAGTTCCCATGTTTGTGGCCTGACCTAGTTTGTCCTGTTTGCTGACTGTTTGTCTTTTGCCTGTTCTTTGACCACGAGTTTACTGAGTGATTTTGGATGGTTTGCTTTGTTTTCATTAAATAGGTCTAATACAAGGATTTGCAGACATGCAGCCTAATTCATGACTGATCTGATTTCCAGCATCAGACCAGATTACTGAAAGTGAGTCTATCCTGTGCCACTTCAACACCTTTGAGGTGATACTAGGGAAGAAAACTTGCCACTTGGGTACATTACAGTTACCCAAACAGACCAACATCAGTGAAAATGTACTTTAAATATGCTGCACATTAATGGAAATGCAATACCGTTGCAAATACTCAAAATCCGATCAAGCACACCATTGATTAATCCAAAACTAAATGAGAAAAGTGTAAATTTTATTTGGAATACAAAAATATAAAAAGACATAAAGAGGAAAAAGTTGAAAATATAAGCAATATCAAGCCCTAATCCCTTAATTTAAGCCGTAGTCAATATGTTCAAGGAGCTTTCTGTGCTGGCTGACAGGGTATGAGGCCCTTGTCAGAGCTCAGCCCGACCAGGACTCCAATTCCCAACAACCAACACGAGCGCGCATGCGTGCGAGTTCACCAGAGTTCTAATGCACAACACCTGAAACCAGCCTTCTGATTCCGCGAGTATTTAAGAAGCCTCACTCCGACTTCACGTTGCGAAGTATACGCTCCTTAGCATTTGTTAGCCGCTATACCAAGCCTTCTATGTTACTTACGATTATCTGGTTTATCTCGAGACTCTGCCCGTTTCTGACTACGTCTTGGGATTGCCCTCTGTAATGCTTATGCCGTGCCACCCTGAACTGTCTTTGCCCTCACGGACCTGCTCCCGCGCCTGTCCTCCTCCACCGTTCTGACAGAATACTTCACCTTGACTGATGGATGCAGCGGGAGATCCTCGTGTAGCATGAGCCCTCGAGGGACACGGACGAGTGATCAGTGAACAAGGTCAGGCTCTCGCTGAGTTGCGTGCACAGGTCGCTAGCCTCACGCTCACTCCCGCTCAAGCCGCGGCTCCACATCCTCGCTTACCTCCTATACCGCAACCGGAACAATACAATGGGAATCCTGCACGCTGCCGCGGGTTTCTTCTCAGGTGCTCCTTATACTTTTTTGCTTATCCGGAAATGTCAGATGCTCATAAGGTGATTGTGTTCATGGAATTACTCATGGGGTGAGCTCAGCTCTGGGCCACCGCTGAATGGGAGGCCAATAACGGCACCACCTATGACCAACTTGTCACCCGCTTTTGTACCGTGTTTGATTACTGCCCTGATAAGCGAGAGACTGGAGAGGAACTATTGACCATGCAGCAAGGGTCACGCAGTGTGGGGGAGTATGCACTAGATTTTCGCACAGTGGCTGCCCGCAGTGGATGGAACGACACAGCTCTCAAAGCGATGTTTCGTAGAGGCCTAAATGCTGACGTCACTCGGGAGCTCGCATGTCGCGATGACACCGTGTCCCTGGATGAGCTCATCACCCTGGCTAATCGCCTGGATCGTCTACTGCGCCAACGCGAACCTGGACCGAGGGAGGCAGACCGACCCATCTCGGAACCTTCGGAAGAACCCATGCAACTGGGGCAAACGCATCTGTCTACCCAGAAACGGGAACGTTGCCTCTGAGAACGACTCAGCTTATATTGTGGTGAGAAGGGACACTTTATCCCCAAATGTCCAAGAAAGCCCCGAGGGGAGCGCTCCAACCTCGAAACTACCCCAGTGAAGGTGAGTCCAGCCCCCACATCCTCGATAAGAACGTCTTGTGGGTCATATGTGGTACGCATGGTACTCGAACATTCCTCTGGTTCTTGTGTTTTAGAAGCGCTAATCGACTCAGGAGCAGCAGGGAATTTTCTTGATCAGGAGGAGGCACTTCGTCGTAACATCCCCGTACGGAATCTCATTCGTCCTCGTCATGTCCAAGCCATCGATGGAGCACCTATCGGAGATGGTCTCATCACCCAGGTCACTGAAAATCTCCTCATGCGTTCCAGTGCCTTGCATCAGGAATATATCTCTATTTACATCATTCAGAAAGCCCGATATCCCCTGGTCCTCGGATACCCTTGGCTAGTGCTGCACAATCCTCATATCACATGGGATGAAAGGGACATCACTCGATGGTCCCCCTACTGTTTTCAGCACTGCCTTCCCTGCCCCACGATCAGCCTCTCCTCCACCTCTGTAGAAAGTCCAGATAGCCCAGTTCATCTCACCATTCCAACGCATACAAAGATCTGAAGGTGTTCAGCAAAGGAAGGGCCAGTGGGTTACCCCCACATAGGAGCTACGATTGCGCCATTGATTTACTGCCCGGAGCCGTCCTGCTGTCCGGGTTTTTCTTCGTGGAAAAGCGGGAAGGCGGCCTACGCCCAAGCATTGACTACCGGGCTCTTAACCGCTGTTGTGTGCGCTATCGATACCCCCTCCCTTTGGTACCGTCCGCCCTGGAGCAGTTACGGACGGCCAAGATATTTACAAAGCTGGATCTACGCAGTGCGTACAACTTAATTCGTATTCGGGAGGGAGATGAATGGAAAACTGCGTTCAGCACACTCACCGGACACTATGAATACTTGGTAATACCATATGGGCTTTCCAACGTGCCCTCGGTGTTTCAGTGCTTCATTAACGACGTTCTTCACGACATGTTGGGGAAATACGTCATTGCTTATATCGACGATATTCTCATCTACTCAAACTCACTGGAGGAGCATCATTCTCATGTTCGCCAAGTTTTACAAAGACTGCTACAAAATCAGCTTTATATAAAGGCAGAGAAGTGCGAGTTCCATAAGACCACCATAGCATTTCTGGGATATGTCGTTCATCCTGATGGAGTATCCATGGACCAGGGAAAGGTGACAGATGTGCTGGAGTGGCCCGTACCTGCGAGTGTCAAAGAATTGCAACGATTTTTAGGCTTTGCGAAGTTTTATCGGAGATTCATACGAAATTTCAGTTCCATTGCTGGCCGTCTCACGACACTATTGAGGAGACAGCCGAAGCGGCTAAGCTGGACTCCCGAAGCACAGGCAGCTTTTGAAAAACTCAAGACGGCTTTTACCACAGCTCCCATCCTCCGACATCCCGATCCTGATCGCCCCTTTGTGGTAGAAGTGGACGCCTCGAGTACCGGAGCCGGGGCAGTCCTCTCACAGAGGTTTGGTGACAAACCAAAGCTGCATCCTGTCGCTTTCTTTTCCCGGAAATTTAGCTCAGCCGAGCGGAATTATGGTGTGGGTGATCGAGAACTTTTAGCCATGAAGCTGGCATTTGAGGAGTGGAGACACTGGCTGGAGGGATCAACTCACCCATTCATGGTTTTTACGGATCACAAGAATCTGGAATATCTTCGAACTACAAAGTGGATGAACGCACGACAAGCTAGATGGAACCTGTTCTTTACCTGGTTCAATTTTCTGGTTTCCTACCATCCCGGATCCAAAAATCTCAAAGCTGATACCCTCTCACGTCGTGATCCCCCGGATAGTGTTCCCGATCTGGAGGACCAGGTCCTCAATCCCACCTGTATTCTCAGTGCTGTGGAGTGGGATCTTAACCAGGAGTTGGAGCAGATGCCTGCAGCCAGCATTCCTGCTAATTGCCCGCCAAGAAAATGATTTGTTCCAGAGAGGCACCGAACTAACCTGATCAAATGGGCCCATTCGGTCCGGGGAACTGGGCACCCCGGGGCCAAATGTACTTATCAGCTCCTGCAGAAGAAATACTGGTGGCCAGGGATGGAGCAGGACATCCGAACCACGGTGGCATCATGCTCTACGTGTGCCCAGGCTAAGGTACCCAGGACACTGCCAGCCGGTAAGCTGAAGCCCTTACCCAGACCTGAGAGACCATGGTCACATCTTCCTATCAATTTTGTCACCAACCTGCCCGTTTCTCAAGGAAAAACAGCAATTTTCGTGGCGGTCGACCGGTTCTCGAAATCTGTACGATTTATCCCTGTGCCAACGCTACCCACCGCCTTCGCTACTGCCACTCTGATATTCCAACATGTGTTCCATTACTTTGGCATCCCCGAGGAGATTGTCAGCGACCGTGGCCCCCAGTTCACTTCCCGGGTATGGACCTGCCTTTCCACTGATTTTCAGTGAGGCCCTACCTTCTGATTTAGTCTCTTTGTGCTGTTCTAGTGTTTTCTGGGCTTGGTTTAACTGCTGCTCGAACTCTATACGTCTGGCCAGATTCCACTGCATATGGGACTCTCTCTCATGGTCATAAACTTTACATTTCTGATTTTTTTACAGAGCTTAGCACAGGGGGATATAAAACACACGTCGTCAGGTGATGAGTTCAACTACGCCGAACAGCAACGGAGAAGAAAATCTGAGTGTCATGCTGTCTGTCGACTCACCTCTCGCAGTTGCTCCTTGAGAATGGTGATCTCATCTGAAGGAACCTATTAAATACATCAAGTATGTGATTCTTCAACTAGAACTACAACCACTTAGTAAAACATTTTTATACCATGGTGATGTTGAATACTCAAATCTGATGTACAATCTTAATGTACTTGCAACTTTATAATTGTCTGATCCACCATGAAAAGCCCACCCTCTCCATAAAATCTCATTCAGAATGATTCAATACAAATTAAATCTATCCAGACAGTGGGCTAGCCTCCAGAGGAAAACCATATTAGCAGAACAATCAGTGATTTGCATCTGTTCAGTTTCTTCACGTTTTACCACTATGAAGAAAAACTATTCACTTTTTATATTCTTGCTGATTTTTATTTATTCATTTGGGGGAAAAAAAGAAAAGTGACTCCTCCAAACATAGAACACAATAGTTAAGTGATTGAGAGCTTTGAAACCTGAAGTCAAAACTCTGTGCTTTAAAACAATGGTCTGTGCATGCTCTAACAGGAGGAATTAGTGGTTCAGTGTCTAATATAAATCTTAAAATGAATTTTGTCTCCAGTGACTAAATTCTCTGGGACACAAAATGGGACTCGGTTGTGTTCCTCGACCTGTAAGGGGCGCATCGTTCATAGTCTGAATTCTACAGACAAAAAGAGACTCACCTCCAGCAGCTTGGCTTCATCTGACTCAGGACATGCAGGATAAATCCTTCCATTTTGTTTCGACATGTCCTCCAAAGTCATCCTCAGCTGGGCATTTTCCTTCTTTAATTTCTCAAGTTCAGCTTCTACAGACTTTGAGCCATTGCTTTTAAATCCTAGTTTTTTTGAAAACGTTTTCATGGCTCCTGTAAATCCCATCATTGTTCCCTGAAAAACAAGTGTATGCCAAGCATTTATTTATTTATTAGTTAGTTAGATAGATTTAATGATCCTAGAGGGAAATTCACAGATTACAGCAGCAGACAGAAGTATACTATAAGTAATTCATATTATATTAATTCACAGTATTAGTTAGTATAAGTATTTTTATTTTATGCACATTGATTAAATGTTGTTTAGGGATGGAATAAAACATGATCAAGTGGGTTATTTTTTAATTACAGCACACTGGAAGTGTTTAATTCCCCTCATACCATAGTAACTTGCTAAAAGTGACCATTTTTAATGTGTTAATGACACACACAGCGCTGGTACCGGTCCAATGGAGGTAGACCTGAAGGGGGCAGCAAATACACGCAAGTGTTTTAGTCGGTCCACAAGTGGTGAAGAAGAAGAAGAGGAAGGGCAGCACACGGGAGAAAGTACAGAAGTTTATCTCCACGGCGTGAAGTGTCATGTTCTGCATTTCATATCTATAGTAGTGGTTTTGTACAAGGGCTTCAGAGCGCTCTCATTATTCTCTCCTGCTTTATTCTCTCCTGTATTAACCTTCTTTCTGTAATAAACCTTTTTACCTTCAGAGGACGAGTCTGCGAGTGTTGTAAAATGTCCACTACAATTGGGCATCTCCTGACTGGACTGCACGAGTCTTTCAGATTTTCTGGACAAGTCTGTGTTGATGTGAAGGAGCTTTGTTCTTTGTCGTGGAGACTGAAAGACTGATGCAGCCTCACCACTGACCTGTAGACGTCATCAAGAATTTATAATTTAATGATGTCATAGTCTACTGCAATCATAGTGTACTGTCATAGTGTACGGTCATAGTGTACTGTCATAGTGTACTGCAGTGATAGTGTAGTGTCATAGTGTACTGCAGTCATAGTGTACTGCTGTGATGGTGTACTGTCATAGTCTACTGCAGTCGTGGTGTACTGTCATATTCTACTGCAGTCATAGTCTACTGCAGTCATAGTGTACTGTCAGTCTACTGTCAGAGTGTACTGCAGTCATAGTCTACTGTCATAGTCTACTGCAGACATAGTGTACTGTCATAGTCTACTGCAGTCATAGTGTACTGTCAGAGTGTACTGCAGTCATAGTGTATGGTCATAGTCTACTGCAGACATAGTGTATTGCAGTCATAGTGTACTGCCATAGTGTACTGCACTCATAGTGTACCGTTTTCATAGTGTACTGCCCTCATAGTGTACTTTCATAGTGTACCGCTCTCGTAGTGTACCTCTCTCGTAGTGTACCGCTCTCGTAGTGTACCGCAGTCATAGTATAACAGTGCAGTGTGTAAATCACTACATGACACTACTATACAGCAACTGTAGGGGTCAGGTGCGCTGTTACATGTGTGGAAGTGAAGGTCAGAGGCCTCGACGGACCAGACTTGGGTGGCAGAGGTTGACTCTGGGGACATGGAACGTCACTTCTCTGTGGGGGAAGGAACTGGAACTTGTGCGAGAGGTGGAGCACTACCGGCTAGATCTGGTGGGGCTTACATCTACGCACAGTCTCGGGTCTGGAACTGTACTCCTGGATATGGGATGGACTCTATTCTTCTCTGGAGTTGACCATGGTGCGAGACGCCGGGCGGGTGTGGGGATACTCACAAGTCCCTGGCTGAGTGCCGTTACATTGTAGTTTACACCGGTGGACGAGAGGGTCGCCTCCTTACGCCTACAGGTTGGTGGGGGGGGAAACTCTGACTGTTGTATGTGCATATGCACCGAACACCAGTTCAGAGTACTCGGCCTTCTTGGAGACCCTGAATAGAGTCCTGTATGGGGCACCAGTAGGGGACTCCATAGTTCTGCTGGGGGACTTCAACACGCACGTGAGCAATGATTGAGATACCTGGAGAGGCGTGATTGGGAGGACCGGCCTCCCTGATCTAAAACCCGAGCGGGCATTTGTTATTGGACTTCTGTGCTAGTCATGGACTGTCCATAACGAATACCATGTTCGAACATAAGGAGGCTCATAAGTGTACTTGGTACCAGAGCACCCTAGGCCGAAGGTCTATGATCGATTTTGTAATCATATCATCTGATCTGAGGCCGCATGTTCTGGACACTCGGGTGAAGAGAGGGGTGGAGCTGTCAACTGATCACCATCTGGTGGTGAGTTGGATCAAGGGGTGGGGGAAGACTTTGGACAGACCTGGAAAGCCAAATCGGGTAGTGCGGGTGAACTGGGAAAGTCTGGAGGAGGCCCCTGTCCATGAGATCTTCAACTCACACCTTCGGCGGAACTTTTCTGACATCCCTGTGGAGGTTGGGGGCATTGAACCTGAGTGGGCAATGTTCAAAGCTTCCATTGCTGGAGGACACCGATGGTCATTGCTGTGGACACCGATGGTCAGGGAAGCCGTCCGACTGAAGAAGGAGGCCTTCCTGGATGTGTTATCCCGGGGGACTCCGGAGGCAGTTGCAAGGTACCGACAGGCCAGAAGGGCTACAGCTTCTGCCGTGGAAGAAGCAAAGCAGTGGGTGTGGGAGAAGTTCGGAGAGGACATGGAGAAGGACTTTCGGTCGGCACCAAGGTGTTTCTGGAAAACCATTTGCCACCTCAGGAAGGGGAAATGGGGAACCATCCAAGCTGTGTACAGTAAGGAGGGGGCACTGTTGACCTTAACTGAGGAAGTAATTGCACGGTGGAAGGAACACTTTGAGGAACTCCTGAATCCGATTAACACACCCTCTGTGGTAGAGGCAGAGGTGGATGCCGATGGGGGATCATCGCCAATTTCCGTGGTGGAGGTTGTTGAGGTGGTCAATCAACTACACAGTGGCAAAGCCCCGGGGATTGATGAGATCCGTCCAGAAATGCTGAAAGCTCTGGGTGTGGAGGGGATGTCTTGGATGACACGCCTCTTTAACATTGTGTGGAAGTCGGGGACAATGCCCAAGGAGTGGCAGACCGGGGTGGGTGTAGGTCAAAATATTGAATGTACTTACAATAGCTTTCATCAGCTGAGATACTCAAAGTCTAAATCACCACACAGAACCAGTGAGTGAGAAAAGGTGAAGGTCCAATTTATTTAATTAGTTACATGAGATCCAAACAGTTTGGGACGTCTCAAAAAGTGATCTCCCAGTCCCCTGAAATGGGGCTCCCTTTTATAAAGTTGACACACCCTTGGTTTGCCCAAAATACCATTACTTGTGATGTCTGGGTGATGTATGGGTGATGTAATGCATTTTTATGTTCTTTCCAAACCTGCTATTTTTGCCTCAGACTTCTTGAAACCTGTTGAGTTGCGCACTTACTCAGTCGTTCTCCTTTTTGTTGTTGCCTTTCTTTGGCATTTCTGAGCTGACTTTGAGTGAGGTCATTTATCACCTGTGTGCTAATTCCTACTTTATCATGGTACCTATATGCTTTTTTCTGCATTGTTATTAGCATATGTACTGTATGATTTAGTCAAATTATCATTAACCATTACTTTGTTATTCTGATTACTCTGGGTCTGTGTGTGAGTGAGTTCATGTTCTTGGGTGCTGTGTGTGTTGCACTTCCTCTTTTTGGTCAGGCCCTAGGCCTTGCTATAATTAACTTATTTAAGAGACGTTGTCTGTAAGGAAGAGAGCGTGACTCTGTTCTTTCCAATATTCTCACTAAATCTTCATTCTCCATATTTTATTACCCTTGTGTTTTATTTCTATCAAAAATCTTATCCAACATGGGGGTTCCCCTGCGCCAATTATAGGGGTGTCACACTTCTCAGCCTCCCTGGTAAAGTCTATTCCAAGGTGCTGGAATGGAGGGTTCAGCCGATAGTCGAACCTCGGATTGAGGAGGAACAATGCGGATTCCGTCCTGGTCATGGAACAACGGACCAGCTCTTTACTCTCGCAAGGATCTTGGAGGGGGCCTAGGAGTATGTCCATCCGGTCTAAATGTGTTTTGTGGATCGGGAGAAGGCGTATGACCTTGTCCCCAGAGGTCTACTGTGGGAGGTGCTGAGGGAGTATGGGGTGAAGGGTTCCCTTCTTACTGCTATCCAATCACTGTACGTCCAAAGCGAGAGTTGTGTCCGTATGCTCGGCAAGAAGTCAGACTTGTTCCAGGTGGGGGTTGGTCTCTGCCAGGACTGCGCTTTGTCACCAATCCTGTTTGTGATATTCATGGACAGGATATCGAGGCGCAGTCGTGGTGGGGAGGGGTTGCAGTTTGGTGACCTGAAGATCTCATCGCTGCTTTTTGCAGATGATGTGGTCCTAATGGCGTCATCGGTCCGTGACCTCCAGCACTTGCTGGATCGGTTTGCAGCCGAGTGAGAAGCGGTTGGGATGTGGATTAGCACCTCCAAATCCGAGGCCATGGCTCTCAGCAGGAAACCGATTGAGTGCCTACTCTGGGTAGGGAATGAGAACATAACCCAATTGTAGGAGTTAAAGTACCTCGGGGTCTTGTTCACGAGTGAGGGGACATTGGAGTGGGAGATTGGCCAGAGAATCGGAGCAGTGGGAGCGGTGTTGCAATCGCTTCACCACACCGTTGTGACGAATAGAGAGTTGAGTCAGAAGGCAAAACTCTTGATCTACCGGGCAATTTTCGTTCCTACACTCACCAATAGTCATGAAGGTTGGGTGGTGACCGAAAGAACTAGATCGCGGGTACAAGCGGCCACAATGGGTTTTCTCAGGAGGGTGGCTGGCCTCTCCCTTAGAGATAGGGTGAGAAGCTCGGCTATCCGAGAGGAACTAACAAACCTAAAAGTGATATTTCTCCTTACATTTTTGTAGTCAAAATATAAATGCAGTGTAAACAATTATGCACCTTAATCATTTAAATTTTTTATTAACATCACATTACAAAGATTTATATTATTATATTATAAAATATATTGAACATAAATTTGTAACTGACAATAACATTTTATTGTCTTTTTTTTCAATCATGGTGTCTTTTTGTATGTTTAGTTCTTTATTAAACTTCTGCACTTGCATCCACCTCACCCACCATATCATTACAGTAACTAATTTCACTCAAAATATTGTGTAAATCAAGCGTGGGCAAGATCATGATGAATGTAGTTGAGCATCAGGCAGATGGCACGCACTTATTGTGGGGCGGTTGTGGCGCAGCTGGTAGAGTGGGTTTTTCACTAATCGTAGGGTTGGCGGTTCGATTCCACATGCCGAAGTGTCCTTGGGCAAGACACTGAACCCCAAGTTGCTCCCGATGGCAAGCTAGCGCCTTGCATGGCAGCTCTGCTACCATTGGTGTGTGAGTGTGTGTGTGAATGGGTGAATGAGACACAGTGTAAAGCTGCTTTGGATAAAAGCGCTATATAAGTGCACATTTACCATTTACATTTATTTTCAGTTTCATGACACTGTAACAGACATTGCGTCATCAGTCAAGCGTGGCCTATTTGAGAATCTGAATAGGTCAAAGATCATGTACAGTTTGGGAAGAAAAGCCATTTACTGCAACTTGTCTATCCGTGATCTCAGGTTTTACATTAATACAATAACGTTTCCACTGCTGCTGCTGCATTATAAAAAACAAACAAACTCATCATTATCCATGCTTTCATACTCCACTGTATTTACACAGAAAGTGCAATGTATGAAAAAACAGTTGATTCAGGATTTTGAAAATTGTTTTACTGTAAGATAATAAAACAGAAAATATAGTTACCGATGTGATTGTTTTGTCCTTGACCTGTGAAGGGGGTGTCTTCACCACACCTCCAGAAACCCCTATTCTACATTGCAGTACTGAAACCCCGGTGTTTAGTGAATCCCTCAGGCAAACACCATGTCTCCCCTCCCATCTCTACTGCACACACTTTGTCTCCAACACTCTCTACTACACACTCTGGCTTTAATTTGCCTTGAATGATTAAATGTGAAGAAGATGGCTGATTTTGGCCAACAATAAGTTTCTCTTAAGTAAGCAAGTGAACACCAGTGAAGTTATATTTATCCAGCATAGTTCAGAGTCAGTTATCACACATTCACACCTCCGCCTCTTCTTCACAGCTGAACATGGGCCAGTTATTTAAAAATAAAAGCAAAACATCAATGACCAATAGCCTATCTCTGCTCTCAGGCCACTAACTTAAGTAATCAGTAAATAATAACTACTAGTTCAAAATAAACTCTGTGCATCAGTTTGGTATTAGTGTGTATTAGAGTGAACTTGCTGTACTGAGATTTTTCCTTGCAAAGACTAAAATAGTAACAAAAATTTAAATGTAGGTTATTTTCTCAGTAAGTCTAGTTCACACTGATATGGTTTTGTTAAACCTTTCTGTGCACAGGAAACACCACCAGAGTCTCACCACAGCAGCTAAAGATATTTCAGTTAGTCACAACCATGACTTCCATTGGGGAAAGTACAAACACCATCCAGTCATTTTCTTTTAGCAGATCAAATGATCAGAGAGAAAACTTTGGCCATGGGGTGTCCACTCTCCCATTCAGTTTTTTTTTTTCTTATTTAAAACTTTCACACAGGCTTTGTACAGAAGCTTACCAGACACTCTCTCAATGTTCATGTCACCTCTGAACTCCATCAGGGGGGCCCCCACACCCATCTAGGTCTGGAGCGATGCCCAGCTGGGAAAAAGGTTCTTCCTCTGTACGCCCAGTCTCGCTTGTTTTGTTGTCCATCAGCTCATCATGTGACAAGTTGAAATGTGATATGCTATGGGGTATAGCAGATTCAAATTTATGATCAGCAATGATTAAAAAGGGTTAAGTTAAATAGTCAAATGTTTTAAAAAAAGAGTTAAATGAGTGTTTATTTTTGCCTTTTGTTCCATTTTCATGCATTAGTACATTGATAATTCAAGAAAGTATAATGCAGATCAGTCATCTATTAGGAGGGTCTGAATCCTGCACTCTGGGATCGATTGCTTTAGTCTTCGCCCACATACCTGGAGGAAATGCGGTATTCTTTCATTCGAGTAAAGCTCTCGTGGAAGTAATACAAACCATCATGCTTGTGATTTATTTCTCCTCTGTATAGGTTGTGCATGTTTAACAACAACTATTTTATCCGTGTTAACTTGCTGACATTTTGAGACGTACTTATATTTTGTTTCTGACAGTTTTGTCATGTGTGTGTACACGTGCAGGTCCTCGCCTTGTACTTAAAAACAGAACAGCGCTAGCTTGTGTTTAGACATAATTTGAACATGTGGACATGAAAAGCGTATTTTGTACTTTTATGAAATAGTGTCTTAATGCACTTAAGGTTTACTGTTTTGTACAACTGTTTGTGTACATTGTTGTATTTTTGACAATTCATTCAAGTAAAACTCTCATTGATGTAACACCAACTGTCATGCTTGTGAATTTTTTCTCCTCTAGGATAGGGGGACAACAAGCATGCTCCTCTGACGTTTTGGTAGACCTCCAGCAATGTTGTCCTCTACCCGTGACAGGTCCACCAGCTGCCGGAGTGTCACAATGCCTCAAGCAATTGTCTATTAGCATGTACAGCATGACAAATAACTAACTGCATTTAAAGTGTTCGTAAAAATTTTAATAAAAACACCCAAAACTGTATATGGTACCATAACAAAGACGAACTGTATGTTGATATGTGAAATTTTGGAGGGACGTCGGAGGGCGTGGTGCGGTGATGTAATGACGCGGGCTGTTAATCTGATTATGTTCTATAGCATCTAAAATGGGAACATGACAGGAGTATTCTAAAAGCGACTCATGTAAACACCTTAATCACATTATTATCATAATCAGAGTAAGGTCAATAATTAGATTACTGCTGTCCATGTACATAAAAATATAAAAAATTATTGACATTCTGTACAGCCTTTAATATACAGTTAATATTATTTTATTATTATAAACTAATATTTTTTAGCCACTTGAGACTGACCACCATCGTTCGCGCTCTCCTGAGTCTTCATTTAACTTCTTCTAATCATTTTCCTCACCACACTGTGTGAGTTTTAAAGTTATAATACTAATAATTATCTGGTAATAAGATTAAGTATTTCTTTATGTGTAAAGTATCTTTCTTTAGGCTACTTTTGTTGCTGTGATATGCACCATTATGTCATGGTATTATTTTTTATAGAAATATTCAGACTTTACTCTAGTAATAAAATATAATGACTTTTCCCCCTCAAAACGGTTAATGGTGGACCTGACTCCAGAAGCCTGGAAAATAAAGTTTTGGTGTTTAAATCTGATATTCTCTGTTATTAGAGCAATATGATATTCGATATAATATTATCATTTTTCCCGGGTCAGACACTTTGTTTATTCAGTCAAAATATTGGGAAGAATTTATACATTTATTAATTTATGTTTAAAATTTAGTGAACCTGTAGTACATATGTGTAGTACATATGTGTAGTACATATTAAACCTCTGTTCATAGGGATATCTAATTTATTTACTTTTATACAGACAAAAATCGAATCGAATCGAAATCCTGAAGTCAGTATTGTAAATTGAATTGAATCGTGACCGGAGCGTATCGTTACACTCCTAGTAACTAACGTATGAACAGCGTACTCCATCACCAGCAGAAGAGCTGAAAGAGCACTTTCCATCACTAGCTAAGTTAACATATGCTTATCTAACTTATCTACCTAATCTATCCACCGTGTCCCTCAATACATACTGACGTCATTAACCAGAGTAGTTTACTTAAAAAATGTACACAGCTAAACATTAACAGTGTATTTTTGTTCACATTTCTTTCATCATTTTTCTAGTCGAGAAATAAAGTACACATTGTCTTGGTAAAGATTTTATTATTTATTTTCTATTTTAAAAAAATACAAAATGTTAAAAATAAAATGGTGATATTTAAAAGGCACAAGAGTATATGCTCAGAGTTTTATCATTATATTACATGTACTTCACACTTCATTGCAACCAGGTTAACTAACGCAATGAACAAAATTATATATAACCCTTATTATATATAGTGCACATAGTCTCCATCGATACTGGTGCATTTATTTGAAGGTTTTAATTGAACAAAACATTCCAACCACAAATCTCCTCACACAACTTCAATTAAAGTTCACACATCTGAAAAGAAAAGTCAAACTAAATATAAAATACACACCTCGAGTCTGCTCTCGATAACACACACTAAAATGTTCATCAGTAATGTAACAGCAAACGTTTTGAGGTTATAATGTGCAGGTCACCATGTTGGGATTAAACTCACTCCAATAGCAGACACATTTATTTCACACGTGTTTTTGCATTAGCAACATGTAGGCTTTATTAGAGACTAAACACATGTTCACTTTCACCTCATGAGGAGGTTTGCAGGCTTCAGATAAACAAATCCAGTCAGAAAGACGAGTGCGTGTAAGATGCTGAGCTACAAACAGCATGATGTTAAAGCGACAGATCAGTATTATTTAAAATCCACAAAATGACTCTAAAGGAATGATGAAATGATTTCTACATTAAACGGATCCTCTTTTTATAGATGAACTTTGATCACTCCTCTATGACTGTGTTCTGGATTCTGTAATCACCAGTGTGAGCTGTTAAAGAAATGAAGAAATGTCATTTGTTTCATTACAATTTTACTCCAGGTGTTTATGACAGAAAAGAAACCGAACTGCATTTAAGTGCCAGTGCCTCAAATGTGTTAGAAAACCAACATCATTCATTCAGTCATCTTCAGTCACTTCAAAATGTTTTACATTTTTTAAAAAACTGATAGTGAGTCACAATGTTTCTACTTTTCTTTAAGTGAAATGTTTTTCTGGCAGTAATTAAAGTTAGTTTCTTCATTATGTGAAACGTACTGAAAGAGTTCTTACCTCGAGCTCTGTAACATTTGACCAGCAGAATGATGGTCACCAGCAGATACAAGAAGCCGTCACTACACTACTGATCAGCATGAGCACTGAGAATGGAGCTTCTACACCTGATGGACCTGACGCTGAATAAAATAATCATTATAATAACACTTTATTCATGATGAACTGTTTGTATGTTTTACTCAAACTGCAGTACAAATAAATCCACGTTCACTCGGGCACAAATACCATCCTGTACATGTACTTACATAAACTAAGCACTATAGATTACATTATGTAAAGATACTGAGTTCAACACATTCAGTCACAGTTGTATTTAAATGAAAATTGAAATGATTTCTCACCTCTGACTGAGACCCAGCTTTTCAGTGACTCTCCTCTCTCTGGGTGTTTACAGTGGTAGAAACCTTCATCTGACTTTGAGACGTTATAGATGATCATCTCTCCTGTAGTCTGTGTCTGGAGAACTGATCCATCTTTATAGAAATCAGCTCGGAGGTTTGAGGACTTTGGGTATCGATATAAACAGTGTAGAGTCAGAGGATGTCCCTCAGTCACAGGATGGACAGGACTCTCCAGAATCACATCACCATCTAGAACACAGAAAATCCCATGTACAGCAAAAAGGATTACAACATGAATATAAAGCCAATACTGACTGAAAGTTCCAGAGATTGCAATTATTTGAACAAACTCTGATCAACACTACTTGATTTCAGTGTGAAACTCATTAGTGTTATTGTGTTTGTGGTGCTGAATTGGATGAAAACACTTTAGGAGTGTAAAACTAGAGTTGTGTAGAGTCACATTACGGCCTCATTCAGTGTTTTACCTGCTCTACCGTAGCTGATTCAGCCCATGAGAGAAACTCCACCGTGCCGCTCTGTCGCTGTCTTCAGGTAATATTAAAATGACAAAACATTCAGAACTTTCAGAACATTACTGAGATAAACCAGATCAGTGTGTCTTGTTGAACAGTTCTCCCAGTTGGAAACTCAGACATCTGAATATTCTGTAATGAAACATTTCCCTTTTCCTTGAACAATAAACACACTACATGAAGACTCACCATGCACTGTGATGTTGACAGGATTACTGTTTTCTCCAGATCCAGACTCACACCAGTAAACTCCAGTGTAGGATGTGTAGAGGAAGCTGATTTCACATGTAGATCCTGTAACTGATCCCCACCATGAACAATCTAACACTCTCTCACTGTGTGTGTATCGTCTCACTGTCCATCCAGTAGAGTTACTCTGGTCCTCACAGCTCAGTGAGAGAGAGTCATCAGTAAAGTGTTGAGTTCTGTTGGGATTGATGATCAGAGAGACTGGAGGAGATTCACCTTCAACACAGAACATTATAATTCACGTGTGTTATTATGATTGTGTTTTCATGACATAACTTACAATGAACACATTTACACCTCGTTTAATTAAACAGTGCTATTTGAATGAGAATAATCCTCTACCAGTGCTTAGGGGCTATTCAACTATTTCATTTTTACATACACTATATTAAACACTCCAACATTACACTATTGCTGTTATTTTTCCTCACCGGTGATCCATAGTGGCTGTATGTTGCTGTCATCTGTGGGAAAAACTCTCCTCTCTCCTCTCTTTGCACTGCACATATAAACTCCTGTGTGATTAAGAGCAGTAGGATTGAGAGTGTAGGAGCCTCCAGATCCTCTGCTGCTGTCTGAGAGGGGTACTACACTATTAATGATATGGTCATCATAGTCTCTGTAGAGAATCTCTCTGTACCAGCTGAATGTCCAGTCTGTAGAGGAGTCTGTAATCTCACAGTTTAGAGTCACTGAGTCTCCTTCAGTCAGCCAGCTCTGTGGAGATACACTCAGTACTGCCTTTGGGATCTCTGTTACACAGGAAATACATAATTATAAATCTGTACGTTTACTTTATACACAATAACAATCTTATGAATGTGTAATGCAGATCAACTGGTTTTTTAAATCTTGTATTTTTATATTTAAAACAAAAATGCAGTCTTCATTAATCAGTATGACTCATTAGATCTCACATCCACAATGCACAATATGGATTTAGAATTAATGTTTAAAATGTAAAACATATTAAGGACCACAAGTGAATTGAAAGATTCTGGGAACGAAGAGCTAATCTCTGTTATTTCACTAAAGTGTGAAATAGAACAATAAACATGGTGCCATGAACTTGGATACATGTTAATGATGTAATTGTTTATCAGCAAGGTAAAAACACTGTAAACACCTGACATTGGACTAATGTGTAATGTGGCCCATTAAAAAACAAAAAAGGTTTAAATCTCAGTTTCATTGCATAGCATCATTATTCCTCCTTTGTATGCACAGGAAGGAGTCAGATTCTGTCAGGGAGTAGAAATTTGGTACAACACTGAAAACAATTAAACTACAGCTCCTGGTGACTGGTTTGGATCTTTAAACATGTTGGTTTTTAAAATATATTGGAAAATTTGACATTGCAGATATTAATCTTGAATTTATTGCATTACATATCATTATTGCATCATCCTAAATGTTTATCACAAACCACATTTCTCTAAAACTATAAAATCCAGACGTTACTGTCACAGACTCACCTACAGTCAGTGTAACAACATCACTGTTCTCTGAGCTCTGAGAGTCACTGCTCTGTCCTCTGCAGGTGTAGTCACCACTGTCAGAGTGTCTAATATACCAGATACTGATCTCATGCTTTGTGCTGTCTGGATACAACATGTGGAATCTGTCAAGGTCGAGTGTGTCATTATTCCAATACCAGCTGTATGTCCACTCAGTGTCTCCTCCTCCCTGTACGTCACATCTGAATGTAACTCTCTCTCCTCTGTACACATGTGTATCAGGCTTTATGGACACCACAGCTTTAGGACTCCCTGTAAAATCATTCTAGTGTTAGTAAATTATATTTAAAGTAAACCCCAAGTGTACAGAGGTGAACAGAGTCATTTAACACATATTGTAGCTCAGTCTTTTCTGATTTCATCACAGTATTCATCACAAATAAAAGTAATTCTTTAAAAAAAAAACAGAATATAGAGAGTGTGTGAATGCACCAAGAACACGAAGTGAAACTAAACATGAAATAAACTGATATCAGAGTAAAGGTTAAAGGGACTTCCTTTCCGCTAAATAAAATGGTATTGATAAAAATCTTGATAAAAATTAACAAATCCTGCATCATACAGTACAAACACAACCTTCTCAGCTCCAATTAAATATCAAACATGTACACAGAATATAGAGAAAATATAAATATATAAATCACCTTGAGCATGTGGCACAATGTGGTATAAGTGAAATCAGCACTAAAAAAAGAACAGAAACAGAACATGATGAAAACATGGAAAAGATTCAGTGTGTGATTGAAAACATCACATTTTAGACACACGGATCTCAAAACATTAAATTAAAGGATAAATCTAACCATCTGAAAGAAATACAATATGTTGATCTGTACGATATGTTAAATGCAATTTTTATGAGCCCTCTTTGTTTCTTTATTTTTAACATTTTGCATATTCTGCAAGGGGTGTGTAAATTTATGAGCACGACTGTATTAGTAAAACATCTCTCACACATCTCCCTTCACTCCCCCCCTTTTACACTGCTGAGATTACATCACTGAATTTAAAAAAAGAAGTAAAACCACAAGAGCCAACTCAGGCCTCTAACTGTGTCGTGTGTGTGTGTGTGTGTGTGTGTGGAATTGCACTGGAAAAGATATAGGAATAGAACATGCAGCAATAATTATCATTGACCTTTTTGAGCTAGGCCTAACTCATGAGTGTTTCACAATATAAGGAAACAACTAGCGCAAATGAGAGTGTTAGATACAAATTGTGTACAGTAGAGAGTGTTGGAGACATATTGTGTGTATTGCTTAGCCTGTAGCCTGTGCTACAAGGTGTGGGGTGCAAGGCAGAGTGGCCAGAGTGGAAGTCGGGTCATGGTTTTGTTAAACCTTTCTGTGCACAGGAAACACCACCAAAGTCTCACCACAGCAGCTAAAGACATTTCAGTTATTCACAACCGTGACTTCCATTGGAGAAAGTACAAACACCATCCAGTCATTTTCTTTTAGCAGATCAAATGATCATGAGAGGTTGTCACTGAGCAGCAGATGACAGCAGGACACAGAAGATCAGCTACAGATTCCAACAATACAGACTCATTTACACTCATTAGATTATTTAAACCATGTGTTTTAAACTTGCTCTACTTGTACTCTTACTTGTTGAACTATCATAGTTACTGAGAGTAGTTACACATCAAACTAAACCCTTCTCATAACAGATATGGATCCACTGATCCACCTGAGCAGTCATGCTGAAGTACACACAATGTCCTAATCACACAATAAACTATGCTTATGGTCACAGGGTAATATGAAACTGCTTCTCAGCTGGACGGAATGAAGAAATGTGTGTGTGTGTGTGTGTGTGTGTGTGTGTGTGTGTGTGTGTGTGTGTGTGTGTGTGTGTGTGTGTGTGTGTTTGTGTGTGAACATATTCACTGAAATTCAGCAGATGCTCATATTATTTTTGTCAGCGGTTGAAACTACAATACAGTTCCCCTGCTGATGAGCACTCTAAAATGAGTTGAATAACAGAAATTCTTCTAAGACGTGCCCATCTCATCCCCCAACCCCAGGCCCCAACACAACCCGTAAAAATGTGCTAGATGTCAGAAGCAAAAGAATGAAAGAAAGAAAGAAAGAAAGAAAGAAAGATAGAAAGAGTACAGAAAAGAAAAAAAACTGCATAAGAAAAGTCCGCGAATAGAAAAAAAAGACAGCACAACGAGAGTGTTACAAAAGTAACTCCATGTAGATCAGACTTAGATCACCACTTAGAGATCCACAGAACAGAACTGTTCGGACACATCGCGCGATCAGATGTATTTGTGCTCATGGATAATTTCCTAAATGACTCTCAGGACATTCAGACTGCAGATGAACAACTTTATACCCCCCCACTCACTCTAATGAAGACACAAAGAGAACATTTACTCACAGAGCATCACAGCGAGTGGACTGAACTCCATCCTGTCTCTCTAATGACTGACTGATTGACAGAGCAGAGGTGTGTGTTAAAGTCTCAACTTCCTGTATGTATGTGTATGTACAATGTATGTGTATGTACATATGTGTGTGTGAGCGTGTGTATGTATGTGTATATGTATGTGTGTATGTATATGTGTATATGTATGTGTATGTATGTATACATTGTGTGTATACATACTTGAAACTTGTGTGTATTTTGTTTGAGAGTATTTCCCTGGTTATCCCACAGGGTGGCGTAGTTGGATTTATTGAATTTGGGATGAACGTTTTCCCTCCACTTAAAATATTGGCACATATGCACATGCATTGGAGATGAGCAGCGATGGTGTTATTAGCCTCAGACTACTGCTGTCTCCGAATTCACGTACAGTATATTATACACTATACACTGACTTCGATGCAGTACCTACTGCATGGCTGTTGAAACAATACATACTGATTAGTATACGTGTGTATTAGTGTGTTCCAAGTTACATACTATATACTTATAACCTTAGAAGGCAGGGGCGGATTTAGTGATTTGGGGCCCTAGGCAAAATGTAGGAATGGGGCCCTCATTTCAGTCTTTTAACAGCGATACTTAAATTTTCAGCATACATTATTTAGCATTAATAGCAATAATCAGGGGTGAACTGGGACCAAGAAGTGGCTCTGGACTTTCTGGCCCCAAGCAGGACAACACACCACATCATAACACACTGGCTCACTGATGGTTAGACCAATTTTTAACAACAGTTACTAGAATAAAAATATAACATAATATTGAAACATAAATGCTATCGAACAAATATCAAGTCATATTTGTAAAACAGGCAAACAGAAAAAAAGAACAGTGTGACAAAGAATATAAAACAATCAAGACAGCCTGTTAGCTAGTGAGGGGACATCATCTGGGTGCAGTGTAGGAGAGCTGCACCACTCAGCTGTACATCTCCTCAATCAGGACTGAAACTTTATATTTTAGCACTAACATGAATCCAAATGTGCCATTTGAGATGATACCACCCTTCTAAAATTCATGCACTAGACAGCAGAGTTTATAGTGCATAGTATACACGTATAGTGAATTGTATATTATTTGTGACACACTATTCGTTTTTTGGGTTGAATGAGTGCATCATCTGCGAACTTAAATTGCACTTTGTTTTTTGGGGTTTTTCCAGTGTGAACACGCTAATCACACTATTTGTACTACAAAAGTAGATAGTGCATGAGTGTGCAATTTGGGACACACTATATAACTACAATCTGAGACATACCACATCCACCATATTGGCATGGTCATGTGACCTTCGACATCATAAATGCAAAAAACTTAACGGGACCACCAGGTTAAAGCAACCGCAATAACAGCAAAATGCACATCAAGAAAGTTAATTGAATTAATTTAAATCAGCAAATAGATGTAGAATATAACTATATATAATCACCTTGAGTGTGTGGCACTGGTGTAAGTGAAATCAGCACTGAAACAGAACAGAAACCGAGAACATGAAAAAGATTTAGTGTATGATTGAAAGCAGAATATATTTGACAAACTGATCTCTGTAAGGAACGCAATATACTGCACTTTCTCATTTATAATTAAAGTCTAAAAAGACTAAAGTAAATGCCTTGGTCTGCAAAAAACTTACAATGAATGTATGGGCTCTCACTGTTGAAAAATATTAATCTTCAAAAGAATTTCCAAAACATTACATATACCATGGAACAATGTGAAAACCATAAGTGGAGAAAATGGGGCACTACAGTGATGTTACCAAGAACAGGATGTCCCTCCAAAATTGATTAAAGGAGCTCTAAATACCAATGTATTTAGCAAAGATTGCAGGCCTCTGTTGTACAGCTGAAGATGAACTAAAAATTCACCTTCCAACACAACCACAATCCAAGTCAACAAAGAAATGGCTTTGGAATGGTTTTGCATTTATAAATTGTTAATGGTCTGAACTCATGTAGCACATTTTAACATTGGATGCAGGTGTGCGTGATTACAATGAAGGCAAGTTCTGGGAATTGCTGTCCATGGCGGCTATGTTTGTAGGCCGCAGTGCAGGATAGGAAATGTTGTCACTGGTTTGCTGTGATATGACAGAACCATCCCCGGGTGGACATGGCCCTCTGGGCAAAATGTTCACACAGCCCCTCAGGTTCCAACTGAGGCATTGTCCAACAAGTAGCAGGTTCCTCAAGCAGTCGAGGAGCAGACACGAGACTGATGCAGGTTTGCTGGGGTCATTAGGTGAAAGCCAGGCTTGGGAAATTGTGTTGTCAGCTTTAGACAATCACGTCTCTCTGCCATCCTGCTTCACTGAGGATGTCACTATGCTTCCATGTTCCGGGTGTAGCGCCCTTGGGGGAGGGTTCTGTCACGTATTTGGAAACTCTGGACTCCATTTCCCATCAGCCACTGCGCTGCACCACATGAACACATGCACCTGATTCACTTTTGGTTAATGAGCACTCGTGTTTATCTAGTCCTTGTCTGCACTGGTTTCGGGTCTTTCGTTGTTGTAGACTTATGTAATTTATGTTTCAGTGTTTTGTCTCTTGCCACAGTGTTATGCCAAGTTGTCTTAGTGTCTTTGTTTTGTAGTCTGTTAGTTTATTATTAAATGTTTAAATCTGCACCTGCTTCTGCCTCAACCACGATACGTGACAAGATTATTTAAACCCTGTGTTTTAAACTTGCTCTACTTGTACTCTTACCTGTTGAACAATCATAGTTACTGAGAGTAGTTACACATCAAACTAAACCCTTCTCATAACAGATATGGATCCACTGATCCACCTGAGCAGTCATGCTGAAGTACACACAATGTCCTAATCACACAATAAGCTATGGTTATGGTCATAGGGTCTCAGAGAGAGAGGGCGAGGGAGGGCGAGAGAGGGGAAGTACAAACTCTTTTGTTTTGTGCTCTTGCATCTGTCGCTTTGTGATGAATGCTGCACAATGTCCTAATCACACAATAAACTCATCACTCAGGACATTCAGACTGCAGATGAACAACTTTATACACCACCACTCACTCTAATGAAGACACAAAGAGAACATTTACTCACAGAGCATCACAGCGAGTGGACTGAACTCCATCCTGTCTCTCTAATGACTGACTGACTGACAGAGCAGAGGTGTGTGTTAAAGTTTCGACTTCCTGTGTTGAAACTTTAACACAGAGAGAGACAGAGAGAGAAAGAGAGAGAGAGAGAGAGAGAGAGAAAGGGGGGAGAGAGAAATGGAGAGAGGTGAGAGGAAGTACAAACAGTTTTGTTTTGTACTTTTGCATGTGTCTCTTGGTGATGAATTCTGCACATATTAAGTATAGTGTGAATATGTCACATACAACATCAGTATTTCAAGAGGTTCTAAAATGTTTGTGGTGTGAAACTGCATCAGCTTCTGTTTTTTTGCACATATGTGTAGCACTTAGGTCTACATTTATTTTTAAGTGCCAGTCTCAATGATAATAGTTAAATGTGAAATGTCACATTAAAATATGTACTCAATATGTACTATTAGATTATATTCAACTCTATATTCAATCCTGTTTTTATTCTATGCCAATATTAAACAAGTCTACAGGGAGTTTGTCCTCATCACGTAGGACATCAGTAGAGTAGCTCCTTAGCAGCTAGCCAGCTACAGTGAGGGAAAGAAGTGTTTGATCCCCTGCTGATTTTGTACATTTGCGCACTGACAAAACAAAAATGTTATAAATGGATATTCATTTTAATGAGGGAAATGAGTATTTAACCCCCTCTCAATCAGAAAGGTGACAACAGATTTGTGATAACATTTTTTCTGCCTTTTTTTTTCTGATATTAAATAAGGCCAGCATGATATCTAAGGACTAAAACATACTCGACTGTTATTTTCATAGGAAAACTTCATGGTGTGGTGTGATTTGTTTACAACACCTAAGCAGATTCTTTTCTTATAACAGCACATGCCAAAGTTTTTTTATACTCTTATAACACAGTCATTTGACAACAATATTTTTTTTTCGAATTAAGTAAAAAATAACTCAATGCTTTGTGAAAATCAGTTTATAGTTATGTTTAATGTCGTGGCAGTTAAGGCCTGTTATCACGAGGCATTAGAAAACTAATGAACACCTCCTGACCAGTCAAATTTAAGAATTCAACATTATAATATAAATAGAATGACTAAATTGGTATTATTACAAGCATAAAAGCGTTGATTATAGCACAAAAACAGCATAAGCTTTTTTTTTAATGTACATGGTATGACCAAAAGTATGTGGACACCCGAGTTTTGAACATCCCATCCTAAAAGTGTAGGCATTAATATAGATGTGGTCTCCTCTTCACTGCTATTACTCCTCTCTTCTGGCAATACTTTTTACTAGATTTTGCACTGGGGCTGTGGGGATTTGCCCATTCAGCCACAAGAATGGAAGAGGTTAGGCGCTAGTGTCGGATGAGACGGCCCCTTACTTCCAGTCAAGGGAAACTCTAACGCTACCTCATACAAAGACATTTTAGACAGTTGTGTGCTTCCAACTTTGTGGCTACAGTTTGGGGAAGGCCATATAGGTGTGATGGTAAGTTGTCCATATACTTTTGACCATGTAGTGTATTAATGTGTAAACAGATTTTTTTTTTTCAAAAACACAAATTTACTAACTATCCTTTTGATTAAGTGCCACTTGTTCGGTCAGCACTACTGTAACATAAAATGGATATAAAAGAAATAAACAGTAATGTGATTTGTACAGAAGTCATTTTGAAAGCTGTTTAGTGTGGACTTGGGATTCATGCAGTACACAGTACTACTGTAACTAAAAGCTTCTCATCTTCAGCATGATGTTTTTCCACTGCAGTGGAATTTAGAGGAAAGACCTTAGTCACTAAAACGTTGATCATTCATTGATCTTTATTCATTGCTTTATCCTAGTCAGGGTCTCAATTAACTGTATGAAATGTAACACTGGGCACAAGATGGGAGAATTCACCCCAAATGAATCACCAAGTTCCTGTCCATAGTTCCCATGTTTGTGGCCTGACCTAGTTTGTTCTGTTTGTTGCCTGTTTTTTGACCACGAGTTTGCTCAGTGATTTTGGATGGTTTGCTTTGTTTTCATTAAATAGGTCTAATACAATGATTTACAGACATGCAGCCTAATTCATGACTGATCTGATTTCCAGCATCAGGACAGATTACTGAAAGTGAGTCTATCCTGTGCCACTTCAACACCTTTGAGGTGATAATAGGGAAGAAAACTTGCCCCTTCGGTACATTAGTTACCCAAACAGACCAACATCAGTGAAAATGTACTTTAAATATGCTGCACATTAATGGAAAGGCAATACCTTCTCAAATACTCAAAATCCGATCAAGCACACCATTGATTAATCCAAAACTAAATGAGAGAACAGTGTAAATTTTATTTGGAATACAAAAATATAAAAAAAGAGGAAAAAATTGAAAATATAAGCAATATCAAGCCCTAATCCCTTAATTAAAGCAGTAGTCAATATGTTCAAGGAGCTTTCTGTGCTGGCTGACAGGGTATGAGGCCCTGCAGATGGGACACTCCAGAAAGCGTTCATCCAATGTGTTGGAGCTCTTTAATGGAGATGTGGGGTTCAGGGTACAGTCCTGATTGATCATCTTATCCAAATCCAGCCTGGTGTGTGAACTTGGCTCAGAGAACAGAGTTTCTCGCTGCAGTTTCTGTAGATTGTTAATAAAATAAATAAATAAAACATAGTTGACTGATTTGGATTGACTGAATTACCTTTTGATTTACTAATAAAATCAACTTTACCTTTTTTTTTTTTTTTTTAAAGTGATACTTTGGTGAACGTGGATTTCTGCAGACTCCAAGCATGTGATTTGGTCTCTAGCCTTGCAAAGCTCCTTCAGCACTTTGTGGTGCAGGTGCTGTAGACTTTGTCGGTCCCGTTTCTCATTCTCAGTCTCTAGCAGACAATTGGATCTGCCAGATAAAGTTGGAAATGCTTTAGAGAATCGTTCCATCATCTATCTGGTAATATAAAGGTTCACTGAAGCAAAATCTTGTACCTGTTGCTCTAAAACAGCCATTCTTTTCTGGTCTTCATGCCGTAAAGCTAAAGTTTGTCGCCAACTTCTATGCTCCACTTACAGCTCCTCCTGGACTCGCGTCACCTCACGGCTCTTCTGTTCATACTTGGCTTTCAGCTCCACCAACTCGACCTGTAGGCAGCTCACCCTTTTACGTTCCTCCTCCATCTTCCTTTGGCTCTCCTGCTGCTTGGAGGAGAATGACTGACCTGGATGATGGTAGGCAGAAAGACAGACCTCTGAATATCACCTTTCATGAAGTTAAGAGAACCTTGAAGCACCTATTAACCTTAGATAACCGATGAAATTTGACATTATAGTACAAAAAGAGCAGATGTGAAGTGGACCGCTAAAAACATTTGTAGATGCAGAGTTTCTCGTAGCATGTAAAAGAAGTGGTTTCACTCAAGTAACATCACTTCCTACTGATTTTCGGTGAGGCCTACCTTCTGATTTGGTCTCTTTGAGCTGCTGTTCGTGTTTTCTGGGCTTGGTTTAACTGCTGCTTGAGCTCTATACGTCTGGCCAGATTCCACTGCATACGGGACTCTCTCTCATGGTCATAAACTTTCCATTTCTGATTTTTTTTCCCAGAGCCTAGCACAGGGGGAAATAAAACATGTCGTCAGATGATGAGTTCAACTACGCCGAACAGCAACGGAGAAGAAAATCTGAGTGTCATGCTGTCTGTCGACTCACCTGTCGCAGTTGCTCCTTGAGAATGGTCATCTCATCTGAAGGAACCTATTAAATATATCAAGTATGTGATTCTTCAACTAGAACTACAGCCACATAGTAAAACATTTTTATACCATGGTGTTGTTGAATACTCAAGTCTGATGTACAATCTTAATGCAATTGCAACTTTATAATTGTCTCCTTCACCATGAAAAGCCACCCTCTCCATAAAATCTCACTCATTCAGAATGAGTCAATACAAATTAAATCTATCCAGATAGTGGGCTAGCCTCCAGAGGAAAACCATATTAGCAGAACAATCAGTGATTTGCATCTGTTCAGTTTCTTCACGTTTTACCACTATGAAGTCACTTTTTATATTATTGCTGATTTTTATTTATTTGTAACCGTGCTATCCTCTAAATATGAGCCAACACTGTGCTAGGTTCGTAAGGATCCATGTGGTTTAAACTGAACCCATACAAGGAAGGATGATGCCAGATAAGTTGTAACAATATAAACTTTACTTAGTTCTTTTCAAACAACATTTGAAACAATTATGTACAGACAAAGGAAAATAAATGGGCCCTTTAAAGTAATTGGGTCTTTTGATCTCCTTCCCTTTTGGGGTCGGTAAAGTCTAAATTTGTGATCACGTTCTGGATTAATTAATCTACGGTCAACATGTCACCTGTTCTGTGACAGTTTCCCTGTTTAAGAGGAAGGTTGGCACTTTTGGTTGAAAAATGTGTACCAGCTCAGGCGGCCGATACTGTCCTACCACCAGGGAGGTATACACGCGGAGCTGGTCGACATCTCTTCAAGATCACACTGGGAGGCTCGCCATCAATAGAAAGGGATCTTCCAAGTAGTTCTCTCTCAGTCCACCAGACATCAAGAAGTTCTCTCTCTGTCCATAAGACTTGAGGTAGTTCTTGGGACCTGACCCATTTTATTTTTGCAAACAGGTTTTCATCTTTTTAGAATGGTACTCCATGTATCTATATGTTGTACAACAATCATACGAAAGCATAACAATAATGTAACATTAAGCATCACATACTTCATAAAACTCAATCACATGTTTAGGCCTATTTATATCACACTTCAGTTCAAACTTCAAATCTCAATTCAATATCTAGATATATCTACAGTAATCAGTATGTAACATGTATTACCTTATACTATTTTCAATAATAGCTGATGATAAATCAACCAGAATTGCATCAGACTACTCTTCTCCTGTATTAGAAAATGTAGGCAGTATAGACTCTTGTATTGAGTTAAGTTACAACATATACTGTGTTTGAAATGCTAACTCCAATTAGAGTAGTACACTTAAAATAACAAAATGTTCACTCACAACAGAATTTAAACATTAAGGTTTCACAATTCTACACCCAACATTAAGGTAAAATCATCATAGGAAACCATATAGTATAGATTATTTTTTAACTTTCCCTCCAATAGGAATGCTATATAGTTCACTTAGATATCCCCTAAAACAAAGAAATGAGCAAGGGGCTGCTGTGCTCAGGTCATTAAATATCATCTTACTATTTCAGTTGTTATTTGAGATTAAACCCTTGTATCACGGTCAGTAATTGATTTCCACAGCGCTAGCCGTGAACATCCCTTAACTCAATACACACAGGTAGCAGCATTAGCAACATGCAGTTTACCAACTTACAGAGACAATAGAGATTCAAACAGGGATTTCTCCAAACATCCCAGTTGCTCCTCCTTATCCTGTCTTCTGTAGTGGTTCTTTAGCTTGCTAATTCGCGCACTTTTATCACTTTGTTCAGTTTAATTCTATCATTTTCCTCCGGTCGCCAAAATCATGCGCATCTGCTATTTTCTCTCACACGCACGCGGTCTCCACAGGATCACAAAATGGCGTCGTGACCTGTTAATCATGCTCAGCTGGGGGCGGGGCTATCGCTCCTGATTGCTAATTTTCTTAAAGGGACACTACGCTATTTTAACACAAGTTATTTGAACCCTGTATTGTCACTGGGTAACACTCTCCCCTCCTTAACGGACATGAGTCCCTTCATGTTCTCTCTTCTACAAAATGATTACTTTCAAATGGTTCGATTGAATCCCTCTAGAATGGTCTGGGCAAAAGAAATCAAGGGACTACCCAACCGAGGGTAGGTAAATTTCCCAGGTGCTCTCCTGGAACGTTCTGACCTCCGAGGAGGCTCACTGACTGCTTCATTGATGTCAATGTCTGTTTCAATAGTAGATCTAGGGCAGAGGTGTCAAACTCATTTTCACCGAGGGCCACATCAGCATAATTGTTTCCCTCAAAGGGCCAGATGTAACTGTAAAACAGTATAAATGTAACCAAATGTAATGTATAATAAATGTAACTACTCAGTAACATATTGTTAAATAACTTTCTTTATTTATTACTTATTGAAGTTACAAATAGTACATATGCATTTGCATAGCTTGTTGCTCTGTTACTATAACAATAATCCTTAAAATTTTCAGGTTAAGAAAACCAAATTACTCTATTGATCAACGATCAAACTATTCAAGTAAATAACGAAAAATATGATCAAAACACAAGTTATAACATTAACTTTGTTTAAAACATTTTTAACACAGTCGAGAGGGTCAGAATAGCATACAACCAACCAGCTGCTAAGAACATGTGTGAAAGATGTAGCATTTTACAAAAATAAATGGCTGCACACAGCCTTGCAGGAGTAAACATTTGTCTGCCTAAACACATAAACCTGTAAACGACAATTCAGTTGGGCGAGATGCTCAATTATGTCACATAGGATAGCAAAATCACACAGCCAGTTTGGATCTGACAGTTCAGACAAGGGTTTCCCTTTACTCTGCATGAAAACAGCAATGTCTTCCCTAAGCTCAGAAAATCATTTGAGGATTTTGCTCCTACTCAGCCACCGCACTTCTGTATGAGTCCATCTCCTGCAAGAACAGCTGGAACTGGCGGTGATTCAGGCCCGAAGGAAGTTCACCGTTTTCATTACTGTGGTCATTATATTATCCATCCCCAGCACCTTTCCACACAAAGCTTCTTTGTGTATAATACAATGATAAGCTATCAGAGGCGTGTGACAGTTACTGTTTCTCATTTTCTCCTTCATTAATCCAACCAAGCCCATTTTTCCTCCACACATTGCTGGTGCACCATCTGTAGTTAATCCCACCAACTTTTCCCAGGGCAATCCAGTTTTACTTACGGACTTCTCCACCGCTTCATAAATATCCCGTCCCGTTGTGGTCCCATGCATTGCAGCTACATCCAAGAGCTCCTCGGTTGGTGACAGAGAGGTCCGACTTCACGCCTCTAATAAAAATGGATAGCTGTGCAGTGTCCGTGTTGTCTGTGCTTTCATCAACAGCTAATGAAAAGGCTGTGGAACTGCGTAACTCTTCGGCCAGCTGTGTTGACAGGTTTCCTGCTAGTTCCTTGACTCTGTCTGCGATGATGTTTCTTGACAAACTGACATTTTGAAAAGTCTGTATCTGGTCGGGGCACACCTGCTGACACACCTTCAGCATGCACTGCTTCAAAAAGGCACCCTCTGAAAAAGACTTTGAAGCATGGGCAATTTCTTCAGCCACAATAAAGCTAGCTTTCCCTGCCGCATCGTTTTTGGTGGTGGCTTTTGTGAACACATTCTGTTGTGATCGCAGTTTGCCTTTTAATTCTTTGGCAATTTGTTGTTTTTCTTTAAGGCTAAATTTAGCATACTTGGCTCCGTGTTTGGTGTCAAAATGCTGACGTAGATTGTACTCTTTGACGACCGACACTGCCTCATAACACACAAGACATACCGGTTTTTCTCCTTGAAGCACAAACATATATTCGCCTTCCCATCTTTCATGAAATAGCCTTCCATCTGCATCAATCTTTCGCTTCCTTGACATTTTGGGATCATTTGTGGATATTTCCCAATCTGCTCAATCTCATTTGTCGCATTAATTAAACACTGATGTGGACACTGCGATCTAGTGGCGGGATGCCGTCACTTCGCGGGTAACATAATCGCCATTCATTGTGGGAAATGTAGTTTATGGTCAATGCACGATTTAAAGCAACATAGACCTGTTTTAAGACAACCTTTTTTAAAGACCAATTAAGCACTCGCGGGCCACATAAAATGACGTGGCGGGCCACATCTGGCCCGCGGGCCTTGAGTTTGACACATTTGAACTGTTTGGTGGTCATTCTTTTGAGACTGACACTGGGAATCCTCTCTTTCCACTGCAAGCTGCTCATGTAGGTATTTGTCTGGATATTGTACTGATGGTTCATTTTCCATGTGGCATCTGTTAAGTTCATTTACTGTCTCGGTTTCCATATCTCCATCCATTTTTCCAGTTCTTTCCTCAGGTTCTACTGTAACAGATAAGTTTTCCTCAAGCTCCAATCCCATAGGACTTCTCTCCTCAGAGTTAGGACTGTTTTCAGCACAGAACACGTCAGGTAACATTCCAGATAAGATTTGTTGTTCCATGTCAGGTAGGGTTTCAGAATCAACAGGTAAGTATTCAGCTCCAGTATTTATACTTCTTCTGCAAGCTGCCTCATCCTTTTCCTTAGGTATATTTGAGACTTTAAACACTGTTGCCTCTACCTCAGAGACTTTGATGGGGTAGAACTGACGCTCAATATCATCATCATCATCATCATCCTCCTCTGAACAGATAAGTTGTTCACTTGGTTGGGATAGTGTATGCCTTGTTTTGCGCCTATGTATCGGTTTTGGCTCGACTACTACTTCCTCTTCTTCGGCAAGGAAACCACAAGTTAAGAGCAGATCACGATGTAATGTACGGGTTGGCCCATCCTGACCTTCAGGACACACTACATAGACGGGTAAGTCTCCTGCTTTCTTCTTCACAATGTAGACTTTTGGCTCCCACCGGTTTGAGCTTCTGGCGAAGGCGAAGATTTCGCACAAGAACTCAAGTGTAGATTCTCTTATTTACACATCAAACCTCCGTTTGTTCTTATCAGCCACTTTTTTGCGTTTTTAGTTGCAAGCTGATAGCTTTCCCTCAATTGGGACTTCACATACTGGGAATGTGAAGTAGATGAACTGTCGTTGACTGGTAACCCAAATGCGATGTCTATGGGCAATCTGGGCTGCCGCCCAAACATCAATTCATAGGGTGAAAACCCTGTGGCATCGTTCCTCGTGTAATTGTATGCATGAGCGAGTGGTTTGACATGCTCACGCCACTTCGTCTTCTCCTTTTCCTGCAAAGTTCCCAGCATGCTCAACAATGTGCGATTAAATCGCTCTACTGGATTTCCTCTGGGATGATATGGACTTGTCCTCACTTTACGGAAGCACAAAGCTCTTTGATGGTATGTGACTCGAAATCTCGCCCCTGATCAATATGGAGACGTTCTGGGAACCCATAGTGACTGAGGAAGTGCTCCCATTTGGCGACTGTGCTGGCTTTTTGATCTTTTGTTGGAATAGCTACAGCATACCGTGTAAAGTGGTCGCCGATGACCAGGATATCTTTGGTGTTATGGCTATCCGGTTCCAAAGACAAAAAGTCCATACAAACCAGTTCCATTGGCCTACTGGTGTGGATATTTACCAGGGGTGCAGCTTTCTCTGGCTGACTTTTCCTCTTGACACATCTCTCACAGGTCTTGACCTTTGTCTCAATATCAGATGCCATTTTTGGCCAATAGAACCTTGACCTAACCAGCCCGAGAGTACGTTCAATACCCATGTGTCCATCTGGTTATGAAGACTGGTAAGTACTGATGACCTTAACACATGTGGCAGAACAAGTTGGCAACCTGGTCTATCGTCACACTGCCGTCTCCTGTACAACAGGTCATCCTTCAATTCAAGACGACTCATCTCACTGAGCATCAGCTGAAACTCTGGTGACTCAGATTTCCGACTGGTAGGTACAGGTTCTTGGGACTGAATTAATTTTATGATGTTACCGATAACTGGGACTGCTCTCTGTAGTGTTGCAAGCTCATCTGCGCTATACTTTGGGACTGTAAGAAGACCTTGTTGTCCCTCCTCCTCCTCAAACTCAGTAGGAATGGAGTCTGGGTGGATAGCGAGAGACTCTACCAAGCAAGGATTAGTGGAGTCTTCCTTATCAAAAGCAACAATATGGCACTGGCAGACCGCTCTGACTGTTTCTGTGCAGCAGAAATCATTGCTCTCCGGATTCAGATGATGAGAAGTGAACTCATGTATCCTCTGAATTTCGCCTTGAGACTGATTGTCATTTATCAAATCACCATGAGGCCTCCTTGATAATCCGTCAGCATCCTGGTTCTGCTTGCCTGCCCAATAAGTGATGTCAAACGTAAAAGTGGACAGCGAAGCTAACCAAAGATAGCTAGTAGCATCTAGTTTAGCAGTGGTAAGTGTCAGTATAGTGGTATACAGGTAACGAGCTGAGATTAGGAGCACACTCTTAAAGGGAGTGCTCCTAATCTCAGCTTGTTACCTGTATAAAAAACACCTGTCCACAGAAGCAATCAATCAATCAGATTCCAAACTCTCCACCATGGCCAAGACCAAAGAGCTCTCCAAGGATATCAGGGACAAGATTGAAAACCTACACAAGTCTGGAATGGGCTACAAGACTATTGCCAAGCAGCTTTGTGAGAAGGTGACAACAGTTGATGCAATTATTCGCAAATGGAAGAAACACAAAAGAACTGTCAATCTCCTTCGGCCTGGGGCTCCATGCAAGATCTCACCTCGTGGAGTTGCAACGATCATGAGAACAGTGAGGAATCAGCCCAGAACTACACGGGAGGATCTTGTCAATGATCTCAAGGCAGCTGGGACCATAGTCACCAAGAAAACAATTGGTAACACACTACGCCGTGAAGGACTGAAATCCTGCAGCGCCCGCAAGGTCCCCCTGTTCAAGAAAGCACATATACATGCCCATCTGAAGTTTGCCAATGAACATATGTATGATTCAGAGGACAACTGGGTGAAAGTGTTGTGGTCAGATGAGACCAAAATGGAGCTCTTTGGCATCAACTCAACTCGCCGTGTTGGGAGGAGGAGGAATGCTGGTTATGACCTCAAGAACACCATCCCCACCATCAAACATGGAGTATTTGATCCCCTGCTTATTTTGTACGTTTGCCCACTGACAAAGAAATGATCAGTCTATAATTAATCTTGGGTGAGAACCTCCTTCCCTCAGCCAGGGCATTGAAAATGGGTCACGGATTGGTATTCCAGCATGACAATGACCCAAAACACACGGCCAAGGCAACAAAGGAGTGGCTCGAGAAGAAGCACATTAAGGTCCTGGAGTGGCCTAGCCAGTTTACAGACCTTAATCTCATAGAAAATCTGTGGAGGGAGCTGAAGGTTCGAGTTGCCAAATGTCAGCCTCGAAACCTTAATAACTTGGAGAAGATCTGCAAAGAGGAGTGGGACAAAATCACTCCTGGGATGTTTGCAAACCTTGTGGCCATCTACAAGAAACGTCTGACCTCTGTGATTGCCAACAAGGGTTTTGCCACCAAGTACTAAGTCGTGTTTTGCAGAGGGGTCAAATACACATTTCCCTCATTAAAATGCAAATCAATTCATAAAATTTTTTGACATTCGTTTTTCTGGATTTTTTTGTTGTTATTTTGTCTCTCACTGTGCGAATAAATCTACCATTAAAATTATAGATTGATCATTTCTTTGTCAGTGGGCAAACGTACAAAATCAGCAGAGGATCAAATACTTTTTTCCCTCACTGTACTTTAAATTAAATTATCTATGCTAATGAACAAATAATATACTGAATGAATTATACACAATGTCCTAATCACACAATAAACTCATCCCTCAGGACATTCAGACTGCAGATGAACAACTTTATACCCCACCACTCACTCTAATGAAGACACCAAGAGAACATTTACTCACAGAGCATCACAGCGAGTGGACTGAACTCCATCCTGTCTCTCTAATGACTGACTGACTGACAGAGCAGTGGTGTGTGCTAAAGTCTCAGCACTTCCTGTGTTTTCTCGCTGTCAGATTGCACTACTCGGAAAGAAAGGAAGAACGAGAATGAGTGTATCTTCGATCGTTAACTTCTATTTTAGTACATGCAGACTCTGTATCTGCTTTTCCTTCCTCTTTTCAGAAAAATACTGAATATTAAATGCTTGCTGTTTCTCTCTAACACCCAGATACAAAAGAGGACAGTGACAATAAAGGAAAGCAGAGGTGTGTGCTAAGGTCTCACAGAGCGAATGAGACAGAAAGAGAGAGAGAGAGAGAGAGAGAGAGAGAGCTTCAACTTCTATTGGCACTGCAGCGGTTGGAAAAAAATCATCAGAACCAAGATGTCACTGTAGCTTCTGACAGTCCATCAGCACGATCAAGCATACAGTCTGGGAAAACATGGAGCAGACAAACCATTGTCCACAAAATACTTTATCTGCTTCTCATACTTCATGCTAAGTGGGCTGAATGTTTCCTTCTTCGGGGTTCCTGCACATGTAGGGATCGAAGGAAATGAAACTGTGGATGTACTGGCAAAAAGATCTATAAAACATGAAACAGTTGATATACCATTACTTAAAGGAAGAGATGATAATTACGCCTCTTAGAATAGGTCATGCTGGAATAAATCTAGCATTAAACAGAATAGGAAAACACCCCACTGGACTCTGCACAGACTGCAGTACACAAGAGACGGTAAAATAAAAAAATTTAGACTGCAAGAGGTATGAGGAGAGAACAGAGCTAGAGGTGCAGACTAGAAAACAAAACATGACACTAGAGAACTTTCTGGGGAAAACATCTGGGAAAATGCCCCGCCCCCTAATAATCTATCTAAAAAAAATACTAGGATAAGTGAGAGACTTTAGTAATCTAGTAGGACTATCTAGAATATAGTTATTTATCTCTTTATTTTCTTTTACTTATGTGGCATTGTTTTGGAATTTATTTATATATATATATATATATATATATATATATATATATATATATATATATATATATATATATATATATATATATATATATATATATATTCCATTTTATTTATTTTTTATTGCCAATCTACTGCCCACACTCCAGTGCAGTAGATGGCGGTAATGCATCTTTAACTGGTTTGCAAACGCCATTCAAACAAACAGAAGAAGGAGAAGCGACTTGGTGCAGTGACTACCAATGGGAGTGAAGAATTGTGAGCACACGTCATCCCTGGCCAAGCGCTGCTCACTAACAGAAGCAGCGCCATTGTGGTAGTAGCTAATTAGCTTAGCTTAGCGGGTTTAAAGCAAAAAATAAATACATTTATTAGCAAAGTCTCAGCGTAGCTCCTATCTTGGGTAAAGTGTCCGGCCTGTCGTTGCTTCGGCGCCCGGGAACGAGCAGCACCAAGCCGGACACTTCACCCAAGAAACACGGAGGCCGTGGCCGCAGAGCTGCGGTCCGTCTCCCGGTCATCATCGAACCTACAGTGAATGTCACACGGATGGTAACGCTCACTTACTGATATAGGAGCCACACCGGGAATTCTCAAAAGAGGTGCGCATGCGTGAGTTTCTGGCTCCGCCCCGTTAGAGAGCGCTATCTGTGAGAGTGAAGTGCGCATGCATGAGATTCTGGCTCCGCCCCCTTACTCGCTCTAAACCGAAACTAGATGTTGAAGTTTGAACAGTTTTTTTTAACAAACAGAAAAAAAGAGAAGAGTTTTTAACGTTCACACGGTGAGTTCAGTACAGATTTAATAATACACTAATGTTACATGGATATTACCGCGCAGTATAAACAAATGAGATGAGTTCATGTGTCCATACAGAGCTGAACTTTTAATAATCTCGTCATGAAGAGTTTGTGTCAAATGTCCGCTGTGGAGAAAAAACACCGACACTAAATAGTTCCGTACATTGCTGTATAGAAATACCGGCTTCTTATTTTAGTACTGCTTACTGTTTTTATTGGGTTTGATAATAAATGTGAAACGGTGATGTATTTACTAGAGAATATCCTTAACATAGTGAGAATGACGTTTGAGGACTGGGACATGTGTCACTTCCGGTTTTCTGCCGCTTTAACGTTTCTTCTTCTCCTCCTCCTTCTTCTCCTCCTTCTACTTCTTCCTCTTCTCCTTCTTCTTCTCCTTCTCCTTCTTCTCCTTCTTTTTCATCTTCTTCTTCTCCTTCTTCTTATTGTCAGTAGTTGTAATTTTTAATTAATGAGGTAACAAATATTTATGAAGTAATGATTATAAATTTCTAAAGATTTAAAATCATCCATCCATCCATCCTCTACCACTTACTCCTTTCCAGGGTCTCTGGGAAACCTGAAGCCTATCCGAGGAAGCATCAGGCACTAAGCGGGGCAAACCGTGGACAGGGTGCCAGTCCATTGCACGGGATTGCAATTCAATGTTAATCAGTTTTAGTAATTACTATCCCCTCACCCAGGTGTGTGTGTGTGTGTGTGTGTGTATAAAAGTAAGTCAGGGTTCTGTCTCTTCATGTTCTTAATCTTTCCCACTGAAGTTATTGTGATTGCGTACCTGGTTAATTCCTCACCTGATCTCACCTGTGCAGTGCTGCTGATGGTGTTGTATCTCAGACATGGGGTCCTGCAGGGTTCCTCACCATGTCCTGCTTTTATTCATCCTCATGTTCATCACAGGTGAGTGTGATTTCAGTCTCACTGCTCACACTGGACTCACTGGACAGTTCCTCTTACAGTCTTCCAGACCTCTGTTAAACATGTTTTAGGATTCATTTCACTTACTTCCTCCGGATTTAATTCCAGAGTTCAGGGGGTCAAAGTGTGAAAATTCGTTTGTTTTAAGAAACGAACCTGAGTTACAGGAGAGAGTTACTGCATCATCAAATATAAGAACCATTCAGGTTAATGGGTTTAATGGATATACTTAACCAGCGTACAGTTACTCGCTAACTTTGTTCAGCTAACAGATGTGTTCATGGCATGTGTTTGAGCAGCAGCTCAGCTTTCGGTGTCATGACGACATCCTCGATGCTGTAATTGCAAAATGGATGGAGAGCCGTAAGGACCTTCTAGAGTTACACTGTTTGAAAGTGTTCATTTATCTGAACAGCACTCG
The DNA here is from genome assembly GCA_012411365.1 of Ameiurus melas. Classification (NCBI taxonomy): domain Eukaryota; kingdom Metazoa; phylum Chordata; class Actinopteri; order Siluriformes; family Ictaluridae; genus Ameiurus; species Ameiurus melas. The sequence continues at coordinate 5,431,150 of CM022756.1, forward strand.
CTGTCTTTTAGTGCTAGTCCATAATAATAAGTGGAGAACATTTTAGCTAACGTCAATCTGATTCCTGAAAGAATCTGTAGTTCTCTCACGACAGGTTCTGGTCTCTTATGTTCTTCTAGTAACCAGGTCACGTGCATCTTTTTTCGCTTTATACTGAAATGTGTATGATGAACATGATTTTAATTTAATCATATGTGCGTGTATAGATTTTTATTTTATTCTGTTTATCTGCTTCTCTCTTTCAGTATCTGAATCAGCTGTTCCTGTTGTACAGGTGAAGTTTAATCAGTCTGCTGATCTGCCCTGTGAACGGAGCTGTTCTGGTTTGGCCAAATGGACTCTGTTCAGTAAGCGAGATAATGTAGTGGCTGAGTGTGATCAGACATCCTGCAGGTCATTAAAGGAGGGATTTTAAATCTCCCATGATGAGTACCTGAAGGGATAATTTATAATATCTTACTGATTTAGGTTTAATGTGTTATATCACATTTACATCCACTTAAGATCTTCAGTGTTTTTTCTCCTCAGTGTTGACATCATTAGTTCAGATAAACCCTGAAGATCTGAAGCTGGATTTGCACTTATCGGAGTGAGTGAATGTGATCTATAAGGGTGGAGATACAGCAGATCCACATGAAGAGATGTGCAGGGTGGATAAAAGCTCACTATACTGTACAGATGAATACAGACCGAGAACATCACTCTCTAACACGGTTCTTAAACTGAGAGGAGTAAAGTCCACTGATGGTGGAAATTACATCGTCCGAGACACAGAGTATAATGAAGATATTCACTCAGTATCAGTGAGCGGTACGTATTCAGTGTGTGTGTCAGTGTGAAAAATTCAACATGTATCAGAATAAACTGAATTATGGGAAACATTGAGTACAGATTTATGTTTGTGATGGTGTGATAACTACAAACAGTCTGATTTTGGCATCTGATAATGGCTTTAATTAAATAAGGTCACATGACCATTTAGCCGATTATTTGTAATCAGAAAATGTTTTAAATGCCAAACAATAACATAAATATAAATCCATATAAATATCAGTGATTATAGAAATATAATGATCCTTCTGGGCTTCTCTCGTTGTCTGGTGTTTGACTTCATCTGCAATGCTGTGTGATTATCATGTCTCACACATCTAATTTGTTTTTTTATTCAGATATTTGGAGGGAAATGTGAAATTTGATAAACCTAGTTCATCATGTAGCTCTGTGAATTCTCACTGTATTTTTCCCTCATACACGAGACACTGCACGGGCTGATGGAGTTTCCTCAGGAGTCTTCTGTCATGATCAAATCTTCAGTATTTTATACCTTCCACTGTCATCATGTTACAGTCTGACATGTTTAGGCTCTGTTCTTTATAGAATTAGTTCCTGTTAATAAGAATCCGTTTCCCCGTTATATCTTTGTTTGTTTTCCAGGTCCAGTACATTTATTAGGTTTATGTTCTTATACCTGAGCAGAAAGGTGTGAAGTCTGATTTTATTTCACATGAATGAATTTACAACCTACTCCATTTACCGGGACAGAAAGTGAGAGCGCCCCCGGAGTGGGAGGATGTGGCTTCCTGACAATGTCTGGAAGAGAATCAAAGAATCAGAGAATAGAATATATTTGCATAAATCATTCCAGATTCATAAATAATTTATTTTAAAATATTAATTAAAATATTAAAAACCCATTATACACGATTAAAGAAAAAACAGTATACACTGAAGTTTTATTAGAAAGGCCATATATTTAAATATAGTGTTTTTATTAGAACCAACAGTAGAACATGCATACACACAAACTCACTGCCTTAACTCACTGACCCATACACCTTCTTAAAGGGACCAGGTCATTTACATATCACTACCTGAACACAAAAAACTATATCAATTTACCTTTAAAAATAATCCAGAGCTGTTCCTGTTCCCCCGGTGAGCTAGTGAAAAATATTACTCACTAATTCATAATTTCTGCTCTGAATTGTGCAGTTTAGATACGATTGTTGGTCATAGCAGGAGGAAATAACATCAAATGACAGGAAGTGATTAAAGGGCTGAAGACATCAAAATGATGACAGTACAGTTCTGTTATTTAGCATACAGTATAGTCTTATCATGACCTACTGATAACACCTGTAACAACGTGTGTGTGTGTGTGTGTGTGTAGAGACATGATGATAGTGCTCTAAAATGGTGGGTGATCTTCCTGATAGATTTCTGATATTTTGGTACAATGTACAATGAGACAGCAAAAACTAGATTGTAAAAAATATCCTTCGGATTTTACAGTAATTCACTGCCGAGCTGGGTTTACATTTCAGGATCTTTGGCAATTCTTAATGTAAACACATTAAGCATCACCGAGCATCACAGCGAGTGGACTGAACTCCATCCTGTCTGACGACTGACTGACTGACTGACTGACTGACAGAGCAGTGGTGTCTGTTATACACACATTATAGTCTCTTCCTTGAGAGAGAAAGAGAGAGAGAGAGATAATGTACTGCCCCAGATTTGGTAGCTCATGTAGCTTCATTTTCCACATTTAAACAGTTGCACCTTTTTGCTGCAAATTTCTGACATAGTTTAATGTCATTCATATATAATTTTTTATATCGAGTTTTTTTTTTTACACAGTACAATAGAGAGAGAGAGAGAGAGAGAGAGAGAGAGGTAACTTCAACTTCACTTTTAGTCGATACAGACTGTGTTGTGCCTTTTCCTTCCTCTTTCTCTGAAAATGATGTGCTGAAAAGTTGCAGCAGAGGAGTTCACCTTGATTTAATCTTAGATATTATAAAAATATTTTTTAGATATCTACAGTGTGGATATTGAGCACATTTTCATTGGAATTGCTTTCTTTGATGGGTGGATTTGTGACTAAATGGGAGGCTGTGGCTCAAGTGGTAGAGCTGGTTGTCCTCTAATCATAGGGTTCCACATACGGAAGTGTCCTTGGGCAAGGCACTGAACCACAAGTTGCTCCCAATGACAAGTTAGCACCTTGCATGGCAGCTCTGCTACCATTGGTGTACCAATGCAAACAGTATAAAGCACTAACTATTTAAATAGGTGTGAATGAGTGTGTGAAACCAGAGTACCCGGAGAAAACCCCCGCCGCACGGGGAGAACATGCAAACTCCGCACACGCAGGGCCACAGTTGGAATCGAACCCTCAAACCTGGAGGTGTGAGATGAATATGCTAATCACTAAGCCACCATGCGCCCCAGTGTGTTTTAATTTTAAAATGAAAACGATGCTTGTCCACATTGGCGTTTCCGCTGTGTTTCAGAAACGATCTCCGTCCACACTACATGACCATTCATGCACACTGGGAACACACATACAAGTGTAAACAGGAAGTTGGTTGCTAGTCAGTGGCAGGCACAACAATGAGCATGATGGTGAGGAAAAGCAAGGACATCTTTTTTAAACATTGGGTTTATTACTTTCTAGTCATTCTATTTTCCTTGTCATGTTTTTTTTTCTTTATAAATGTGGATAATTGAGGCTAGCAAGTACGCAAGTGTGTACTTAATCAAACTCGATACAAATTCAAACAATTCACTTTATTTGTAACATTAGTACAGTGGCACACTGCAATGAAAACATAAACAATACATCATGGTGAAAACAGATGCATAGGTCACATAAGCAGTCATACATTCTTTATGAAAGAATACAATAAGAGATATTGTTTCTTTTTAATGTAGGCTGTCATTCTACATTTTTGTATTTGAACGTAATGTTTTCACTTGAGGATATTTTCATTTAGATTTAATGTATATTAAAGTTAAAGCAAACTAGGGGTATGATGAAGCATGAGGCCTGTGATAGCAGATTTGAGGATTCTTGAGACACATCTCGCTGAACTGCCCCCACTATTAAAACTGATATTGCACATACAGTTATAAACGAGTATAACCCTGTCCTCAGGGTCAGAGAGGGAGAAGGAGGTTAAAATGTGGTTGGTATCAGTTAACATACATGATTTTTATTTTTTGAGATGTGTATCATCTTTTGATGTCTGTATGAAATGTGCTGTAAAGATCTGGTGTCTCATGCAAAGTGTATTCCCACCTCATGCTCAGTGTTCCTGGGATCCACCACAAGATCAACTGACACCAGGATAAAGCACATAATGAAGAAAAAAAATTATGGCATTAAGAATGTTTTCTCTTTTACCACAAGGTGGAGCACACGAACAAAGGAAATCCGTCCATCCGTCTTCTACCACTTACTCCTTCGACAGGGTCGCTGGGGAACCTGGAACCTATCCCAGGGAGCATCAGGCACAAGGCGGGATACACATGTTTAGAGTGTTTCTTCAGGAGAGAAATGAGCTGCATGATGAAGTGACCAGCTGTAACTCCAAGATATCTGCATTGAATGATGAGAAACTGAGGTTGGATGCTCGTATCTCTCAGCTGGAGGAGGAACGAGATGAGGAGCAGGGCAACATTGAACTCGTCAATGACTGATTGAAGAAGGCAAATGCCCAAGTGGACACGCTGAGCACCGAGCTAGCGGGTGAGTGCCGCAAGGCTCAGAGGAGTGAGACTGCTCGGCAGCAGCTGGAGAGACAGAATGAGGATCTGACTGCCAAAATGCAGGAGCTGGAAGGCTCGCTCAGATCGAAGTCTCAAGTCCACGACGCCCACGTCCAGACTCAGTCCCAAGTCCACGATGCCCAAGTCCAGACTCAGTCTCAAGCTCAGGACGTTCATCTCCAGACCCTGTCTTATGTCCCGGTCACAGCCCCGGCTCAGGTCCTGGTCACCGCCCCGGCTCACGTTCCCGACACCACAGCCATTCCTCACGTTCCCGATACCACAGCCATGCCTCACGTTCCCGACTCCACAGTCATGTCCCATGCTCAGGCCTTGTCTCTCGCTCAAGCCATGTCTCTCGCTCAGGCTATGTCCCACGCTCAAGCCATGTCTCTCGTTCAAGCTCACGCCACGTCTCTTGCTCAAGCCACGTCTCTCGCTCAAGCCATATCTCTCGTTCAAGCTCACGCCACGTCTCAAGCTCAAGCCACGTCTCTTGCTCAAGCCATGTCTCTCGCTCAAGCCATGTCTCAAGTTCAAGCTCAAGCCACGTCGCACTCAAGCCACGTCTCTCGCTCAAGCCATGTCTGAAGTTCAGGCTCAAGCCATGTCTCTCATCCACGCCATGTCTCAAGCTCAAGCCATGTCTCTTGTCCACGCCATGTCTCAAGTTCAAGGTCAAGCCACGTCTCTCGCTCAAGCCACGTCTCACATTCAAGCCACGTCTCTCGCTCAAGCCATGTTTCTCGTCCAAGGCATGTATCTCGTCCAAGACATGTCCCAGGTCTAAGCTGAGGACGCCGCTCAGCAGCCCGGTTCAGCTGAGGACACCGCTCAGCAGCCCGGTTCAGCTAGGGACTTTGCTCTGCTCCCCTGCTCAAAGGATACTATGCAATTTCTTCCTGGCGCTGCTTGGGATTTTCAGCCAGGGGGTCCGGGGCCGCAGGTGGAGGGGGAGGACTCTTGGCACTCCGGGAGGAGTGCCTTTGAGGGGGTGTTCTGTCATGGTTCTCCCGGAGTAACAGCGCGAGAAGAGCGCTGTTGCGCACGCGTGGACTGTTTCCGGGGTGACAGCATGTTTTCGCCCCCTCGCGTCATGTGTGACGTATGCGGAAGTGCCTGCAGCTGGTAGCGATTGCGGGCTAATGACTATGTGGATATATACCGTGAGCCGTGCCTCACACCTCACGGTTGAATGCGTTGAATACATGTATGTATCTATGTACGTATGCCATGTAGAGCTCGAGTGCGACTATAGCGGATTTTGGTTTCATGTCCTGTTTATGCCATTGTCATAGTTAGCCTAGCTTAGTTTATTGAGAGTGTTTTGTTTCTTGTTTCCATTTTGGTTTTGCGTTCTCCACACTTGTAAATAAACCTCACCATTTGAACTGCGAGTGCATCCTATATCCTTGTCTGCCGTCACGCCACGTGACACTCCTTGTAGGAGCTGAGTGCTTCCTGAGGCTGGAGGAGGTCCTTTTCTGCACCTTGGGCTGTACTTAAAGGTCATTATTATTGCTGTGTTTATTTTCAGTGAATTTTGTGGGTATGATTCTGATTAGTGGGGTGCTTTTCCCTTTTGTAAAGCTGGTGCTTCTGTACTAGCCTGCCCTTCATACAGGAAGCCTCAGTCCTTCTAGGATCATTGTTAAATCCCTTTGTGACTCTTTTATTTAACCAATGCTTGATTGTGTTGGCTGCTCCTTTTTAAAATAGTTATTGGCCATTCTTTTTAATCTTAAAATAAAGAGTTTTGTATGGAAACCCATGCCTCTTGACTTTTCTAAGTGGAACGTACTTGCGTGTCCTTATTTGGGTTATTTTCCCCGTTTATTCGGGGTGGCGTAGTTGGTCTTAATCGAGCTAAACAGCCAAATTGCTACAATGACATAACTTACACTGAACACATTTACACCTCGTTTAATTAAACAGTGCTGTTTGAATGAGAATAATCCTCTACCAGTGCTTAGGGCCATTCAACTGCCTTAAACATTCCTCACTCAGGAGGGTGAATATAAAGTTTTTTACACCAAACAGTAGCACAGCTGTGAGTCTCCAAATTTAAAATCAATGCTATGTACATGTATACAGTGCCTTGCGAAAGTATTCGGCCCCCTTGAACTTTTCAAACTTTTGCCACATTTCAGGCTTCAAACATAAAGATATAATTTTTTTATTTTTTGTGAAGAATCACCAACAAGTGGGACACAATTGTGAAGTGGAACGAAATCTATTGGATATTTTAAACTTTTTTAGGAAATAAAAAACTGAAAAGTGGTGCGTGCAAAATTATTCGGCCTCTTTACTTTCAGTGCAGCAAACTCACTCCAGAAGTTCAGCGAGGATCTCTGAATGATCCAATGTTGTCCTAAATGACTGATGGTGATAAATAGAATCCACCTGTATGTAATCAAGTCTCTGTATAAATGCACCTGCTCTGTGATAGTCTTAGGGTTCTGTTGAAAGCGCAGAGAGCATCATGAAGACCAAGGAACACACCAGGCAGGACCGTAATACTGTTGTGGAGAAGTTTAAAGCCGGATTTGGATACAAAAAGATTTCCCAAGCTTTAAACATCCCAAGGAGCACTGTGTAAGCGATCATTTTGAAATGGAAGGAGTACCAGACCACTGCAAATCTACCAAGACCTGGCCGTCCCTCTAAACTTTCAGCTCAGACAAGGAGAAGACTGATGAGAGATGCAGCCAAGAGGCCCATGATAACTCTGGATGAACTGCAGAGAACTACAGCTGAGGTGGGAGAGTCTGTCCATAGGACAACAATCAGTCGTACACTGCACAAATCTGGGCTTTATGGAAGAGTGGCAAGAAGAAAGCCATTTCTCAAAGATATCCATAAAAAGCCACCTGGGAGACACACCAAACATGTGGAAGAAGATGCTCTGGTCAGGTGAAACCAAAATCGAACTTTTTGCCCACAATGCAAAACGATATGTTTGGCGTAAAAGCAACACAGCTGATCACCCTCAACAAACCATCCCCACTGTCAAACATGGTGGTGGCAGCATCATGGTTTGGGCCTGCTTTTCTTCAGCAGGGACAAGGAAGATGGTTAAAATTGAGGGGAAGATGGATGCAGCCAAATACAGGACCATTCTGGATGAAAACCTGTTGGAGTCTGCAAAAGACCTGAAACTGGGACGGAGATTTATCTTCCAACAAGACAATGATCCCAAACATACAGCAAAATCTACAAAGGAATGGTTCACAAATAAACGTATCCAGGTGTTAGAATCACCAAGTCAAAGTCCAGACCTGAATCCAATCAAGAATCTGTGGAAAGAGCTGTAAACTGCTATTCACAAACGCTCTCCATCCAACCTCACTGAGCTCGAGCTGTTTTGCAAGGAAGAATGGGCAAGAATTTCAGTCTCTCGATGTGCAAAACTGATAGAGACATACCCCAAGCGACTTGCAGCTGTAATCGTAGCAAAAGGTGGCTCTACAAAGTATTAACGCAAGGGGCCGAATAATTTTGCACGCCCCACTTTTCATTTTTTTATTAGTTAAAAAAGTTTCAAAAATCCAATAGATTTCGTTCCACTTCACAATTGTGTCCCACTTGTTGGTGATTCTTCACAAAAATAAAAAAATTATATTTTTATGTTTGAAGCCTGAAATGTGGCAAAAGGTTGAAAAGTTCAAGGGGGCTGAATACTTTCGCAAGGCACTGTATATCTTATTTAAGCATCTATATTTAATAATGCAACACACCAGTGATCCATAGAGGCTGTGGAAGGCTGTACACTATGTTAAAGGTTCAATCTTCTTTCTCTGCACTGCAAATATAAACTCCTGTGTGATTAAGAGCAGCAGAACTGAGAGTGTATGAGCCTCCAGATCCTCTGCTGCTGTCTGAGAGGGACACTGTTTTATACCAGATATGGCCATCATTGTCTCTGTAGAGAATATCTCTGTACCAGTTGAATGTCCAGTCTGTAGAGGAGTCTGTAACCTCACAGCTTAGAGTCACTGAGTCTCCTTCATCAAGAGCAGTCATCCAGCTCTGTGGAGATACATTCAGTACTGCCTCTGGTATCCCTGTACATATATACAAATAAATAAATAACAGTATCTGCTCATTAACTTTATAAACAACAATCCTGCCATGTCTAAAATGTCATCTAAAGAATACAGAATAGTAACAATACTAAATATTAATGTAATAATAATTACACTGAGTCATTAGACGAGTCATTAGTAATGTATTCATTCTTCGTGTCATCATCACTGGGTGCTTTATTGTTTGATTAATAAGTGAGAATACCTGTATCCAGTGCTCTGTATGTCATATATGAGTGAATCTGTCACTGAAAAACACACTGAACTGTTTAACTTTAACACCATCCACAGATTAACACTTTTTAAAATGATATATTTCAAGTTTTAGTATATGAAAAGAAACGAATAGTTATGTAAATATTTATTAACAGTCCTCCTGATTTAAAATCTATGATGAAAGAAGTGGAAAAATCCTGAGGTACCTCTAACATTATGTGCAAAAGGAGCATCAGTATGGAGTAAACAGGATGTAAGAGCGTTGTTTACTGAGCCTTAATCAGAGACTTTTATTATGAGAGCTTACTTTATTATGAAGCGGTGCAGTTCTCCAGGAAGGAAAACATTGCACCTGCCACTACCATAAGTGTTTGTGTTAGTGTGGCAGGGTAAGTAATTTGGCTATCCTATTGGCTCTGCTTGGGATATGGGTTCGGCAGACCAATAGGATGAGAGCTACCCGGTTATTTAAGGGCCCTTATTTTGGTAAGCAAATGGGTGTCTTGATGGTTCTGAGTCCCTCGCACCCTATGGCATTTCCGGTTCCCGCTTCCGTTCAGGTACGTTCAGGCTTTGTCAAGGCATAATGAGATGAACAGTTCAAGGCTACTTTGCTGTTTTTATAGTATTAGACCGGCTCTGAGCATTGAGGCGAGTTGGTGCCTGAGATGGCGTATTTAAGTGATCTCAACATTTAGACCAGTGATGTCCAATCTTATCCGAAAAGGGCCGGTGTGGGTGCAAGTTTTCATTCCAACCAAGCAGCAGCCACCTCTGATTCCACCTGTTTATTCAGTTGATCTTTCAATGGACTCAGATGTGGCTTCTGCTTGGTTGTTAAGAGTGAGCATAGTAAGAGTGAGCAGTCTGAGAGTGGTAAAATTAGTGTTTCCTAGCTTCAAACCTGTTTCAGGTGTGTTCCACATAACCACTTTACTGGTGAGAGGATGTATGTTGAGCCTTACTGTCTCCATGCTATAGGGGCTATATTTTTCATTTGTACTGTTTACCATAATTCTGGTTTTGCTTGGGTGATGTGAACTGCCTCCATTTCTTGTGGTGGTGTCAGTGGGCCTGGGTGTTATAGCTACCATACCACAATGTCTGTAATATTTGTCTTTCTTTGTTTGTTGTTTAGTGTTTGTGTAATTTTGGGTTAACCGGTGTCTTCTTTCTCTCCAGGAGTCAGTGAGTCTTGGTAGGACAGGGGAGGCTAGCTGTATTTATTTGGTGGTGTGTGCTTCACTGCATGCTCAGTGTACCAACACAACAACTTCCTTATGTTGTAAGTAGTGTTTGATGATTTTGGTGTAACTTGCAATGGGTTTGGATGACCTCCTGAGCTGTAGCTGGCCTGTCTTGTCCCTGCCAAGCCTGGGCCTGGAATAGTTCTTAGTTTTTAAAACCCTTATTGTGCTTCATTGGAAAGTGACTTTATATTTTCATGTTAAGTATTAAATGATTAAATGTCATAATAACATACAATTTTTATATTCATACTCATGTTCCATGCCCCGATTGGTGAAACTTGTGTGCATTTAGTTTGAGAGTATTTCCCTGGTTCTCCCCCAGGGTGGCGTAATTGGATTTACTGAATTTGGGATGAACATTTTCCGTCCACTTGGAATATTGGTACATATGCACTGGCACTGGAGATGAGCGGCGATGGTGTTATTAGCCGCAGACTAGTGCTGTCTCTGAAATCACGTACAGAATATACACTATACACTGAATTCGATGCAGTACCTACTGCATGGCCGTTGAAACAGTACATACTGATCAGTATACGTGTGTTCCAAATTACATAGTATTTACTTATACTATGCACTATACACTCTGCTGTCTAATGTTTGAATTTCTAAGCAGGGACGGATTAATTGATTGGAGGGCCCTAGGTGAAATGTAGGAATGGGGCCCTCCTTTCAGTGTTTTAACATTGATAATTAAATTTTCAGCATACGTTATTTAGCATTAATAGCAAAAATCAGGGGTGAACTGGGACCAAAAAGTGGCCCTGGACTTTCTGGCCCAAAGCAGACCTCCACATGCACACCTGCTCATTGATGGTTAGATCATTTTTTAACACCAGTTACTAGAATAAAAATATAACATAATAATGAAACATAAATGCTATTGAACAGATATCAAGTTATATTTTTAAACCAGGCAAACAAGAACAGTAAATTATAGCGCCGTAAACACAAACGGATTTCCCTCCTCCTACTACTACTAACCGCTATACGTATAAATAAGAAAATAGGCAAATAAGCAAATGCGCAAGTAGGAAAATAATAACGAGCTCCGTGCTCGAATAGCCCGGCGCTTGAATAGCCAACATCACTAGATCTAACACGGGATCACGGTGGTTAAGCAAGCCCTTAACAAGGAAGTGCGCCCTTATCGCAAAATCCTTCCAAATGAAGCGTGGCGTGACACGTAGTCTAAACAATTATGCACCTTAATCATTTAGAATTTTCTTTTACAATCACATTACAAATATTTATATTATTATATTATTTTAAAATATATTAACCATCAATTTGTAACTCACAATAATAATTTATATGTGCATTATTATCCACAGTACCCATGTACATTTGTAAAGACGTGTGACATTTAATGTTAATGCAATTCCATGTTCAATTCAATGCAAATGCATGTCTCCATATAATGTTGCCACTGGTCTGCTGTGATATGACAGAACCCTCCCCCGGTGGACATGGCCCTCTGGGAAAATGTTCACACAGCCCCTCAGGTTCCAATTGAGGCATTGTCCAACAAGTAGCAGGTTCCTCAAGCAGCTGAGGAGCAGACATGAGACTGAGGCAGGTTTGCTACGGTCATTAGGTGAGATCCAGGCTTGGGAAGCTGTGTCAGCTTAAGACAAGGGATTGACTTGGTGGGCCGTCTTGTTGGCCTTTCTTGAGTGTGGAGCGATGTCCTCAGTGGAGTATGGAGGCTGAGTGTTGTTCACCAACTCTGCCGGCTGAATTCGGTTGGCTATGACATCAGGCCGTCCATTCGGCCTCGGGCATGAACGTGTCTTGGGAGGTCATCCCTTTGACTTTGGATAGGAACATGGCTTGGGAGGTCGCCTTCTCAACCTTTAGCTGGGACTTGACTTTATACTGGAGCTCTGGAGATGAGAAAATCTCATGGGTCTCATGCTGGAGGTCTGGGGAGGATGTCAACACTAAGGGTAGCCAAAAAATGCATCATATGGCTCTGGGGGATCCATGGAAACCTACTGAGCAAGCTTGATATAGTTGAATTTTGGTAGGGTGTTCCTTATTACCTTGGTATGATATCTTCTTCGCTTTCCTGCTGCTTCCATGTTATTGGGAAAGTATTCTGGCACGTAATGGAGGCTGAGATGGAAGCAAGTGCAGGTTAGGTAGTTTAATACAATAGTCCAAAGGATCAGGCAGAAACCAACGTACATAGGCAGGCAAGGGTCAATCGAACAGTCCAACAGTCTGAACTAGGCAAGGCAAAAGAGCCATGCAGTCCATGGTGTGCATGTTTGTAGGCTGCAGTGCAGGATGGGAAATGTAGTCACTGGTTTGCTATCACATGACAGTCTCCTACTCGGTCATGTCAAGATTTTTTCAAAGCATTAGGACTAATGTAAACAGGATCAAATTTACCTTTTCTACTCTTACCTGTTCAACTATCATAGTTACTGAGAGTAGTTACACATCAAACTAAACCCTTCTCAAAATAGATATGGATCCACTGATCCACCTGAGCAGTCATGCTGAAGTACACACAATGTCCTACTCACACAATAAACTCATCACTCAGGACATTCCGACTGCAGATGAACAACTTTATACCCCACCACTCACTCAAAAAAAGACACAAAACGAACATTTACTCACAGAGCATCACAGCGAGTGGACTGAACTCCATCCTGTCTCTCTAACGACTGACTGACTGACAGAGCAGTGATGTGTGTTAAAGCCACTTCCTGTGTTCTTACAGAGAGAGAGAGAGAGAGAGAGAGAGAGCTTCAGTTTCTATTTAAGTTGATACAGACTTTTTTTGTGCCAGTTCCTTCCTTTTTCTAGGAAAATAACTTTTTTCAACTCCCACAGTCAAATACAGAAGTGGCGAATAACAGGAGAGGAAGTGAACTGATTTTATCTTGGATATTATACAAAGATTTTTAGATGTTCACAATGGGGTTTGAACATACTTGGTACAAAGTACAATGACACCTAAAAAACTTCACTGCAAATGGTGTTTATACCAAGGTATGTGTAGTTCTGTGTGTGTTCAAGGGGCATGTTGTGTAATTTTTAAAATATGATGTTTGTCTTGAGGACTTTGTGTTTTTCAGGAATTCCATTATTTTAGTATTTTTTTGGGATTAACTGACAGAGCCCATGTCTGAGAGAAGGTAGGCAGGAGGTCTAGATGCTGCTTCAGAACTTTTGTTTGTGACCTCAGCACCAGATCATCCGCGAACAGGAGGCATTTGACCTCAGTGTCTAGTAGAGTAAGACAGGGTGCTGCAGACTGTTCCAGAGCCCTTGCTAGTTCATTGATGTATATATTGAATAGGGTGGGACTCAAGCTACAGTCCTGCCTCATCCTGAGAATCTGAGGAAATTTGTGTTTGTCACCAATTTAATTGTGAATTTGTTGTTCGTGAACATAGATTTGATTATGGTGTATGTTTTTCCATCAACGCCGCTCTGAATAAACTGGAGTGAAAGTGCCTCATGCCAAATTGAGTCAAAAGCTGTTTTGTTTGGGTTTATTTGCTTGTCAGTTAGGGTTCCTTGAGTGTATATGTGGTCTGATGTGCGATATTGTCACGATCTCCCCTGCATATTATTAATTATAAACACTTGATACTCTGTTATACTACAGTCCTATCATCCACCTTTATTGAAAGAGGAAGAGCTTCATCATATGAATGGAGTAACACAGTTATACAATAAATTTATGCCAGGGGTAGCATGGTGGTGCAATGAAGCACTGCTGCCTCACAGTTACCGGGTCCCTGGTTTGATCCTGAGCTCTGTTTATTTTATATGTGGAGTTTCTGTGCACGTTTTCCCCTGTGATTGAGTGGGTTTTCTCCAGGTTTTTAAGTTTCCTCCCACCTCCTAACAGTAAATATGCTTGTAGATTAATTGGCTGTTGGTGTCCTGCAATGGATTGGTGTCTCATGCAAAGAGTATTTCATCCCCATGATCATGTGTTCCTTGGGTACATGACCCTACATGAGCCTGACAAGGATAAAGTTTTTACCGAAGATTAATAATAATAATAATAATAATAATAATAATAATAATAATAATAATAATAATTTTTATTATTATTTTATTATTATTATTATTATTATTATTATACATAATTCTCCTTTGACCACAAGGTGGAGCCCAAATACTGTAAAAATCCAGCTCCGTTTCAACCTGACAGCAGTGAGCTGGTATGTTTATGAACACTGGCTGTAGTGCATGAACCATAAATACTTTTGTCACTCTAATTCTCACAGCAGGCTTTGAGTGCCATCACAGTGGCTTTAGTTCTGTACTCTCAGGAGTACCTTGAATTTTATTGATAAAAAAATAATACATGTAAATGTATGACATTTTAGATTCTTGCTGTACGCATTTTCCAATAAAGAGCATGAACAAAACATTATGCAATTGTTAAGACAAATGGAGTGTTTTTGTTTTTTATTTAATGAATGTTAGTAATAAGATACAAATGATTTCTAATGCATGAACTAAACAACAGAAACGGTACTGTGAGAAAACTAGTTAATGTTGAGCATTAGTTTTGTAAACATGCGAAAGAAAACCGGCTGATTAATTCTTGCAAATGATAATGACGGCATTAAAAACAAACAAATGAATAAATAGGGCATAAAAAACCCTAAGCCTACAAATGCATACACCTGACTGTCTTGATCCCTCTGCCAGCACTGGGAAGAAATGCACTAATCCACTGCAGGCTTTAACACTGAAACCTTATCACTTCTGTTTGATTTTTCCTTTACTCCTGAACTTCCAGTGGAGATCCTCCACTTACACTGTTAATACAGCGTGATCCAGTTTCTGCTTGTAGTAATAGAAATAAAGTACACATTGTCAGATATTTTCAAATATTCAGTATTAATTAAAATTGTATATAAAAAATACAAAATGGCAAAAATTATGATATTTAAAAATGCACAAGAGTAGTTGTTTAGAATTATTATTATTATTATTGTTATCATTGTATTACTTGTACTTCATACAATACAACATTGTAACCAGGTTACATCATTTTGTGAATTGATAATGATGCATTTGTTTTCTTAAACTGTTCCATCTACAAATCTCCTCACATAACTACAATTAAAGTCAAACAACATATAGAAACACATCTCAAGGCTCGCTGTTTATCAGTAATGTTACATTAAATGTTTTGAGGTTTTACTGTCCAGGTCACGATGTTGCTTTTAAACTAGCAGGCACATTTGGGTTTTTTTTGCAAGTTTTCAGCGGAAGCACAGCTCAATCATCTAAATCAAAAACATTAGCTTGGCTAAAATAATATATATTTTTTTCTTCTTCTATTTTTTCTTCTTATAAGACTATTTTACTTGTTCAGATTACTTGGCACTTTGTATCAGCAACATTTACAGACTTTAGCTAAATAAATCCAGTCAGAACAAAAAGGCTGTCTGTAAAATGCTGGGCTACTAACAGCATGACATTATAACAACAAATCAATATTATATTAAAATCCCAACATAACCTTAATGAAAATATCAACACATCCACCAATGCATTCACTTAGATGAACGTTGCTCATTCCTCTATGGCTGCATCCTTGATTCTGTCTTCAGTGTGAGCTGTTAAAGAAATTATAAAAAGGTAATTTGTTTCATTCCAGGTGTTCACAGCAGAAAAACAACTAAATCGCATTTGATCATATTCTAAACACAATGTAACGGGTGTTTCTTTAAATGCTTATTTATGACAGTAAAGTCACAAGTGACAAGATTTGGGGCAAATATGAGGACAATTAGTGGTATGGAGGTATGGAAACTGGGCTTCTGCTTGGGGTATGGGTACGTCCCCAAACTGAGAAAACAGCAGAATTTTGGCTTGCTCATTCCCCATTTTAAAAAGTAGGTAAGACAGTTCCTGGGTCTGACTGGGTACCACTGCAGATTTGTGCCCACTGACAGATCTCACTGAAATGAGAACCAGACCCAGTCCAGCAGTGTCAACGGGCGTTTGTGAAAGTTAAGTCCCATATTTCACTCTCCTGACATCTCTCACTCTTTTGTGTTGCATACAGATGAATCAGACAGAGGGCTGGGGGCAGTTTTTGTCCCAGGTAGCAGCGGGTGAGGATCGTCCTGTGATGTATATATGCTGAAAGCTCTCAGTCAGGGAATCTAAGAAAAGCACCTCTGAGAAGTAGTGGTTGGTGATCCAGTGGGTATGTCTGGTAGACATCTCATCGTAGATGGCAGCTCATCAGCTGAAAGCTACTGTTAATCCCAGGTGATTCATCTCCATGTCAGGATCTTGCAATCTCCCAGAATAACTCTCAGATCTCACCTTCTGTCACTCCATGCAAACTTGGAGTAAGCATGGACAATCAACTGTCCTTTTCCTTTCACACTGCTAGTATGACACGCTCATGCCGAATTTGCCATTACAACATCATATTCATATATGGGGTAGGGGTAGGAGTCTGTTGTAGACCAGACAGCTCCTTGGCCAGTGTCGAGTGGTGGGGCTATGTGGCAGGCAGGGTGTGGCTTTAATGAAGACTGTAACAGGGAGTTTAGGGGGCAAGGTTGAGGGAAATCAATGAGGGGTTTCAATTGTGTATAATCATTCCTGTTTTATCTAACCCATGCCATTTCTTACCTGCATGTGTTCCTTTGTGTGTGCGTGTGTGTGTGTGCGTGTTGTTATGATGCACAAGAAGCCGAAGCAAATATTTTAATTTTTTGCTTCTGCTTACCTTGATCTCATCAGACTTCCTTTAAGTATTTTTGGCTTTTTAATGATAATATTGAGTCAAATAATTTTCACTTGTCCTAAGGTATTAATGTTTCTCCTGCACTAATCAAAGTTAATATGCTTGCTATGTGAAATGTAGAGACATACTGAATTCTTAAAGCAAAGTGGAATTCTTACCTTAAGCTCTGTAACATTTGACCAGAATGATGGTCACCAGCAAAAACAGAAAGCCCATCACTATGCTACAGATTAGCATGAACACTGAGAATGGATGTGATCGATCTGATGTAGAATAAAGTAATAATTATAACTAATAAATAATAAAAAAAATTTTGAAAGTATTACCTCAAACTACAGTACAAACAAATACATTTTCACATGTGCACATATACATACAACAGCAGGTGAACACAACATATTCACACACACTTACATAAATTAAATACTATAGGTTACATTATGTAAAGATCTTGGGTTCAACACATTTGTATTTTAAAAAATATTTTAAATGAACTCTCACATCACACTGATATATGTGATGTTTTCTCTTTCTGGGTATTTAAAATGACTAAACATTCAGAACATTGAAAACATTACTGAGATAAACCAGTTCAGTGTGTCTTGTTGAACAGTTCTCCCAGTTGGAAACTCAGAGTTTTCAATATTATATAATTAAACATTTCCCTTTTCCTTTAACAATAAACACACTACATGAAGACTCACCATGCACTGTGATGTTGACAGGATTACTGTTTTCTCCAGATTCAGACTCACACCAGTAAACTCCAGTGTCGGATGTGGAGAGTAAGCCTATATTACATGTAGATTCTGTAACTGATCCCAACTGTGTACAAACTGATACCCCACGTTTCTCTGTGTATCGTCTCACTATCCATCCAGTAGAGTTACTCTGGTCCTCACAGCTCAGTGAGAGAGAGTCATTAGTAAAGTGCTGAGTTCTGTTGGGATTGATGATCAGAGAGACTGGAGGAGATTCACCTTCAACACAGAACATCATAATTCACATGTGTTATTATGATTGTGTTTTCATGACATAACTTACACTGAACACATTTACACCTCGTTTAATTAAACAGTGCTATTTGAATGAGAATAATCCTCTACCAGTGCCTAGGGCTATTCCACTGCCTTACACATTCCTCACTCAGGAAGCTGAATATAAAGATTTTTACACCAAACATTATAGCAGCTTTATTTACACATCTATACACATCAAGATATACCAGTGATCCATAGTGTCTGTAGGTTGCTGTAATATGTGAAAAAGGATGGTTCTCCTCTCTCTCCTCTGCACATATAAACTCCTGTGTGATTAAGAGCAGCACGGCTGACATTGTAGAAACCTCCAGATCCTCTGCTGCTGTCTGAGAGAAGCACCGCTCTATAGGTGATATTGCCATCATTCTGTCTGTATGGAACATCTCTGTACCAGCTGAATTTCCAGTTTGTAGAGGAGTTTGTAACCTCACAGCTTAAAGTCACTGAGTCTCCTTCAGTCAGCCAGTTCTGTGGAGATACACTCAGTACTGGCTCTGGCATCTCTGTTACACAGGAAATACAAAATTATAAATCTATATATTCATACAATATTCATAATGTCAGACCAACTAAGGAGTAAGTAACCATTAGAAATACTACATATGGCTATATAACTAATTACACAAAGTCCTTAGAAGAGTTTAATTACATGTGTCAATTACACAACCTGCAATAAAGTAATATTTACAGCTAAATATATTCAAGTTCACAAAAAATCTTAATTATTAAAAATGAATATGATTCAACAGATCTCAGTGCCGTAAGAATTTGTGAAAAATAATGAAAAGTTTGGATTGTTCGCCTGATCGCCTGATCTTCGTCTATTTTCCGTGTTTCATCATCCATCTGATCTACGCACGCTAAACCTGTCTGTCCGCGCCTGTCTCCAACAGGTATCATAACAGATTACTTTGCCTACTATGGAGGCAGCGGACTCCTCCGACTTGCAATGCCGCATCCTGGAGGAAAACAATGCGATAGCTGTACAGCAATATCAGATATTGCGTTTGAATTAGCAAGTGTCACGCCTAAACTCCTCTGCATCCAGAGCTTCCGACCATGACTTCTCCTGCTACTTACATTCCGTCCTCCGTCCTTTTCCCCTGCATATGCCCAACCGTCGCCGGCTGCGTACATTCCAGCCACACCGGCTGTGCACACTCCAGCTATGCCGGTTGTGCACCACCCGCCACTTCCGACACCACAGAGATACGCTGGAAAGCCGGAACGATGCAAGGGCTTCCTGCTACAGTGCTCGTTGCTCTTTGAGAGCCACCCGGATATGCCAGAGGCCCGAAAGCTTACTCACTTCATAGATTTACTCACCGGTGGCACCCTGGCATAGGCTATGGCGGAGTGGGAGCAAGGAGGCAGTACCAGACCCTTGTTAGTGGACCTCCTCTCCCGTTTCCAATGCATCTTTGATCAGCCCCCTGACGGCTGAGAGACCGGCCAGGAACTCCTGAAGATCTTGCAGGGCTCATCACTGCATGGAGTGGGTGGAATGAGCCGGCACTGAAGACCACTTTCCGTCAGGGGCTAAACCCTGAGTTAGTTGGACCATCTGTGTAGTCCCCTGCCACCAGAGCCAGCTCCACCAGCTGAACTCATGCAGCTCGGTCATACCCGGATCTGCGGGGAGGAGAGGGAGAGGCAATGTTGCGAGTCATGGTGCTTCTATTGCGGTGAGGTCAACCACGTCATTCGCCAGTGCCCCCATAAGACACCACGATTAGCCGAGGGGGGCATGGACAGCCAAGCTCATCTCCACAGATCGATTTCAATCCAATTACACACTTCTCATATATGTGCATTACCTGTTGTAGTAGAGCATTCAGGCCAGTCTTTTGTGCTTTCAGCACTCATTGACTCCGGAGCAGCCGAGACCTTCATAGATGAGAAAACAGCACAGAATCTTGGCCTCCCCATAGGAGGGGGAGTCTTATCCCACTACTCGCTGCCAATAAACCTACAGGATAGTGCTCACCACCACGAAACCATCGTCCTGTACATCACGGTCTCTACCAGGCACCCTGTCATTCTCGGCCTACATTGGCTAGAGCTTCACAACCCCCAGGTCTCTAAGATGGACAAACGAGTAACCCAATGGTCCTCGTACTGTCTGCACAAGTGCTTGAATGGCCCCGCGGTCCCTGTGGCCACCACGACAGAGTCCTATGTCTCATGTTCCTGTCATGGTCCCTCCTGAATATCGTGACCTCTGCAAGATGTTCAAAAAGGAAAGTGCAAGCAGTTTACCACCACACTGACCCTACGACTGCACCATAGACCTCCTACCTGAAGCCAACCCACCTTGGAGTCGTGTGTACCCTCTCTCCCAATCTGAACATCAAGCCATGGAAGAGTACATTCAGGAGGCCCTCCAAGAAGGGTACATTCGACCCTCCACATCCCCTGCGTCTGCCGAGTTCTTCTCTGTAGAAGAGAAAGGAGGGGGCCTTCGATCATGTTTTGATTACCGGGGCCTCAACCAGGTGACAGTTAAGTATCGGTATCCCCTGCCACTAGTTCCTGCAGCCCTTGAACAGCTAAGGTCCGCGACTATTTTCATGAAGCTAGACCTACGTAGCACGTACAACCTGGTCCGCATCAGGAAGGGCGATGATTGGAAGACGGTCTTACCACCTCAAGGCACTACGGGTACTCCGGTCATGCCGTATGGGCTTGCTAATGTCCCCTCAGTGTTCCAGAACTTAATCAATGACGTCCTGAGGGACATGCTGGGGAAGAGCATCATCGCATTTATTGACGATATCCTGGTATATTCGACATCCCTGGAAGAACACATTAATCATGTCCGGCAAGTGTTGCGCCATCTGCTGCAACATCAGCTTTATGTAAAGGCAGAGAAGTGTAAGTTCCACCAACACACGATGTCATTCCTAGGGTATATCATTAGTCAGAATGGAATTGCCATAGACCAACACAAAATTCAAGCGGTGATGGAATGGCCCACTTCCTGCACCATCAGGGAGTTGCAATGGTTCCTTGGTTTCACGAACTTTTACCCACAGTTCATTTGAGACTTCAGTAAAATAGCCCAACCCCTGACGTCCCTGTGTGGTAAGCCCAGGTGAGTCCTTTATACCCCAAATGCCCAGGAGGCTTTGGATAATCCTTGGACACCCGGATCCTTCAGACTGTTCATCGTGGAGGTTGATGTCTCTGAGGCGGGGGTGAGGGCCATTCTATCTCAGAGATTCGGAGACAAACCCAAGTCACACCCCTTTAGTAGTGTTCTCTCAAATGTTGATGCCCGCTGAACGCAATTATGACGTAAGGAACCGAGAACTCCTGGCAGTTAAACTGGCCCTAGAGGAGTGGAGACACTGGTTGGAGGGTGCCGTCCACGCGTTCATAATCTATATGGACCATAAGAAAATAGAGTACCTTAGGACCGCCAAACATCTCACACCCCACCAGGCACACTGGTCCCTGTTCTTCTCCAGGTTCCAGTTTACTCTGTCATATAGGCCAGGAGCAAAGAACACGAAGGCCGATGCTCTGTCTCGAATCCAATCCCCTGAGAGTCGGACGGACCATGAAGATTAAATCTTGCTCCCCTCCTGCATTGTTGGTGCCATAGAGTGGACCCTAGATCAAGCCTTAGCTTGCTTTCCCAGGTCACGAATCCTGGCAGCATGTCCTCCCGGTAAACAATTCGTCCAGCAATGGTACTGTCTGGAACTCATCACTTGGGCCCACATCGACGGGTGATCGTCGATCAGTTTTCAAAATCCCTGCGCCTAATTTCACTACCGGCTGTCCCGTCTGCTTTTGCCACAGCCAAACTACTTTTCCAACACATGTTTAGTTACTTTGGCATCCCAGAGGAAATCATGAGTGACAGGGGTCCGCAACTCACGTGTCGAGTCTAGGCCAGTTTCATGGAGAAAATGGGGGTCACCGTTAATCTCACTTCTGGTTAGCAGCCCCCAGGCTAACGGACAGGCATAACTAGCCAACCAAGAAGTCATTCGATTCCACCGAACCTTTTGTGCCACCCATTTGGAGGACTGGGGCCAATTCCTCCTATGGGCAGAGTATGCACAGAACTCCCTACGACTTACCCACACCCAGCTCAACCCCTTTCAGTGTGTCTTGGGCTACCAGCCACCATTATTTCCCTGGAAAGCCTCCCCCACTGACTCGCCAGCGGTGGGTGATTCCATCAGAGTGAGCTGGTCTGGGAACGTGCCCATCAACAATTGGTGCAGGCATCCCACACTGCCAAACAAAAGGCAGACCAGCGCCGAAAGGATCACCCCAACTATCAACCCAGGGACAGGGTGTGTCTTTCCACGAGAGACGCAAAGTTGCCACCCTCAGGGAGAACACTCAACCCCGAGTATATTGCCCCCTTGCGGATCTTTCTGGATCCTTTACCAAGCCATTGTTTGTATTCTGGATTTTCCTGGTTATTGGATATACTGCATGTTTCTAGTTTACGATTCCCTGCCTTGCCTAGTTTGGATTGTTCGCCTGATCGCCTGACCTTCGTCTATTTTTCGTATTTCATCTTCCGTCTGATCTATGCACTTTAAACCTGTCCATCCACGCTTGTCTCCAGGTATCGTAACACCTGGGGTTCAGATGTTTATTTACACAAGTGTAACCATGTTACAATCAGTGTTACACTAATGGTACAAGCACAATTTATGAATAGTATTTACTGTATATTATTACTATACAGTGGTGTGAAAAAGTGTTTGCCCCCTTCCTCATTTCCTGTTCC
Source organism: Ameiurus melas (assembly GCA_012411365.1). NCBI lineage: Eukaryota > Metazoa > Chordata > Actinopteri > Siluriformes > Ictaluridae > Ameiurus > Ameiurus melas. The sequence continues at coordinate 5,453,805 of CM022756.1, forward strand.
TTTGCATGTTTGTCACACTTAAGTGTTTCGGAACATCAAACCAATTTAAACAATAGTCAAGGACAACACAAGTAAACACAAAATGCAATTTGTAAATGAAGGTGTTTATTATTAAAGGTGAAAAAAAAATCCAAACCATCATGGCCCTGTGTGAAAAAGTGATTGCCCCCTAAACCTAATAACTGGTTGGGCCACCCTTAGCAGCAACAACTGCAACCAAGCGTTTGCGATAACGTGCAATGAGGCTTTTACAGCGTCCTGGAGGAATTTTGGCCCACTCATCTTTGCAGAATTGTGCTAATTCAGTTACATTAGAGGGTTTTCGAGCATGAACGGCCTTTTTAAGGTCATACCACAACATCTCAATAGGATTCAGGTTAGGACTTTGGCTAGGCCACTCCAAAGTCTTCATTTTGTTTTTCTTCAGCCATTCGGTGGTGGACTTGCTGGTGTGTTTAGGATCATTTTCCTGCTGCAGAACCCAAGTTCGTTTCAGCTTGAGTACACGAACAGATGGTCGGACATTCTCCTTCAGGATCTCTTGGTAGACAGCAGAATTCATAGTTCCTTTTATCACGGCAAGTCTTCCAGGTCCTGAAGCAGCAAAACAGCCCCAGACCATCACACTACCACCACCATATTTTACTGTTGGTATAATGTTATTTTTATGAAATGCAGTGTTCCTTCTATGCCAGATATACTTGGACACACACCTTCCAAAGAGTTCCACTTTTGTCTCATCGGTCCACAGAATGTTGTCCCAAAAGTCTTGGGGATCATCAAGATGTGTTGTGGAGAAATTGAGACGAGCTTTGATGTTTTTTTTTGCTCAGCAGTGGTTTTCCTCTGGAACTCTGCCATGCAGGCCATTTTTGCCCAGTCTTTTCCTGATGGTGGAGGCATGAACGCTGACCTTAACTGAGGCAAGTGAGGCCTGCAGTTCTTGGACGTTGTTGTGGGGTCTTTTGTGACCTCTTGGATGAGTCGTTGCGGCGCTCCTTGGGGTAATTTTGGGCGGCCGGCCACTCCTGGGAAGGTTCACCACTGTTCCATGTCTTCGCCATTTGTGGATAATGGCTCTCACTGTGGTTCGCTGGATTCCCAAAGCTTTGGAAATGGCTTTATAACCCTTTCCAGACTGATAGATCTCAATTACTTTCTTTCTCAATTGTTCCTGAATTTCTTTGGGTCTCGGCATGATGTGTAGCTTTTAAGGATCTTCTGGTGGACCTTACTGTGTCAAGCAGCTCCTATTTAAGTGATGCCTTAATTGTGAACAGGTGTGGCAATAATCAGGCCTGGGTGTGGCTAGAGAAATTGAACTCAGGTGTGGACAACCACAGTTATAGTATGTTTTAACAAGGGGGGCCCACCTTTTTTTCACACAGGGCCATGATGGTTTGGATTTTTTTTCACCTTTAATAATAAACACCTTCATTTACAAATTGCATTTTGTGTTTACTTGTGTTGTCCTTGACTATTGTTTAAATTGGTTTGATGTTCCGAAACACTTAAGTGTGACAAACATGCAAAGGAACAGGAAATGAGGAAGGGGGCAAACACTTTTTCACACCACTGTATGTAAATACTATTTATACTATTTTTAGAGAGTATAAATAGTATTTACATGTTTACATAGTATTTATGCTGTTGGTTACAATGCAATGAAGTGAAGAATATTTCATATTTCTTACAGTGTACATTTGATGCCTCTTGTTTCAGACTCACACTGTACATTTTTATATTTTACCAAGGTTTAATGTTTTGTAGAGAATTTATGCACTCCACTGTTTTCATCACATGCAATTGCTTTAAGATTACACAGGAAGCCAAGGTTTCATTAAAATGCAGAACTGACATGTTTAACAAAGTGTCTAAATTATTCATGAATCTTTGTAATATTTCATATTTCAGTGAAACAAATGATCAAATTTTTCACTACAATATCACACTGTTCATTAATTTATCTCAAACTGTTTTCCACAAACAGTACAGCCTGCATCAAAATCTCCTGTGAAACCTCTGACACAGCATTAATACAGAGTTACTGAAGCCAGTACTTCAACTAGTGTTTGTTATGTGTTTGTGTTCACAGTGAATAAATATTAATACTTAATGGACAACTGGCATTTAACACATAATTTGTCCAAATAAAATGCATGACTGTACTCAAACTTAAACATACTGGCATCAGTCAGAATTGTTTGGAGCACCTGCAGTAGTGTCATTTGTAAATATTGTAAATAAACTGTTTAAGTTTAAAAATATCCATCCATCCATTTTCTGTACCACTTATCCTACACAGGGTCACAGGGAGCCTGTAGCCTAACCCATAGGATGGAGGAAATGGAGTCCAATGCATCGCAGGGCACCATCACGCACACACACACACACTCATTTGCACAATATGGACAATATAGAGATTCCAATCAGCCTACAACGCATGTTATTGGACTGGGGAAGAAACCAGAGTACCTGTGGAGAACCCCCAAAAAACTGTTAGAACAAGCAAACTCTGCGCACACAGGGTGGAGGCAGGGAATCAAACCCCCAACCCTGGAGGTGCAGCGCAAATGGAATTTCTAAAAATGCTTCAGTGCTGAACAGTAAACTGTTCCTCAGTGGCGGAATGAACTTCCAACCTCAGTCCGGACTGCAGAATCTGTCAACATCTTCAAGAAACAGCTAAATACCCACCTCATCTGTGAACACCTAACCAACCCATAAAAAAAGAAAAAAAAACTTACTCTGCGCACTTTGCTTCTTCTGGAACTCAATTAATGGATCTTGTATGGTAGCACTACTTTTATTGTTCTCTGCTTGATATATCACTTTGCTTGTATTTTCTCATTTGTAAGTCACTTTGGATAAAAGTGTTTGCTAAATGAATACATATAAATGTAAACTTTGTTGTTTATAAGTCTAGCTAACTATCTGTCACTTCATTCTTTAGCTTGCAGCTTTTTAGCAGCTGCTTTTTGGCAAGAAATGGCAGACACTGCTAATGTTGACCTGATTTTAGAACTTTTGATGCTCATACTCATGAGGAGAGACTAAAAATTAAACAAAATGCAGACCAATGCCAAAGAATTTAATTAAAAGTATGGGAGCGAAAAAAAAGTCCTTCTAGCCTGTCTTTGTACAGTAAAATCAATTGGCTGTGTTTATTATTAGCCTTACATTATGTGACGTTTTCACTGTATATGTCCCGGTGATGGAGCTGTTACTGTAGAAATTACCCATCAGCACCTGCACATCATGAGATCACACGCACCTGAGTCACATTCAAGTTTACTGAGCATTAGTACCGTAATTTTCGGACTATTGAGCGCTCCTGAATATAAGCCTCACCCGCTAACTTTAAAAAGAAAGACAATTTTGAACATATATAGGACGCACTTGTCTATAAGCCGCAGGTGTCCACATTGTAACTGTCACGATTCGTGACGTAAACGAAGCAGGATGGATGCAAGTGCAGTTAGGACGAGAGCTTTTATTGAAAGAGAGGAGAGCAGACTCAAGAGAAACAAAAAACATGACCAACTCACTGAACTAAGCTAACTAAACCAACTAACCTAAACATTAACTATGACATGAAACAAAGACTCTATATCTATACTCTTTAAACCACTTCTACATCTATATTCTAAACTAAGTCTATACAACTCTAAGCTATACTATTCGCTACTAGGATATAAGCTAAGCTATAAGCTACTAGGCTACAGGCTACGCTATAAGCTATGCTATAAGAGAACTAGCCTTGACATGAACTCGGACATGGACTATGGCTAGGAAACATGAATAAGAACTAAGACACATGACATGAACAAAGACTCTAACTATATATCTAATTACCCGTGTTGTGTGTGTCATGGCTCCTGGTATATATACACACCAGCGTTATTAGCCTGAACTGCTAACAGCTGCGGGCAATACCAAAACACATGTGACTCGACAACACATGACAAGACGGGGCGGAGACATGACATCAGCCAATATGCATTTCTTCGTGTGTTTTCCCTGATGAGGGGGTGTGCATGAAGCGCAAAACGACCAATTTGAAGAATGTAGTGTGAGCGCGTTAGATTTAATTCGAACAGTTTCATTGGTCCACTGTGACCTGTTGGGTAATTTCATTGGTCCGGTCCTGTGACGAGGCTAAATATTTTGGCGGCATGAAACTCCTTAAAAAGGGTGTGAAAAAAGTAGCGGGTTATAGTCCGGAAATGACGGTATTTATGTTCTGACACTCCATGTCTAGTGTTTGTCATGTTCATTTCATGTTATTTTTCTTCTAGTTCATGTTCTCTGTGTTTGTTTTCATATTGCACTAAATCACCATCTGCACTTGCATCCACCTCTGACTCCAATACCTGACAAGAAACAATTAAGTGTTAGAACGAGCGCATTAATATTAAAATAAATATAAATATAACTCGTTAAGGTTAAATACGTCATTTTGGGGGAAAAAATTGTCAGTACAGCAGAAAGAAACAAATTATATAATTGACCACTTTTCAGACAAAAAAAAGGTTCCTGGGTTTTTTTCTGCAAAAAAAAAGCATAAGCAAGGTCGACAGTCAAACTCTCCAGAAGGACTGTGTCAGATTCTTCAAGATGCTCAGTAAAACTTACAGCTAATTTTTAAAACTGCTCAAATTATGCCTGAGACTACTATTAAAGTTTAGTTTATTACTGATTACTGCATGTTGTAGTATATATTTTTTTTAAATAGAAAGATTGAATGAAATTATTTTGAAGTCATATTTACATTACAGGATTTTGCACAGAACTGTACCTCTCACTGTACTCCTGACTGAATCAGTGAGATCTGTTTAACAGTCTGTATCTTCACAAGGTTGGTATAACAGACATGAAAGATACTGTATTTGTTTCTTTTTTGTTTTGTAATGTGCTATTTACATACAACCAGAATACAAACCAACAATAAAAAAACAATATTTAAAATGTTGTATCTGCTTTTATTTTGAAGGTCAAAACCATAAGGCTAAGTGTTTTAAAATGACTCAGTTCTCAGATAAAACCTTATAATTCCTTAGAAAGTTATATCAGCTTCTGATGAATCAGATCATTGCAGAGGCAAGACACGGAAAGATTTGGTGCCTCCTCCTATAATATCTGCTGTGTACTAATAATGTCACCAACTCACCACTATTTTATTTATTGAGTAAAACTGTAAAAATTCAGATGTTACTGCCACAGACTCACCTGATACAGTCAGTGTAACAGCATCACTGTTCTCTGAGCTCTGAGAGCCACTGCTCTGTCTTCTGCAGGTGTAGTCACCACTGTCAGATTGTATAACACAACTGATACTGACCTCCTGCACTGAAGCTATCTCCACTTGCATAAAGTCTGTCTTTATTCTTATACCAATTGTAATTCCACTCAGAGCCTCCTCCTCCCTGTATGTCACATCTGAGAGTAACTTTCTCACAAGTGAACACATGTTTAGAAGGTTTTATGGACACCACAGCTTTAGGACCCAATATATTGAAAACAAAAATAATCTAATGTTAATCAAGTACATAAAGAACTTCCCAAAGAGGTGCAAAAAGCTATTTAAAAGAAAACAATGAACAAATTAACGGGAAGTAAACATGTCATTTGAAATACTGCTTCAAGGTAAACTTACGGAACCACAGTGAACCAGAAGTAAGACGACTTATTAATTTCTGTTATTCTTTACTAACATTTTAAATTTTATAATATATTTATTCCAAGTGAATTATTTTCAGAAAGGGAAATGAATATCAAGAGCCATGTGTGAGCGAATTCACAAAAATGCATAAAGTGAAACTGGATATGAGAACAAAGACTGAAAATAACTAAGATATTAACTTCCTTTTTAAGGTTAGAAATTTGCTAACACGAAATAAATTAAAACGCAAATGTGCAAACTCTACATGGGAATGTACAAACACAACCAATTCCATTTCCAAATCAAATTAATAATTACTTAAATGTTTGGTCACTTCCTTAATTAATTAATTTAAAGTAACTTCCTTTCTTTACAACCACAAATTCTATTGATTAAACAATCTAAAAAATTGGCTTGGTAATGTATAGAAACAACCTCCTCAACTCCAGTACAAATCAGACATGTACACATGAACAAAAAAAGAACGAAATGTAAAATAGAACTATATATAATTACCTTGAGCAGGTGTCACTGGTACAAGTGAAATCAGCACTAAAAGAAGAACAGAAACAGAGAACATGATATACTGACACATGAACAAGAAGCAGTGTATGATTAAAAACAGCACATTTTCGACACACTGAACTCATCTGGAAGAAATACAGTGTTATCAAATATGTATCAGCAGATATTATTCCTGATATATGTACTCAGTGGACACATTAATCCAAACAGTAGGACATAAAACCAGCACTGTTTCACTTTAACACTCAGAACATATCCTAATCATTGACTAATCTCATAATTCAGGACATAATTCTAGTTTGAGATACACTCAGGGGAGAAAAGGAAAGCATGGAGTTTGTAGAATGAGCCTGGACTCAGGTTCCTGTCTGTGTGGAATTTCCCATGTTCTGCCTGTAAGAGACAGACAACTGAAAATGTTTACAAAAAAGACTAATTGGGCCTACAATAAAGTGACAAATGTGTTGAAAGTGTGACCTTTAGTGTCAATGTAATTCATTGGGCATGCCTCCTTTGCTGTCGCTGGTTACCATGGCTATTATGGTTATTACGCTGATGAAAGCCGTTAGCCAGAAATGAGCATAAATGCAGATATTTCCCCTGCAGCTTGCTTGTAGCTAATGTTTCATTTGTTATTGTTTTAAAATAGATTGATATCTCAGAAGCTTTGAGACAAATGTAAGTTTGTATGAGCTTCACTGCAGATTAAAGTATAGTTAACCTCTGTTGGAGATTTCTATCTCCGTGATGGACCAGTACTTATTCAGGAAATCCAAGTGGAACTGTTTTTATTAAAATTTGGTGAAAATGCAGAGTGGGCAAGACCATAATGAATATATTGAGTCCAACACTCTCTACTGCACTCTCACTTTCCCCCCCAACACTCTCTACTGCACTCACTTTGTCTCCAACACTCTCTATTCAGCAGTGAAGAAGGGGAGGAGGCGAGACAGATGTGTGAGACAGATAGCTCCCTTTTAAATAATGACTGTAAATTCATTAGTGAACAAATAGTTTAATACGATAATAAATGAAATTCATGGGTTAAACAAACAGCAGGCCAATCTGCATTACTGTTTCCCCCTTCCTCATGTCTGCTGTGTTGGTCTCTCCCTCTCTTTCTGCTGTGTGTGTGTGTGTGTCTTCAACCAGCCCAAGAGGACCCATGTCACACCCCTCTTCATCTCCCTCCGCTGGCTTCCTCTAGCCGCCCGCATCAAATTCACGGCCTTGATGCTCACCTACAAGACCGTGTCTGGAACAGCACCCTCCTACCTCAACATGCTCCTGAAGGCCTACGTTCCCTTACGCAATCTGCGATCAATCAACGACCGATGCTTAGTAGTACATACTCAGCATGGCTCAAGGTCCTTTCAAGAACATTCAAACTAACTGTTCCACAGGGGTGGAATTATCTTTCAAAATCAATCTGAACCACAAAATCTCTCCCCATCTTCAAAAAACAGCTAAAGACCCACCTCTTCCAGGAACACCTAACCAACCCATAAAATTCAAATAAATAAATAAATTAATGAATAAATAATTTACTCTGGTACGTACATGTCTACACTGCGCACTTTGCTTCTTCTGGAACTCTATAAACAGATCTTGTAAGGTATCACTACTCGTATTGTTCTCTGCTTGATATATCGCTTTGCTTGTATTTTCTCATTTGTAAGTTTTGGATAAAAGCGTCTGCTGAATAAATGAATGTAAAGGTAAATGTGTGTGTGTGTCTGGGTGTGGCACACCACCTCACGCCACTCCCTGATTGAGCGAACACACTGGCTCTCCCTCATCAGATGGCAGTGTATTTAAACCCCAGTCCTCCTGCCACTCATCGTCTGATAGTTCCAGCTTCCAGTGCAATATCACGATAGGTTTCTCACCTCTCACTCAGCCTGCTTGTCTGTGTCCTGCTACAACCAGCTCTGCTTTGGCTTCAGTGTGGTTTACAGACTGAGTATTTAACTTTCACACTGCTGACCCGACTTCCACTATGGCCACTCTGCCTTGCAATCCACATCTCGTAGCGCACGCTATAGGCTAAGCAATACACACAATATGTCTCCAACACTCTCTACTGTACACAATTTGTATCTAACACTCTCTTCTGCACTAGTTGTTTCCTTATATTGTGAAAAACTCATGAGTTAGGCCTAGCTCAAAAAGGGCAATGATAATTATTGATGCATGTTCATTCCTATAGCTTTTCCTATAGCTCTGATGCAATTCTGAACACACACACATACACCACACACACACACACACACATATACCACACACCACACGCACACATACACCACACACACATACACACTAACACACACACACACACACACACACACACACACACACACACACACACACACACACACACACACACACACACACACACACACCACACACACACACACACACACACACAAACACACACTTACACCACACACACACACACACACACAGACACACAAGGATGATAAAAAAAATAATGAATTTCCATACACATCTATCCAAAAATATCACACACACACACACACACACACACACACACACACACACACACACACACACACACACACACATACACATAATAGGAATACAAAACTCTGTGATCAAATAGGCCTATCAATGTTTATTTATTTATTTGTTCTATTTTGATATTATCAGCATGAAACTATGAACGCTCTCTTTCTCTCTCACTCTCTCTCCAATAACTGCATATCAGTGACTTGAGCCTCCGTTACTAGCTCTAAAATAACTTTTATTTTTAACGGAGGTTTCAAATTGGACACGTAATAAATTTGTTCCACACACAAAAGAGATTTAAGGACAAAAACCTGACAGATGACCTGAAATAAAACACCTGTTCAGGTCAAAACACCAACTCATCTCTGTTCTCAGACCTCCAACACTGTCACTGAGTTTGGTGTTTGTACAAGACTAAGGAAAATGTTTGTTTCTGCATTACTTATGTTGTTTATTTTGATTAGTCATGATAAAAACACATTGATTTTTATATATTATTATGCATTTGATTCAACTTACTTTACTGAGATGTTTCCATGCAAAGACCATAGTAGTAAAAAATGGTAGGTCATAAGGAATTTTGTCAGTCTAATTAATGCTAACATGGTTTTGTTAAAGCCTTTCTGTTCACAGGTAAGACTACCAGATTCTCACCACAGCAGCTGCAGATGAACAACTTTATACCCCACCACTCACTCTAATGAAGACACAAAGAGAACATTTACTCACAGAGCATCACAGCGAGTGGACTGAACTCCATCCTGTCTCTCTAATGACTGACTGACTGACAGAGCAGAGGTGTGAGTTAAAGTCTCAGCACTTCCTTGTGATAGAAAGAAAGAGAGAGAGAGAGAGAGAGAGAGAGAGAGAGAGAGAGAGATAATGTACTGCCCCAGATTTGGTTACCTCATGTTGCTTCATTTTCCACGTTTAAACAGTTTTACATTTTAAAATGCAACTGATTGCTGCAAATTTCTGACATATTTTAGTGTCATTCATATATAATTTGTTATATTGAGAGTTCTTTACACAGGACCGGGTAAAAGTTGCAGCAGAGGAATTCACCTTTATTTAATCTTAGATATTATAAAAATATTTTTTAGATAACACAGTGTTGTGTGAGTGTGTGTGCATGTGTGTGTATGCCTCCCTGTGTTCCTGACACTATATTCATGAGATTTTATTTTTTAAACTTGGCATGCTGTTACATAGTAAATAATCTGAATTGCTGTAATAAATAGAAGTGCAGATCACCTAACGCTTTGCTTATTTTTGACCACGAGATTGCTCTGTGTCTTGGACTGTTTGCCTCGTTTTCATTATACTGCTCTGCCTGTACTTGCATCTGCCTCAACCTCCATTTTGTAACATCACTAGATAGTAGCCTATAGCGTGCGCTACGAGGTGTGGGGTGCAAGGCAGAGTGGTCAGAGTGGAAGTCGGGTCAGCAGTGTGAAAGTCTAACGCACAGTCTGTAAACCACAGTGAAGCCGAAGCAGAGCTGGTTGTAGCACGATGCATCCAAGCAGACTGAGTGAGGGGTGAACCTGGAGCATAGAGAGAACATCAGAATACACGTTAATGCAGACTGGCCTGCTGTTTGTTTAACCCATGAATTTAATTTATTATCATATTAAACTATTTGTTCACTAATGAATTTACAGTCATTATTTAAAAGGGAGCTATCTGTCTCACACATCTGTCTCGCCTCCTCCCCTTCTTCACTGCTGAACTCATCACTGACTTTCAAAAAAGAGGCAATACTACAACAGCCACTTTGTCTTTTCTCTCAAAACCTCAGTTTGTTTCTGTCAGGACTATGATACAATTCAGCTCCATCCTGTACCCTAATGACTAACTGACTGACAGAGTAGGGGTGTTAAGACCTCAGCTCTTCCCACGTGCTCACAGATAGATTGATAGATTGATAGATAGCAAGAGAAAGAGAGAGAGAGAGAGAGAGAGAGAGAGAGAGGTAATCTCAACTTCTCTTTTAGTCGATACATACAGTGTTGTGCCTTTTCCTTCCTTTTTGTCTGAAAATGATGTGCTGTCTGTCTCACACAAATGCAAAAGTTGCTGCAGAGGAATTCACCTTTATTTAAACTTAGGTATTATAAAAAATATTTTTTAGATATTTTAGTGTGTGTGTGTGTGTGTGCATGTCCAAGGTGTGTTCTCGCCTCCCTGTGTTCCTGTGATAAAGCCCCATACACACTATATTCATGAGATTTTATTTTTTTAGAGAAATGGACATTATGTTATGTTATCATATCTGTCAAATACAGAAGTCCAGTTATTATTTTTTCTGTACTGTTATCTTGGGATCACAACTTATTTTATCGCTGCGTCCAGTGGCACACTGTCATAAATTGGTATCATATGGTAATGTATATGTTGGCTCTTGTGGTAATTACTTCCTATATCTGAAGATTCTGGTAAGTCAAGAGAGCTGGCAATGGCAGTCACCCATTTACATAAAAAGCCACTTATATTTTTACTGTACATAGACTTGGTAGCTTCTTCATCTTCCACATTAAGGCTGTTTTAAAGCACACCGTAAAACTCACTACAGGATTGACTTCATCAGGATTTGAAACTGGTGAAACACAAATAGATTCTGATTTGAGATACATGCACAAGCAAAACATATTTCAGTTCAGTAAAGCCTGTAGTTTTCAGAGCACTTTCGATCTTGGATTACTGTTTGTGTGGCTTTATTCATGTTCTCCACGTGTACACATGGGTTTCCTCACTGTTCCCTGATTTTCACAGTGTCTCTAAATAATGTAAGTGTTAATGCTTGTGTGAATTTGTAAAGTTGTGTTCTCGCCTCATACCCAGTGTTCCTGGGATAGGCTCAGGATCCACAGTGACCCTGACCAGGCTTAATGATAACGAACGAATGAAATCTAATATAGTAGACAATGTCATGTATGTTTAATTAATATTTAAATAAGGCATTTATTTATTCAACTTTTTTTTTAATTTACCACAATGTACCACCTTTGCACAAACAAACAAACAAACAAACAAACAAACAAAAATACAGACAATCTTAATGAGTTGGGGGGTTATTATATTTATGTCCAGAAAGGCCACAGGATATTTATTATTATTATAAGTTATTAATCTTGTGATCTCAAGCGAAAAATTTGTTATCTTGAGATCAAAACAAAACATTTTTACATGACAAAATTGAAAAGTTACTTTAATTCTAAATCTCTCAAGTGACCTTAAGTGTCTGTGTGGTAGCTGGTTACCTTCATTATCCAATGTAATAGTGTAAGGATAAAGCAAATAACAGCTTTATCTTCACTTTTCCTCTGTCAGCCTTTCTTGCCTTTCTGTGTCTAAGAATAGAGTGTTTCTCGTCACTATGCTACCACGCAGATGTGGTTTTCCTCAGAACGCATACGGGCCCGGAGAGAGTCTGATTGAACACAATGACACACAGGGTAGCTCAGAGAGACTTCTCCAATTTATTGCAGATTCACAGAGGTTTATATAGTTACAAATAGTCGTGCATAAGTGCACTGCTGTGTGGAAATAATATGGCAGTTGGACTGTCTGGTCACGTACGTGAAAAACATCTTAGGCAATACAAGAATGTACAGCAATTGTTGAACATATATGATCTGATGGTAAGGTTCGACTAACACAGAAAAGAGGAAGTTCCTATGGTGACATGTTAAACTGGCACGTACACAAAAGACAGATTCTGTAAAGATCATGAGACAGAAATTAAACTATAACCTAAACATACTTATACATATCTGAGGGAATAGAGAATAGAGAGTTTCCAACACATAGTATTCTGCTTCCTGGTCTATCTTTCTTCTCTGGGCTGTTTCTGTTCAGTTTTGTGCTGCAAAGTATTACACAATACCTTGTTTCATCTGTTTTCATTTTTTCAGTCAAACATTTGCTACTTACAGTGTATGGCATCAAATCAGTGACCTGAGTCAGTGCATGCAGGGATGCTCTGTACGAGCACAAACATATTCACACAAATTACGAACTCAAGAGCAGAAGAAGAAAAATGCTCTGAAGCCCCACTGGGGACATTCCTACTACAAAAACCATACTGTGTAGTGACGTCTTATCAAGGTCTGGGAATGACTATCTAATTAAAAAAAAAAAAAAAACCAAAAAATTTATTGTAAATGTATGGATAATGCATATTAAAGACTCAGTTCCAGTGAATTGACCCTGAACTGTCTTTGGAAAAGAACTTACAACTTGAGTTTATAACCTGTAAGTGTTACAGTCACAAGAACATTGATGGAGGAGGCATGTGACATGAGGCAGATGGGATTCATGTTTATGGTTAAAAGTCAGTTATGTCCCTCGTGCAACAACTTCACACCCCCTACTACTGAACTCACATAACTGAATTTATTTAAAAAAAGAAGAAAAAAAAGAGGCAAAACCACGTGCCAACTTGTCTCTGTTTTCAGGCCTCTAACAGTGTCACTGCTCTGTGTGTGTACATGGATAATGAGAACTGTTAGTTCATGAATAGCGTTTGCTGTTGTTTTTGACACTAATAGACTAATAATGATTAGTAATTATTAAAAAAAACCACTGTGCATTAGTTTGTTATTAGTGTGTATGAGAGTGAACTGTACTGAGATGTAAATTGTAAGGGAAATGTAGTTTATTAGACATTTTCTCAGTAAGTCTAGTCAACACTAACATGTCTTTGTTAAACCTTTCTGTTCACAGGAAACACCACCAGAGTCTCACCACAGCAGCTAAAGACATTTCAGTTATTCACTACCCTGACTTCCATTGGTGAAAATACAAACACCATCCAGTCATTTTCTTTTAGCAGATCAAATGATCATGAGAGGTTGTCACTGAGCAGCAGATGACAGCAGGACACAGAAGATCAGCTACAGATTCCAACAATACAGACTTGTTTACACTCATTAGTCATGCTGAAGTACACACACACTCACTCTAATGAAGACACAAAGAGATCATTTAGACTCTGTTTACACTAGTGTGTTACCATTTTAAAGTGAAAACGATGCTCGTCCACACTGGAGTTTCCTTCTACATTTTTGTATTTGAACGTAATGTTTTCAGTTGAAATGAATTTGACTTGCAGTGAGGTTGAGGATATTTTAATTTAGATTTAATGTAAATTAAAGTTATAGCAAACTAGGGGTATGATGAAGCCTGAAGCTTGTGACTCATGCTGTGGTGATGCTCGATGGTTTGAGGATTCTTGAGACACATCTCACTGAACTGCCCCCACTATTAACACTGATATTGCACATACAGTATATCACTGCCCTCAGGGTCAGAGAGGGAGATGGAGGTTAAAATGTGGTTGTCATCAGTTAGCATTCATGATTTTTATTTTTTGAGATGTGTAACATCTTATGATGTCATTTTATGTGAATGTGTGTGTGCGTGGTGTGCTGTAAGGAACTGGTGTCTTATGCAAGGTGTATTCCCACCTTAAGCTCAGTGTTCCTGAGATCCACCACAAGATCAACTGCCACCAGGATAAAGCACATAATGAAGAGGAATAAAAAAAATTGTATGGCATTAAGAATGTTTTCTCTTTGACCACAAGGTGGAGCCCACGAACAAAGGATATCCAGTTCTGACTCAACCAGACAGCAATGATCTGGTACATGAGCTGGTACATTTTTATTAACACTGGCTGTAATGAATAAACCTGATAGCAGTGTGACAGAATACATTGAGGAACACTGTCAGAAAAGCAGAGTTTAAAAGTAAAACCTATTGCAACACTCCACGCATAAATCTCCTCTCCCAACTACAATTAAAGTTCTCTCAGCTGAAAAGAAAAGTCAAACACAATATAAAATACACACCTCAAGGCTGCTCTCAACACTGAACACCAAAATGATGACGTTACATTAAATAGTCTGAGGTTTTAATAGCACATTTTATCTTTTTTTTTCTGAAGCAAATCTCAATCCTCAAACACTCCATCAAAATATTAGCTTTTGTCGTCTCTCTGTTTTTATTTTAAAGAATATGTTATTTGTAAAAAAAAAAAAAATTTGTTTGCTACTTTTGCAGGCATTAGCTAAACAAATCAAGTCAGAACAACAAAGCTGTCTGTCTTAACAGTATGAAATTAAATAAACAAATCAGTTTTATTATAAAATTCCCAAAATAACCTTAAAGAAAACAGCATTGCATCCTCTTTTAATACATGAAGTTTTCTCACTCCTCTATGACTGCGTTCTCCATTCTCCTTTCATTAGTGTGAGCTGTTAAAGAGAACAACAAGGTCATTTTTATTGCAGGTTTATTCCAGATGTTTATGGCATAAAATCAACCGAACTGCATTTGATATCGTCCTAAACACAGTTTAAAGGGTGTTTTAATGCTTATGAATGACAGTGAAGTGACACGTGACAGAGCTTCAGGAAAAGATGTGTTAGAAAATAAACATCATTCATTTAGTCATCTTCAGTAACTGCAAAATGTAGGTCAGAGATTCTTTATCAATTATTACAAACACTTTATTAGTGTCCTATTGCTCTATTAAATGCTACCTCTTCCTTTTACAACATTGTGTATTATTATTGTCATGATCTAATGCCTGCATGAATAATTATATCCATCATATATTATATTAGCTACAATATATTTGTTATGTAAGTTACAATGTGTTTTAAATATAAATGGCGCTTTTATCCAAAGAGCTTTACACTGTGTCTCATTCACCCATTCACGCTCACACACCAGTGGTAGCAGAGCTGCCATGCAAGGCGCTTATGTGCCATTGGGAGCAACTTGGGGTTCAGTGTCTTGACCCAAGGACACTTCGGCATGTGGAGTCACCCGGGCTGGGATTCGAACCACCAACCCTACGATTAGTGCTCTACCACCTGAGCCACAGCCGCCCCGTGACAAGATGTGACAAATAATGTGACAAATAATGACAAATAATGTTATCCATGACAAATAATGTGACAAGATGTGTATTTTCTAAACGTCTGGAGTTATTTGTAATTTTTTAGATGCTTTGTCACACTGATTGAAGCGTCTGTCACGTGTAAATTCACCCTTTTTTCTGGCAGTAATTAAAGTTAGTTTGTTCATTATGTGAAACGTACTGAAAGAGTTCTTACCTCGAGCTCTGTAACATTTGACCAGCAGAATGATGGTCACCAGCGAATCTGAGAGGCCGTCACTACACTACTGATCAGCATGAGCACTGAGAATGGAGCTTCTACACCTGATGGACCTGACGCTGAATAAAATAATCATTATAATAACACTTTATTCATGATGAACTGTTTGTATGTTTTACTCAAACTGCAGTACAAATAAATCCATGTTCACTCATGCACAAATACCATACTGTACATGTACTTACATAAACTAAGCACTATAGATTACATTATGTAAAGATACTGAGTTCAACACATTCAGTCACAGTTGTATTTAAATGAATATTGAAATGATTTCTCACCTCTGACTGAGACCCAGTTTTTCGGTGACTCTCCTCTCTCTGGGTGTTTACAGTGGTAGAAACCTTCATCAGACTTTGAGACGTTATAGCTGATCATCTCTCCTGTAGTCTGGTTCTGGAGAACTGATCCATCTTTATAGAAATCAGCTCGGAGGTTTGAGGTCTTTGGGTATCGATATAAACAGCGTAGAGTCAGAGGATGTCCCTCAGTCATAGGATGGACAGGACTCTCCAGGATCACATCACCACCTAGAACACAGAATATCACATGTACAGTAAATGGATTACAACATGAATATTTCTTTATGACAATGATTTTATATAAATATCCTTGGTTTAAGGTGTAATTCTATATTAAACTAATTTATCTGTAATCTAATATAAAGTCACTACTGACTGAAAGTTACAGAGACTGCAGTTATTTGAACTCTGATCAACACTACTTGATTTCAGTGTGAAACTCATTAGTGTTATTGTGTTTGTGGTGTTGAATTGGATGAAAACTCTTTAGGAGTGTAAAACTAGAGTTGTGTAGAGTCATATTACAGCCTCATTCAGTGTTTTACCTGCTCTACCGTAGCTGATTCAGCTCATGAGAGAAACTCCACCGTGCCGCTCTGTTGCTGTCTTCAGGTAATATTAAAATGACAAAACATTCAGAACTTTCAGAACATTACTGAGATAAACCAGTTCAGTGTGTCCTGTTGAACAGTTCTCCCAGTTGGAAACTCAGAGTTCTGAATATTCTGTAATGAAACATTTCCCTTTTCCTTTAACAATAAACACACTACATGAAGACTCACCATGCACTGTGATGTTGACAGGATTACTGTTTTCTCCAGATTCAGACCCACACCAGTAAACTCCAGTGTAGGATGTGGAGAGGAAGCTGATTTCACATGTAGATCCTATAAATGATCCCCACTGTGAGCAATCTAACACTCTCTCACTGTATGTGTATAGTCTCACTCTCCATACAGTAGAGTCACTCTGGTCCTCACAGCTCAGTGAGAGAGAGTCATCAGTAAATTGTTGAGTTCTGTTGGGATTGATGATCAGAGAGACTGGAGGAGATTCACCTTAAACACAGAACATTATAATTCACATGTGTTATTATGATTGTGTTTTCATGACATAACTTACACTGAACACATTTACACCTCGTTTAATTAAACAGTGCTATTTGAATGAGAATAATCCTCTACCAGTACTTAGGGCTATTCAACTGCCTTAAACATTCCTCACTCAGGAGGGTGAATATAATTTTTTTTTACAACAAACATTATCACAGCTGTGAGTCTCCAAATTTAAAATCAATACTGTGTACATTTATATATTTTATTTAAGCATCTATATTCATTAATGCAACACACCAGTGATCCATAGTGGCTGTGGATGGCTGTACTCTGTGTAAACGGGTTGTTCTTCCCTCTCTGCACTGCACATATAAACTCCTGTGTGTTTAAGAGCAGCAGGACTGAGAGTGTAGGAGCCTCCAGATCCTCTGCTGCTGTCTGAGAGGGGCTCTGTTTTATACCTGATCTGGCCATCATAGTCTCTGTAGAGAATCTCTCTGTACCAGCTGAATGTCCAGTCTGGAGAGGAGTCTGTAACCTCACAGCTTAGAGTCACTGAGTCTCCTTCATTCATCCAGTTCTGTGGAGATACACTCAGTACTGCCTCTGGTATCTCTGTACATATATACAAATAAATAAATTACAGTATCTGCACTTTTATTTCATGCACAACAATACTACCATGTCTAAAATATCACTAAAGAGTACAGAATAGTAACAATACTAAATATTAATATTAAACTAATTACACTGAGTCATTAGATGAGGCATTAGTAATGTAATCATCCTTCATGTCCTCATCACTGGGTGGTTTATTGTTTGATTAATAAGTGGGATCACCTGTATCCAATGCTCTGTATGTCACATGTGAGTGAATGTGTCACTGAGAAACACACTCAACTGTTTACTTTAACATCTCACCAGTCATAGATGAACACTTTTTTAAATGGTATATTTCAAGTTTTAGTATATAAAAAGAAACGAATAGTTATGTAATATATTTATTAACAGTCCTCCTGATTTTAAATCTATGATGTCACTACCATGAGTGTTTGTGTTAGTGAGGCAGGGTAAGTTATTTGGCTATCCTGTTGGCTCTGCTTGGTATATGGGTTCGGCAGACCAATAGGATGAGAGCTACCTGATTATTGATTATTATATATATGTGTATGTGTGTGTGTGTTTGTGTGTGTGTGTGTGTATGTATGCATGCATGTATGTATGTATGTGTGTGTGTGTGTGTATGTATATGTGTGTGTGTGTGTGTGTGTGTGTATGTATATATGTGTATGTTCATGTATATATGTATGTGTGTGTGTGTGCATATAATGTGTGTATGTATATGTGTGAGTATGTATACATGTGTATGTGTATGTATATGTGTTTGTGTATGATTGTATGTATGTATGTGTTTATGTGTATATGTTTTTTTATGTGTGTGTGTATGGTTGTGTGAACGTATGAGTATATGTGTATGTATGTATGTATATGTATGTATATGTATACAGTGGTGTGAAAAAGTGTTTGCCCCCTTCCTCATTTCCTGTTCCTTTGCATGTTTGTCACACTTAAGTGTTTCGGAACATCAAACCAATTTAAACAATAGTCAAGAACAACACAAGTAAACACAAAATGCAATTTGTAAATGAAGGTGTTTATTATTAAAGGTGAAAAAAAATCCAAACCATCATGGCCCTGTGTGAAAAAGTGATTGCCCCCCTTGTTAAAACATACTATAACTGTGGTTGTCCACACCTGAGTTCAATTTCTCTAGCCACACCCAGGCCTGATTATTGCCACACCTGTTCACAATCAAGGCATCACTTAAATAGGAGCTGCTTGACACAGTAAGGTCCACCAGAAGATCCTTAAAAGCTACACATCATGCAGAGACCCAAAGAAATTCAGGAACAATTGAGAAAGAAAGTAATTGAGATCTATCAGTCTGGAAAGGGTTATAAAGCCATTTCCAAAGCTTTGGGAATCCAGCAAACCACAGTGAGAGCCATTATCCACAAATGGCGAAGACATGGAACAGTGGTGAACCTTCCCAGGAGTGGCCGGCCGCCCAAAATTACCCCAAGAGCGCAGCAACGACTCATCCAAGAGGTCACAAAAGACCCCACAACAACGTCCAAAGAACTGCAGGCCTCACTTGCCTCAGTTAAGGTCAGCGTTCATGCCTCCACCATCAGGAAAAGACTGGGCAAAAATGGCCTGCATGGCAGAGTTCCAAGGAGAAAACCACTGCTGAGCAAAAAGAACATCAAAGCTCGTCTCAATTTCTCCACAACACATCTTGATGATCCCCAAGACTTTTGGGACAACATTCTGTGGACCGATGAGACAAAAGTGGAACTCTTTGGAAGGTGTGTGTCCAAGTATATCTGGCGTAGAAGGAACACTGCATTTCATAAAAAGAACATTATACCAACAGTAAAATATGGTGGTGGTAGTGTGATGGTCTGGGGCTGTTTTGCTGCTTCAGGACCTGGAAGACTTGCCATGATAAAAGGAACTATGAATTCTGCTGTCTACCAAGAGATCCTGAAGGAGAATGTCCGACCATCTGTTCGTGTACTCAAGCTGAAACGAACTTGGGTTCTGCAGCAGGACAATGATCCTAAACACACCAGCAAGTCCACCACCGAATGGCTGAAGAAAAACAAAATGAAGACTTTGGAGTGGCCTAGCCAAAGTCCTGACCTGAATCCTATTGAGATGTTGTGGTATGACCTTAAAAAGGCCGTTCATGCTCGAAAACCCTCTAATGTAACTGAATTAGGACAATTCTGCAAAGATGAGGTTGCCAAAATTCCTCCAGGACGCTGTAAAAGCCTCATTGCACGTTATCGCAAACGCTTGGTTGCAGTTGTTGCTGCTAAGGGTGGCCCAACCAGTTATTAGGTTTAGGGGGCAATCACTTTTTCACACAGGGCCATGATGGTTTGGATTTTTTTTCACCTTTAATAATAAACACCTTCATTTACAAATTGCATTTTGTGTTTACTTGTGTTGTCCTTGACTATTGTTTAAATTGGTTTGATGTTCCGAAACACTTAAGTGTGACAAACATGCAAAGGAACAGGAAATGAGGAAGGGGGCAAACACTTTTTCACACCACTGTATGTGTACATATGTAGAGCCGTGGTACCTGTGAGTAATCATAAAACTCTGCGTCTGTTGTTTATTCAACCCAATGTTAATGGTAAATGTGCACTTATATAGTGCTTTTATCCAAAGCGCTTTACACTGTGTCTCATTCACCCATTCACACACACACTCACACACCAATGGTAGCAGAGCTGCCATGCAAGGCGCTAGCTTGCCATCAGGAGCAACTTGGGTAACCAAGGACACTTCGGCATGTGGAATCACCCGGGCCGGGAATCGAACCCCCAACCCTACGATTAGTGGACAACCCACTCTACCAGCTGTGTTAAGGTGAGAGTGGGGAGTTGAGCTAAGTCTCTATTACAAACCCCTAGCTGAAGACGCTACATGTGATGCCGCTGCTGTCTTGCTTTATGTACTGTTCTGCTTCATGGTTTTATGTACTATTTTGTTTTACTTTAATTTTGGGGGTATGTCTGGTTTGTTTTGTAACCACATAGTAAGATTGAGCAGTCTGAGAGTGATAAAATTAGTGTTTCCTAGCTTCAAACCTGTTTCAGGTTTGTTGTTCCACATAACCACTTTACTACTGAGAGGGTGTATGCTGAGCCTTACTGTTTGTATTGTTTACTATAACTCTGGTTCTGCTTGGGTGTTGTCAACTGCCTCCATTTCTTGTGGTGGTGTCAGTGGGCCTGGGTGTTATAGCTACCATACCACAGAGTCTGTAATATTTGTCTTTCTTTATTTGTTGTTAAGTGTTTGTGTAATTTTGGGTCAACCGGTGTCTTCTTTCTCTCCCGGAGCCAGTGAGTCTTGGTGGGACAGGGGAGGATAGCTGTATTTATTCGGTGGTGTGTGCTTCACAGCGTGCTCAGTGTACCAACACAACAACTTCCTTATGGTGCAAGTAGTGTTTGATGATTTTGGTGTGACTTGCAATGGGTTTGGATGACCTCCCAAGCTGTAGCTGGCCTGCCTTGTCCTTGCCAAGCCTGGGTCTGGAATAGTTCTTAGTTTTTAAAACCCTTATTGTGCTTCATTGGAAAGTGACTTTATATTTTCATGTTAAGTATTAAATGATTAAATGTCATAATAAAATACAATTTTTATATCCGTACTCATGTTCCTTTGGTGAAACTTGTGTGCATTTTGTTTGAGAGTATTTCTGTGGGTCTCCCCCAGGGTGGCGTAATTGGATTTACTGAATTTGGTATGAACATTTTCCCTCCACTTGTAATATTGGCACACATCCACTGGCGCTGGAGATGAGCAGCGATGGTGTTATTAACCGCAGACTAGTGCTGTCTCCAAAATAACGTACAGAATATACACTATAAACTGAATTCAATGCAGTACCGACTGCATGGCCGTTGAAACAGTATATACTGATCAGTATACATGTGTATTAGTGTGTTCCCAATTACATACTATATACTTATACTATACACTCTGCTGTCTAATGTGTGAATTTGTAGGCAGGGGCGGATTTAGTGATTTGGGGCCCTAGGCAAAATGTAGCAATGGAGCCCTCATTTCAGTCTTTTATCATCGATACTTACATTTTCAGCATACGTTATTTAGCATTAATAGTAATAATCAGGGGTGAACTGGGACCAAAAAGTGGCCCTGCACATTCTGGCCCAGAGCGGACCTCCACACCTGGTCTACAACACACCACATCATAACACACCGACTCATTGATGGTTAGACCAATTTTTAACACCAGTTACTATTATATTTGTAAAACAGGAAAACAAGAGCAGTGTGACAAAGAATATAAAACAATCAAGACAGCGTGTTAGCTAGTGAGGGGGCATCATCTGGGTGCAGTGTAGGAGAGCTGCACCACTCAGCTGTACATCTCCTCAATCAGGACTGAAACTTTATATTTTAGCACTAACATGAATCCAAAAGTGCCATTTGAGATGATACCACCCTTCAAATCTTCATACACTAGACTGTATAGTGCATAGTATAAGCATATAATGAATTGTATATTATTTCTGACACACTATTTGTTTTTTGGGTTGAATGAGTGCATCATCTGCGAACTTAAATTGCACTTTGCTTTTTGGGGTTTTTCCAGTGTGAACACGCTAATCACACTATTTATACTACAAAATGGGGTAGATAGTGCATGAGTGTGCAATTTGGGATGCACTATCTGACTACGATCTCAGACCTACTACATAAGCCATGTTGGCATTGTCATGTGACCTATGACATCATGAATGCAAAAAACTTAACGGGACCAGCAGGTTAAAGCAACCGCAATAACAGCAAAATGCACACCAGGAAAGTTAATTGAATTAATATAAATAAACAAATAGATGTAGAATATAACTATATATAATCACCTTGAGCGTGTGGCACTGGTGTAAGTGAAATCAGCACTGAAACAGAACAGAAACCGAGAACATGGAAAAGATTTAGCGTATGATTGAAAGCAGAATATATTTGACAAACTGATCTCATCTATAAGGAACACAATATACTGCACTTTCTCATTTATAATTAAAGTCTAAAAAGTCTAAAGTAAATGCCATGGACTGCAAAGAGCTTACAACGAATGTATGGGCTCTCACTGTTGAAAAATATTAATCTTCAAAAGATTTTCCAAAACATTAAATATACCATGGAACAATGTGAAAACCAGAAGTGGAGAAAATGGGGCACTACAGTGATGTTACCAAGAACAGGACGTCCCTCCAAAATTGACAAAAGGAGAAGAAGAAGGACTCATGAGGGAATCGTGGATAGCTCCAAATACCAATTTATGTAGCAAAAACTGCAGGCCTCTGTGTACAGCTGAAAATGAACAAAATATTCACCTTGCAACACAACCACAATCCAAGTCTACAAAGAAATGGCTTCAGAATGGTCTTTCATTTATAAATGGTAAATTGTGTGAACTTATGTAGTGCTTTTTAACCTTTTTTTGTCCTACAAAGTGTTCAGAGATGTGACAGTGTTCAGTTAAATTATTTTGTTATCTCCAGGAAAAATCATAACCATAAATCTATGAGGTAAAAAGGAAGAACTATTACACATGCATGTTTGCACAGGTCCACATCTAGTGTGAAGGTTCACCACACAGCTAAAAGTGATATTCCTCCTCACATGAGCAGTATTGTAATCTACATATAAACGTAGTCTAAACAATTATGCACCTTAATTATTTAGAATTTTCATTTGACATCACATTACAAATATTTAAATTATTATAAAATATATTAAACATCAATTTGAACTCACAATAATAATTTAGATGGCAGTATTATCCACAGTACCCATTTAAATTTGTAAAGACGTGTGACATTTAATGTTAATCTAATTCAATGAGCATGTCTCCAAGTAATGGAGGCTGAGACGGAAGGAAGTGCAGGTTAGGTAGTTTAATACAATAGTCCAAAGGATCAGGCAGAAATCAAGGTACATAGGCAGGCAAGGTTCAATCGAACAGGCAAACAGTCCAAACTAGGCAAGGCAAAGAGTCAAGGGCATAAATGTGAACAAGGACAAAGCCAGAATAAACAAACAATGTATCAAGGCTTTTTTTTGTTTTTGCTGTGAATTGGATGCAGGTGTGTGTGATTAGAATGAAGGTGAGTTCTGGGAATTGCAGTCCATGGCGGCCATGTTTGTAGGCCGTACTGAGGGATGGGAAATGTAGTCACTGGTTTGCTGTGAAATGTCAGAACCCTCCCCTGGTGGACATGGCCCTCTGGGCAAGAGGTTCACACATCCCCTCAGGTTCCAATTGAGGCATTTTCCAGCAAGTAGCAGGTTCCTCAATCAGCCGAGGAGCAGACATGAGACTGAGGCAGGTTTGCTGGGGTAATTAGGTGAGAGCCAGGCTTGGGAAATCAGCTTTAGATGGGATTGACTTGGTGGGTCGTCTTGTTGGCTTTCTTGAGTGTGGAGCGATGTCCTCAGTGGAGCACGGAGGCTGAGTGTTGTTTACCAACTCTACTCGGTTGGCTATGACAACAGGCCGTCCCTTCGGCCTCTGCCGTGAACATGTCTTGGGAGGTCATCCCTTCAACTTTGTATAGGAAAGTGACTTGGGAGCTTGCCTTGTCATCCTCTAGCTGGGACTTGACTTTATACTGGAGCTCTGGAGATGAGAAAACCTCATGGATCTCAGGATGGTGTTCTGGGGAGGATGTCAACACATTGACCTCCATCAGAAACAGGTGAGACAGGTGAGACCACTGTGTTGGTCTCAGGAAGAAGCTCTGGAGATGAGGTCGCCACGTTGACCTCCGGCTGGAGCTCTGCAGCTGAGACCAACTCGTCGGTGGCTCTGGAGCTCTGGAGAGGAGGTCATCTTGCAGTAGGTGGTGAACAGCATCGTAGTTTCATTCATGAGACTGGCCCTCCCCAAAAACTCATCCAGGTTGGGGGTTTACTCTGGACTCCCAAACTCTTTTATCAAAATTCCCACAAACTGAGTTGCATCTTGATGATCCTTGTTGTCTGTATGCTCCAGACGCGCTACCCACTGGTGGGCTTGGCCAATGAGCCAGGAGAGTATGAACCCCAGCCACTGCCTCTGGACAGGCTTGAGGTGCACCAGGATCAAACAATGTAATTGGCAGTTGAAAAGAAAATATTAAGGGTAGCCAAAAAATGCATCATATGGCTCTGGGGGTTCCATGGCAGCCTTCTGAGCAAGCTTGATAGAGTTGAGTTTTGGTAGGGTGTTTCTTATTACCATGGCATGATGTCTTCTTTGCTTTCCTGCTGCTTCAATGTTATTGGAAAGTATTCTGGCATGTAATGGATGCTGAGACAGAAGCCATTGCAGTTTAGGTAGTTTAATACGATAGTCCAAAGGATCAGGCAGAAATCAATGTACATAGGCAGGCAAGGGTCAATCGAACAGTCAAACAGTCCAAACTAGGCAAGGCAAAAGAGCCATGCAGACCATGGTGTAGGCTGCAGTGCAGGATGGGAAATGTGGTGATTTCCCTGGTTTGCTGTGATATGACAGTCTCCTACTCGGTCATGTCAAGATATTTCCAAAGAATTAGGACTAATGTAAACAGGATCTGCAGGGACTTCATTGTAGATTAAAGCATAACTGGCCTCTACTAAGTATTCACCTCATTGGTCCCTCACAATGCACTAATAATTCTTTAGGTAGTGTAACTGTCATGTAAATATAGAAGGAACTCTGAACTACAGTTCCCAGCAGCCACTGCATCACAGCACTCGTGTATATAGCCACAGTTTGCATTACACTCTTCCTCTCCTGTTTGTCTTTCTTTGCCTTTGTCCATGTTGCTGTGTTTTGTTCTTTAGTTTGTAGGGACCTCATTGCAAATTAAAGCATAATTCACCTCTACTAAGTATTCACCTCATTGGTCCCTCACAATGCACTAATAATTGTTTAGGAAATGTAACTAATTTCAGTCAACATTTTGTGTTAATCAAAGCGTGGACAAGATCATGATGAAGGTAGTTGAGCATCAGGCACATTGCACGTTCTTATTTCCAGTGGACATTGCATCATCAGTCAAGCGTGGTCTATTTGAGAATCTGAATAGGTCAAAGATCATGTACAGTTTGGGAAGAAAAGTCATTTACTGCAGATACTTGTTTGTACATGATCTCAGGGGTTTAAAATTAATACTGCTACAACTTCAGAGATTTTGTGGCCAATACTCATTCCATTCACTCTCTTATATCTTCAGATACCTGTACGTTACCGCAGGGGTTTCATGTTTGAAAAATACTATTCATTTACGAATAGTTCATTCATACTCCACTTTATTTACACAGAAAGTTGATACTATGAAGAAACAGTTGATTCAGGATTTTGAAAATTGTTTTACTGTAAGATAATAAAACAGAAAATATAGTTACCGATGTGATTGTTTTGTCCTTGACCTGTGAAGGGGGTGTCTTCACCACACCTCAAGAAATCCCCATTCTACATTGCAGTACTGAAACCCCTGGTGTTTAGTGAATCCCTCAGGCAAACACCATGCATCACCTCCCATCTCTACTGCACACACTTTGTCTCCAACACTCTCTACTACACACACTCTGGCTTTAATTTTCTTTGAATGATTAAATGTGAAGAAGATGGCTAATTTTTGCCAACAATAATTTCCACTTAAGTAAGCAAGTAAAATACCAGTGAAGTTATATTTATCCAGCATAGTTTCGAGTCAGTTATCAGACATTCATCACCTCCGCCTCTTCTTCAGCAAAACCACAATGACCAAACAGCTTATCTCTGCTCTCAGGCCTCTAACTTAAATAACTAAGTAATCAGTAAATAATAATTACTAGTTAAAAATAAACTCTGTGCATCAGTGTGGTATTAGTGTGTATTTGATTTAACCTGCTCTAATGAGATTTTCACTGCACAGACCATAATAGTCACAAAAATGGAAATATACATTGTTAGACATTTTCTCAGTAAGTCTAGATAACACATGGTTGTGTTAACATGGTTGTGTTAAACCTTTCTGTTCTCAGGAAACACCATCAGAGTCTCACAACAGCAGCTAAAGACATTTCAGAGATATGGTCATAGGGTTTCAGAGAGAGAGAGAGAGAGAGAGAGAGAGAGAGAGAGAGAGAGAGAGAAGAGAGAGAGGATGTACAAACAGTTTTGTTTTGTACTTTTGCATCTGTCTCTTGGTGATGAACGCTGCCCAGATTAATTATAGTGTGAATATGTCACATACATCATCAGTATTTCAAGAGGTGTGAAAATGTGGTTTTGTTCTGTTTGTGGTGTGAAACTGCATCAGCTTCTGTTTTTTGCACATATGTGCAGCACTTAGGTCTACATTTATTTTTGTTTATTATAAGTTATTTATATTAAGTGCCAGTGTTAATGTTAATAGCTAAATGTGAAATGTCACATTAAAAAATGTACTTAATATGTACTATTAGATTATATTCAACTCAGATAATCCTGTTTTTATTCTTTAAGCAAATCTACAGGGAGTTTGTCCTCATCACGTAGGACATCAGTAGAGTAGCTCCTTAGTAGCTAGCCAGCTACTTTAAATTACATTATCTATGCTAATGAACAAATGACATGCTGAAGTACACACAATGTCCTAATCACACAATAAAACTCATCACTCAGGACATTCAGACTGTAGATTTATACTAGCAACTTTATACCCCACCACTCACTCTAATGAAGACACAAAGAGAACATTTTCTCACAGAGCATCACAGCGAGTGGACTGAACTCCATCCTGTCTCTCTAATGACTGACTGACTGACAGAGCAGGGGTGTGTTTTAATGTCTAAACTTCCTGTGTTCTGAGAGAGAGAGAGAGAGAGAGAGAGAGAGAGAGAGAGAGAGAGAGAGAGAGAGAACTTCATCTTCTATTTAAGTGTGCAGTAAAATCCCTAGTTTTAATTTAACACCCAGAGTGTTGATATGACTCCAATGGACTCCAATGGAGTCCTTCCTCTTTCTATGAAAATAACTTGCTGTTTTTAACTTACACAATCACATAGAGAAGTGGCAAATAACAGGAAAGGAAGTGATCTGATTTTATCTTGGATATTATATAAAGATTTTTAGATTTTTATAGTTGGGTTTTTTTTTGGTAAAAAAAAAGTACATTGAGATTTCAAAAACTACACTGTAAATGGTGTTTATACCAAGGTAAGTGTAGTTCTTAGTGTGTTCAAGGGCCATGTTGTCTAATTAGGAAAATCATTATTTTTGTCTTTTTTGGGTTAACTAACAAAGACCATGTCTGCCGGACTGTGGGCAGGGGGTCTAGATGCTGCTGTAGACCTTTTGTAGGTGACATCAGGACCAGATCATCTACTAACAGCAGGCATTTGACCTCAGTGTCTAGTAGAGTAAGACAAGGTCCTGCAGAGTGTTCCAGAGCCCTTGCTAGTTCATTGATGTATATATTGAATAGGGTGGGACTGCCTCACCCCCCGACTCTGACAGAGGAAATTTGTGTTTGTCACCAATTTAACTGTGAATTTGTTGTTTGTGTACATAGATTGATTATGGTGAATAAACTGTGCCTCATGCCAAATTGAGTCAAGAGCTTTTTTAAAGTTTTGTTTGGGTTGGTTTGTTTGTCAAGTACGGTTCCTAGAGTGTATATGTGGTCTGATATGCGATTTATCTCCCCTGCAGATTATTAATTATAAACACTTTATACT
The DNA here is from genome assembly GCA_012411365.1 of Ameiurus melas. NCBI lineage: Eukaryota > Metazoa > Chordata > Actinopteri > Siluriformes > Ictaluridae > Ameiurus > Ameiurus melas. The sequence continues at coordinate 5,482,354 of CM022756.1, forward strand.
CTGTTATATTATATGTTTCTTTTAATGATTTACATTTATTTTTGTTTATTATAATATGTTACTTATATTAAGTGCCAGTCTTAAGGTTAATAGCTAAATGTGAAATGTCACATTAAAAAATGTACTTAATATGTACTATTAGATTATATTCAACTCAGTTAATCCTGTTTTTATTCTTTAAGCAAATCTACAGGGAGTTTGTCCTCATCACGTAGGACATCGGTAGAGTAGCTCCTTAGTAGCTAGCCAGCTACTTTAAATTACAATTTCTATGCTAATGAACAAATGAAATGCTGAAGTACACACAATGTCCTAATCACACAATAAAACTCATCACTCAGGACACTCAGACTGCAGATTTATACCAGCAACTTTATACCCCACCACTCAATCTAATGAAGACACAAAGAGAACATTTACTCACAGAGCATCATAGCGCGTGGACTGAACTCCATCCTGTCTCTCTAATGACTGACTGAATGACAGAGCAGAGGTGTGTGTTAAAGTTTCAACTTCCTGTGTTCTTAGAGAGAGAGAGAGAGAGAGAGAGAGAAAGAACTTCATCTTCTATTTAAGTGTGCAGTAAAATCCCTAGTGTTAATTTAACACCCAGAGTGTTGATATGACTCCAATGGAGTCCTTCCTCTTTCTATGAAAATAACTTGCTGTTTTTATGTAGGCACCTCCCAAAAATGTAGTTGAATAAATGGTGTGCTTGCTGCATTTTTGGGTGGATGCAGTTTGAGACTACATTTCCCATGGTCCTTTGTGTTTGAATACGTTGCAATTTGTTTCCATTGGAGTAGTTCAAGCCAATGGGTTGCCTGTTTAATTAAACTCCTAGCCAATCAGAGGTCACCTTTGTTGGGGGGGGGAGAGAGGGGAAAAAAGGAAAGGAGGGGGAGAGGTAGCGAACAGGAGAGGGAGAGGCACGCGGGAGGAGAGGGAAAGGGGAGAACCGAGTTTTAACGCAGAGGTGATGTTTGTAGACTAAACTTCTATTAAAGTAGTGGCACAAATATCATTTTATTCAGCGAATGGAGAGCAACTATCCACTCGGTATATTTGTGGACTGTAAGGTGAAGTGCTAGCTTATCTGCGTTTGTTTGTTTTGCACTAGCTTGGGAAAAACAAAGCTAAGTACAATCTGTAAATCGTGGACGTTAAACTAATGTCTTCGTGAGGGACGGACAGCTGTAACCGCCAGTCGCAGTGTCGCTGTGAAACTGAAGGACGAGGACTGTGGAGAACTTTGCTAGGTAGCATAGTAGCTACTACGGTGTTTAAGGAGGAACTCCATCGCTGAACCTGCGTCGCTGAATGAACCTTCTGGAACCTCGCGTGCAGCGGATTCATTCTCTCAGCTCGTGTCCATGTCGGCTAATTCTTCTGTTCCAGAGACGTGAGTAACGGAGAGGTTTTAGTAGCCGTTCATTAAAGGAACCAAGGAGGATTTTTGTTTGTATGTGCACCAACTCACGGGCCCCAACAGAAAACCCAAGCGCTTGGTGAAGGTTCTGAACAGTTAAAAAAGGGTTTAAGTGGTAAAATCCAAACTGTACTGTTCCTGTTGTTTCATAATTAGAAAGGAGTGTTTGAGTTACTGGTCTAAATATTGTTTCTAATACATGTATACAGTTTGAAGTTTTTGTTTAGCATAATAAATGTTTTTTATTTTTGTTATACATACTACCTGGCTTTACTGGACGTTTTTTTTTGTTTAATAAGGTTTATATATATTTGGCCTAGTTATACTCGATATTTGTTTCTGGGGAATAACAATACCGCTCATAGTGTGTGAGTGGGGAAATTCTTCAGTGGAGGCACCGCGCTATTAGGGATTAAATCATTTACATACATTTCTGCCTGTTATAGTATAACAACATCTGGTAAATAGAGGTTAGCCAATTCACCATCAACTGCTAAATACTCAGGATCCTGTTAATTAAAACCATTTACTGTAGTAACCTTCTCTACTATTACACTTCCCGTGCCAGGAAGGGGTTACATTTAACTCACACAATCACATAGAGAAGTGGCAAATAACAGGAGAGGAAGTGAACTGATTTTATCTTGGATATTATACAAAGATTTGTTGATGTTCATAGTGGGGTTTGAACAAATTTGGTAAAAAAAAGTACAATGAGACTTCAAAAACTACACTGTAAATGGTGATTATACCAAGGTAAGTGTAGTTCTTAGTGTGTTCAAGGGGCATGATTTCTAATTAGGAAAATCATTATTTTTGTCTTTTTTGGGTTAACTAACAGAGACCATGTCTGCCAGACGGTGGGCAGGGGGTCTAGATGCTGCTGTAGACCTTTTGTTGGTGACATCAGGACCAGATCATCTACGAACAGCAGGCATTTGACCTCAGTGTCTAGTAGAGTAAGACAAGGTCCTGCAGAGTGTTCCAGAGCCCTTGCTAGTTCATTGATGTATATATTGAATAGGGTGGGACTGCCTCACCCCCCGACTCTGACAGAGGAAATTTGTGTTTGTCACCAATTTAACTGTGAATTTGTTGTTCGTGTACATAGATTTGATTATGGTGTATGTTTTTCCACCAATGCCGCACTGAATAAACTGGAGTGAAAGTGCCTCATGCAAAATTGAGTCAAAAGCTTTTTTGAAGTTTTGTTTGGGTTGGTTTGCTTGTCAAGTACGGTTCCTAGAGTGTATATGTGGTCTGATATGCGATTTTGTCACAATCTCCCCTGCAGATTATTAATTATAAACACTTTATACTCTGTTATACTACAGTCCTATCATCCACCTTTATTGAAAGATGAAGAGCTTCATCATATGAGTGGAGTAACACAGTTATACAATAAATGTATGCCGGTGTAGTAGGGTGGTGCATTGGGTAGCACTGCTGCCTCACAGCTCCCGGGTCCCTGGTTTGATCCTGAGCTCTGTTTATTTTATATGTGGAGTTTCTGTGCATGTTTTCCCCTGTGACTGAGTGGGTTTTCTCCAGGTTTTTAAGTTTCCTCCCACAGTAAATATGCTTGTAGATGAATTGGCTGTTGGTGTCCTGCAATGGATTGGGGTCTCATACAAAGGGTTTTTCAGCTCCAAGATCATGTGTTTCTGAGGTAGAGTCTACATGACCCTGACAAGGATAAAGTTTTAACTGAAGATTAATTTAAAATAAAAATAAAGAAAAACATTATTATTATTATTATTATTATTATTATACATAATTCATCCAGCTCAGTTTCAACTTGACAGCAGTGATCTGGTACATGAGCTGGTATGTTTATGAACACTGGCTTTAGTGTATGAACCATAAACTCTTTAGTCTCTCTAATTCTCACAGCAGGTTTTGAGTGCCATCACACTGGTTTAAATTCTGTACTCTCAGGAGTACCTTGAATTTTATTGATTTAAAAAAAATGCACGAGCAAAACATTATGTAATTGTTAAGACAACTGGAGTTTTTTATTTAATGAATGTTAGTAATAAGATACAAATGATTTCTAATGTAAATGAATCACATGTAAATGAATAATATGAAAATGAATAAATAAACAAAGGCAAAAAAAAAAGATTTCTAATGCATGAACTAAACAACAGAAAAGGTACTGTGAGAAAACCAGTTAATGTTGAGCATTAATTTTGTAAACATGCAGAAAGCAAACCTGCTGATTTATTCTTGCAAATGAATAATGATAATGACGCAATAAAAAACAAACAAATTAATAAATAGGGCATAAAAAACCCTAAGCCTACAAATGCATACACCTGACTGTCTTGATCCCTCTACCAGCACTGGGAAGAAACGCACTTATCCACTGCAGGCTTTAACACTGAAACCTTATCACTTCTGTTTGATTTTTCCTTTACTCCTGAACTTTACTGCACTGAGATCCTCCACTTACACTGTTAATACAGCATGATCCAGTTTCTGCTTGTAGTAATAGAAATAAAATACACATTGTCTTGTTTAATTTTTTTATTTTCAAATATTCAGTATTAATTAAAATTGTATACAAAAAATACAAAATGGCAAAAATTATGATATTTAAAAATGCACAAGAGTAGTTGTTTAGAGTTATTATTATTATTGTTGTTATCATTGTATTACTTGTACTTCATACAATACAACATTGTTACCAGGTTACATCATTTTGTGAATTGATAATGATGCATTTGTTTTACACAGAGGTTTATATAGGTACACATAGCCGTGCATAAGCGCACTGCTGTGTGGAAATAATATGGACTGTCTGGTCATGTACGTGAAAAACATCTTAGGCAATACAAGAATGTATAGCAATTGTTGAACATATATGGTGTGATGGTGTGGTTCGACTAACACAGAAAAGAGGAAGTTCCTATGGTGACATGTTAAACTGGCACGTACACAACAGACAGATTCTGTAAAGATCATGAGACAGAAATTAAACTATAACCTAAACATACTTATACATATCTGAGGGAATAGAGAATAGAGAGTTTCCAACAAATAGTATTCTGCTTCCTGGTCTATCTTTCTTCTCTGGGCTGTTTCTGTTCAGTTTTGTGCTGCAAAGTATTACACAATACCTTGTTTCATCTGTTTTCATTTTTTCAATCAAACATTTGCTAGTTACAGTGTATGGCATCAAATCAGTGACCTGAGTCAGTGCATGCAGGGATGCTCTGTACGAGCACAAACATATTCACACAAATTCCAAACTCAAGAGCAGAAGAAGAAAAATGCTCTGAAGCCTCACTGGGGACATTCTTACTACAAAAACCATACTGTGTAGTGACGTCTTATCAAGGTCTGGGAATGACTATCTTAATTAAACAGTAAAAAAGAGCCTGTTGTAAATGTATGGATAATGCATATTAAAGACTCAGTTCCAGTGAATTGACCCTGAACTGTCTTTGGAAAAGAACTTACAACTTGAGTTTATAACCTGTAAGTGTTACAGTCACAAGAACATTGATGGGGGAGGCATGTGACATGAGGCAGATGGGATTCATGTTTATGGTTAAAAGTCAGTTATGTCTCTCGTGCAACAACTTCACACCCCCTACTACTGAACTCACATAACTGAATTTATAAAAAAAAAAAGAAGAAGAAAAGAAGCAAAACCACGTGCCAACTTGTCTCTGCTCTGTGTGTGTACATGGATAATGAGAACTGTTTGTTCATGAATGGCGTTTGCTGTTGTTTTGACACTAATAGACTAATAATGATCAGTAATTATAAAAAAAAACACTGTGCATTAGTTTGTTTTTAGTGTGTATGAGAGTGAACTGTACTGAGATGTAAATTGTAAGGGAAATGTAGTTTATTAAACATTTTCTCAGTAAGTCTAGTCATGCTGAAGTACACACACACTCACTCTAATGAAGACACAGAGAACATTTAGACCCTGTTTACACTAGTGTGTTACCATTTTAAAGTGAAAACGATGCTCGTCCACACTGGAGTTTCCTTCTACATTTTTGTATTTGAACGTAATGTTTTCAGTTGAAATGAATTTGACTTGCAGTGAGGTTGAGGATATTTTAATTTAGATTTAATGTAAATTAGTTATAGCAAACTAGGGGTATGATGAAGCCTGAAGCTTGTGACTCATGCTGTGGTGATGCTCGATGGTTTGAGGATTCTTGGGGAAAAAAAATGTATGGCATTAAGAATGTTTTCTCTTTGACCACAAGGTGGAGCCCACGAACAAAGGATATCCAGTTCTGATTCAGACAGCAATGACCTGGTACATGAGCTGATACATTTTTATTAACACTGGCTGTAATGAATAAACCTGATAGCAGTGTGACAGAATACATTGAGGAACACTGTCAGAAAAGCAGAGTTTAAAAGTAAAACCTATTACAACACTCCACACATAAATCTCCTCTCCCAACTACAATTAAAGTTCTCTCAGCTGAAAAGAAAAGTCAAACACAATATAAAATACACACCTCATGGCTGCTCTCAACACTGAACACCAAAATGATGACGTTACATTAAATAGTCTGAGGTTTTAATAGCACATTTTACCTTTTTTTTTCTTTCTGAAGCACATCTCAATCCTCAAACACTCCATCAAAATATTAGCTTTTGTCGTCTCTCTGTTTTTATTTTAAAGAATATGTTATTTGTAAAAAAAAAAAAATTAAACAAAAAAATGTAGCTACTTTTGCAGGCATTAGCTAAACAAATCAAGTCAGAACAACAAAGCTGTCTGTCTAAACGGTATGAAATTAAAGCAACAAATCAGTTTAATTATAAAATTCCCAAAATAATCTTAAAGAAAACAGCATTGCATCCTCTTTTAATACATGAAGTTTTCTCACTCCTCTATGACTGTGTTCTCCATTCTCCTTTCATTAGTGTGAGCTGTTAAAGAGAACAACAAGGTCATTTTTATTGCAGGTTTATTCCAGGTGTTTATGGCATAAAATCAACCGAACTGCATTTGATATCGTCCTAAACACAGTTTAAAGGGTGTTTTAATGCTTATGAATGACAGTGAAGTGACACGTGACAGAGCTTCAGGAAAAGATGTGTTAGAAAATAAACATCATTCATTCAGTCATCTTCAGTAACTGCAAAATGTAGATCAGAGATTCTTTATCAATTATTACAAACACTTTATTAGTGTCCTATTGCTCTATTAAATGCTACTTCTTCCTTTTAAAACCTTGTGTATTATGATTGTCATTATCTAATCTCTGCATGAATAATTATATCCATCATATATTATATTAGCTACAATATATTTGTTATGTACGTTACAATGTGTTTTAAATATAAATGGCGCTTTTATCCAAAGAGCTTTACACTGTGTCTCATTCACCCATTCACGCTCACACACCAGTGGTAGCAGAGCTGCCATGCAAGGCGTTAATGTGCCATTGGGAGCAACTTGGGGTTCAGTGTCTTGACCCAAGGACACTTCGGCATGTGGAGTCACCCGGGCTGGGATTCGAACCACCAACCCTACGATTAGTGCTCTACCACCTGAGCCACAGCCGCCCCGTGACAAGATGTGACAAATAATGACAAATAATGTTATCCATGACAAATAATGTGACAAGATTTGTATTTTCTAAACGTCTGGAGTTATTTGTAATTTTTTAGATGCTTTGTCACACTGATTGAAGCGTCTGTCACGTGTAAATTCACCCTTTTTTCTGGCAGTAATTAAAGTTAGTTTGTTCATTATGTGAAACGTACTGAAAGAGTTCTTACCTCGAGCTCTGTAACATTTGACCAGCAGAATGATGGTCACCAGCAGATACGGAGAGGCCGTCACTACACTACTGATCAGCATGAGCACTGAGAATGGAGCTTCTACACCTGATGGACCTGACGCTGAATAAAATAATCATTATAATAACACTTTATTCATGATGAACTGTTTGTATGTTTTACTCAAACTGCAGTAAAAATAAATCCATGTTCACTCGGGCACAAATACCATACTGTACATGTACTTACATAAACTAAGCACTATAGATTACATTATGTAAAGATACTGAGTTCAACACATTCAGTCACAGTTGTATTTAAATGAATATTGAAATGATTTCTCACCTCTGACTGAGACCCAGTTTTTCGGTGACTCTCCTCTCTCTGGGTGTTTACAGTGGTAGAAACCTTCATCTGACTTTGAGACGTTATAGATGATCATCTCTCCTGTAGTCTGTGTCTGGAGAACTGATCCATCTTTATAGAAATCAGCTCGGAGGTTTGAGGACTTTGTGTATCGATATAAACAGTGTAGAGTCAGAGGATGTCCCTCAGTCACAGGATGGACAGGACTCTCCAGGATCACATCACCATCTAGAACACAGAATATCACATGTGCAGTAAATGGATTACAACATGAATATTTCTTTATGAGGATTTTATATAAATATCCTTGGTTTAAGGTGTAATTCTATATTAAACTAATTTATCTGTAATATAATGTAAAGCCAATACTGACTGAAATTTACAGAGACTACAGTTATTTGAACAAACTCTGATCAACACTACTTGATTTCAGTGTGAAACTCATTAGTGTTATTGTGTTTGTGGTGTTGAATTGGATGAAAACTCTTTAGGAGTGTAAAACTAGAGTTGTGTAGAGTCACATTACAGCCTCATTCAGTGTTTTACCTGCTCTACCGTAGCTGATTCAGCTCATGAGAGAAACTCCACCGTGCCGCTCTGTCGCTGTCTTCAGGTAATATTAAAATGACAAAACATTCAGAACTTTCAGAACATTACTGAGATAAACCAGTTCAGTGTGTCTTGTTGAACAGTTCCCCCAGTTGAAAACTCAGAGTTCTGAATATTCTGTAATGAAACATTTCCCTTTTCCTTTAACAGTAAACACACTACATGAAGACTCACCATGCACTGTGATGTTGACAGGATTACTGTTTTCTCCAGATTCAGACTCACACCAGTAAACTCCAGTGTAGGATGTGGAGAGGAAGCTGATTTTACATGTAGATCCTGTAAATGATCCCCACACTGAACAATCTAACACTCTCTCACTGTGTGTGTATCGTCTCACTGTCCATCCAGTAGAGTCACTCTGGTCCTCACAGCTCAGTGAGAGAGAGTCATAAGTAAATTGTTGAGTTCTGTTGGGATTGATGATCAGAGAGACTGGAGGAGATTCACCTTCAACACAGAACATTATAATTCACATGTGTTATTATGATTGTGTTTTCATGACATAACTTACACTGAACACATTTACACCTCGTTTAATTAAACAGTGCTATTTGAATGAGAATAATCCTCTACCAGTACTTAGGGCTATTCAACTGCCTTAAACATTCCTCACTCAGGAGGGTGAATATAAAGATTTTTACACCAAACATTATCACAGCTGTGAGTCTCCAAATTTAAAATCAATGCTGTGTACATTTATATATTTTATGTAAGCATCTATATTCAATAATGCAACACACCAGTGATCCATAGTGGCTGTGGAAGGCTGTACTCTGTGTAAACGGGTTGTTCTCCTCTCTCTGCACTGCAAATATAAACTCGTGTGTGTTTAAGAGCAACAGGACTGAGAGTGTAGGAGCCTCCAGATCCTCTGCTGCTGTCTGAGAGGGGCTCTTTATAATTGATATGGCCATCATTGTCTCTGTAGAGAATCTCTCTGTACCAGCTGAATGTCCAGTCTGTAGAGGAGTCTGTAACCTCACAGCTTAGAGTCACTGAGTCTCCTTCAGTCAGCCAGCTCTGTGGAGATACACTCAGTACTGCCTCTGGTATATAATAAAATAAATAACAGTACCTGCACTTTTATTTCATGCACAACAATACTACCATGTCTAAAATATCACTAAAGAGTACAGAATAGTAACAATACTAAATATTAATATTAAACTAATTACACTGAGTCATTAGATGAGGCATTAGTAATGTAATCATCCTTCATGTCCTCATCACTGGGTGGTTTATTGTTTGATTAATAAGTGGGATCACCTGTATCCAATGCTCTGTATGTCACATGTGAGTGAATCTGTCACTGAGAAACACACTCAACTGTTTACTTTAACATCTCACCAGTCATAGATGAACACTTTTTTAAATGGTATATTTCAAGTTTTAGTATATAAAAAGAAACGAATAGTAATGTAATATATTCATTAACAGTCCTCCTGATTTTAAATCTATGATGTCACTACCATGAGTGTTTGTGTTAGTGAGGCAGGGTAAGTGATTTGGCTATGCTATTGGCTCTGCTTGGTATATGGGTTCGGCAGACCAATAGGATGAGAGCTACCTGATTATTGATTATTATATGTGTGTGTGTGTGTGTATGTGTATGTGTATATATGTATGCATGTGTGTATGTATATGTGTGTGTATGTGTGTGTGTGTGTGTGTGTATGTATGTGTGTGTGTGTGTGTGTGTGTGTGTATGTATATGTGTGTGTATGTGTGTGTGTGTGTGTGTGTATGTATGTATGTATGTATATGTGTGTGTGTGTGTGTGTGTATGTATGTATGTATGTATGTGTGTGTGTGTGTGTGTATGTATATGTGTGTGTTTGTATGTGTGTGTATATGTGTGTATATGTGTGTGTGTATGTGTTTGTGTGTGTATGTGTGTATGTGTGTATATGTGTTTGTATGTGTGTGTGTGTGTGTATGTGTATATGTGTATGTATGGTTGTGTGTATGTAGGTATGTGTGTGTATGTATGTGTGTGTGTGTGTGTGTGTGTGTGTGTGTGTATGCGTGCCAAGCCGCGGTACCTGTGAGTAATCATAAAACTCCGCGTCTGGTGTTTATTCAACACAATGTTAAGTACACCTCCCCCTTTTTCACATTGGAACTTGGTAGGTTTAGGTTGACTCTGATCTTTGTGTTAAGGTGAGAGTGGGGAGTTGAGCTAAGTCTCTATTACAAACCCCTAGCTGAAGACGCTACATGTGATGCCGCTACTGTCTTGCTTTATGTACTGTTCTGCTTCATGATTTTATGTACTATTTTGTTTTACTTTAATTTTGGGGGTATGTCTGGTTTGTTTTGTAACCACTTGGTAAACGTGAGCAGTCTGAGAGTGATAAAATTAGTGTTTCCTAGCTTCAAACCTGTTTCAGGTTTGTTGTTCCACATAACCACTTTACTACTGAGAGGGTGTATGCTGAGCTTTGGGTGTTGTCAACTGCCTCCATTTCTTGTGGTGGTGTCAGTGGGCCTGGGTCTTATAGCTACCATACCACAGTGTCTGTAATATTTGTCTTTCTTTGTTTGTTGTTTAATGTTTGTGTAATTTTGGATCAACCGGTGTCTTCTTTCTCTCCTGGAGCCACTGAGTCTTGGTGGGACAGAGGAGGCTAGCTGTATTTATTCGGTGGTGTGTGCTTCACAGCGTGCTCAGTGTACCAACACAACAACTTCCTTATGGTGCAAGTAGTGTTTGATGATTTTGGTGTGACTTGCAATGGGTTTGGATGACCTCCTGAGCTGTAGCTGGCCTGCCTTGTCCTTGCCAAGCCTGGGTCTGGAATAGTTCTTAGTTTTTAAAACCCTTATTGTGCTTCATTGGAAAGTGACTTTATATTTTCATGTTAAGTATTAAATGATTAAATGTCATAATAAAATACAATTTTTATATCCGTACTCATGTTCCTTTGGTGAAACTTGTGTGCATTTTGTTTGAGAGTATTTCCCTGGTTATCCCCCAGGGTGGCGTAATTGGATTTACTGAATTTGGGATGAACATTTTCCCTCCACTTGTAATATTGGCACACATCCACTGGCGCTGGAGATGAGCAGTGATGGTGTTATTAGCCTCAGACTACTGCTGTCTCCGAAATCATGTACAGAATATACACTATACACTGAATTCAATGCAGTACCGACTGCATGGCCGTTGAAACAGTATATACTGATCAGTATACGTGTGTATTAGTGTGTTCCCAATTACATACTATATATTTATACTATACACTCTGCTGTCTAATGTGTGACTTTAGAAGGCAGGGGCGGATTTAGTGATTTGGGGCCCTAGGCAAAATGTAGGAATGGGGCCCTCATTTCAGTCTTTTATCATCGATACTTAAATTTTCAGCATCCGTTATTTAGCATTAATAGTAATAATCAGGGGTGAACTGGGACCAAGAAGTGGCCCTGGACTTTCTGGCCCAGAGCCTACCTCCACACCTGGCCTACAACACACCGACTCATTGATGGTTAGACCAATTTTTAACACCAGTTACTAGAATAAAAATATAACACAGTAATGAAACAAATGCTACTGAACAGATATCAAGTCATATTTGTAAAACAGAAAAAAAAACAGTGTGACAAAGAATATGAAACAATCAAGACAGCCTGTTAGCTAGTGAGGGGACATCATCTGGGTGCAGTGTAATAGAGCTGCACCACTCAGCTGTACATCTCCTCAATCAGGACTGAAACTTTATATTTTAGCACTAACATGAATCCAAAAGTGCCATTTGAGATGATACCACCCTTCTAAAATTCATACACTAGACAGCAGACTGTATAGTGCATAGTATAAGCATATAATGAATTGTATATTATTTCTGACACACTATTTGTTTTTTGGGTTGAATGAGTGCATCATCTGCGAACTTAAATTGCACTTTTTGGGGTTTTTCCAGTGTGAACACGCTAATCACACTATTTATACTACAAAATGGGGTAGGTAATGCATGAGTGTGCAATTTGGGATGCACTATATGACTACGATCTCAGACCTACTACATAAGCCATGTTGGCATTGTCATGTGACCTACGACATCATGAATGCAAAAAACTTAACAGGACCACCAGGTTAAAGCAACCGCAATAACAGCAAAATGCACACCAGGAAGGTTAATTGAATTAATATAAATAAACAAATAGATGTAGAATAAAACTATAGATAATCACCTTGAGTGTGTGGCACTTGTGTAAATGAAATCAGCACTGAAACAGAACAGAAACCGAGAACATGGAAAAGATTTAGGGGTATGATTGAAAGCTGAATATATTTGACAAACTGATCTCATCTATAAGGAACACAATATACTGCACTTTCTCATTTATAATTAAAGTCTAAAAAGACTAAAGTAAGTGCCATGGACTGCAAAGAGCTTACAACGAATGTATGGGCTCTCACTGTTGAAAAATATTAATCTTCAAAAGAATTTCCAAAACATTAAATATACCATGGAACAATGTGAAAACCAAAAGTGGACAAAATGGGGCCGTACAGAGACATTACCAAGAACAGAACGTCCCTCCAAAATTGACAAAAGGAGAAGAAGAGGGACTCATGAGGGAATCGTGGATAGCTCCAAATACCAAAAAAAAAAAAAAAAAAACAATTTATGTAGCAAAAACTGCAGGCCTCTGTGTACAGCTGAAAATGAACAAAATATTCACCTTGCAACACAACCACAATCCAAGTCTACAAAGAAATGGCTTCAGAATGGTCTTTCATTTATAAATGGTAAATTGTCTGAAATTATGTAGTGCTTTTTAACTTTTTTTGTCCTACAAAGTGTTCAGAGATGTGACAGTGTTCATTTGCGTCCCGACTGGGCTGAGCTCTGACAGAGCCCCCCCAGTGCCCCTCGGCCTCCCTCGTGGTCTGGGACCTGGGTGTCCCGGGTGGGAGCGATGGAAATTCGCCAAAAGCTCGGGATCCAGGATATCCCGGCGCGGGACCCAACACTGCTCCTCCGGGCCATATCCCTCCCACTCGACTAAATACTCCAAGCCCCGTCTTCGTCGTCGAGATTTCAGGATTTGACTCACCCGATATGCTGACTGCCCCTCGATCTGGAGGGGAGGCGGGGGATGGCTGCCGGTACGTCCCCTGCCAGGGGGCCATCAATTACTTGTTTCAGACGAGACACATGGAACGACGGAGATATTCGTCTATGTGGCGGCAACTTCAGGCGGTATGTAACGTCATTAACCTGGCGGAGGATTCGGTAGGGACCAGTATACCGTAGGGTGAGCTTTTTGCAACTGTGAGGTGGCTTCAAATCCCGTGTAGAGAGCCACACTTTATCCCCCAGTTGATAGTTAGGATGGTCACCCCGTCTGCGATCGGCCTGGCGTTTGTATCCCACCGCCGGTGGGTCGCCATCCAGATCTGCTCACTCCGCTCGAACCATCGATTGACGGGCGGGGCAGCCGTAGGAGACGCGTTCCAAGGGAACAAGGGCGGTTGATATCCGAGCACACACTGGAAGGGAGTTAGCAGGGTGGCCGAGTGCCGCAGAGAATTTTGAGCATACTCAGCCCAGGGTATGAAAGAGCTCCAATCCTCCGGGTTTCGAGCGCAGAAGGTTCGTAGAAAGCGTCCCAGTTCCTGGTTAACTCTTTCGGCCTGTCCATTGGCTTGGGGGTGATAGCCGGACGTGAGATTCACGGTCACCCCGAGTTTCTCCATGAAGCCGGTCCATACCCGGGAGGTGAACTGGGGGCCACGGTCACTGACAATCTCCTCGGGGATGCCAAAATAACGAAAAACATGCTGGAATATGAGAGTGGCGGTAGCAAAGGCAGTGGGGAGCACAGGCAGGGGGATGAACCGTGCGGCTTTCGAGAACCGGTCCACCACCACGAAAATTACAGTGTTTCCTTGCGAAACGGGCAGATCGGTGATAAAGTCGATGGCCAGATGTGACCATCTGTCCAGGCGATTGGCCAAGGTGATAAGGTCGTCCAAGGAGGCGATGTCATCGCGACATGCAAGCTCTCGCGTAACATCGCATTCAGGCCTCTCCTGAACATCGCCTTTAGAGCTGCATCATTCCATCCGCTGCGGGCAGCCACTGTGCGAAAATCGAGAGCATACTCCCCCACACTGCGTGACCCTTGCTGTATGGTCAGCAGTTCCTCCCCAGAAATGTAGTGATTTCCCTGGTTTGCTGTGATACTCGGTCATGTCAAGATATTTCCAAAGCATTAGGACTAATGTAAACAGGATCTGCAGGGACATCATTGTAGATTAAAGCATAACTGGCCTCTACTAAGTATTCAACTCATTGGTCCCTCACAATGCACTAATAATTGTTTAGGAAGTGTAACTGTCATGTAAATATAGAAGGAACTCTGAACTACAGTTCCCAGCAGCCACTGCATCACAGTCACATGACCACCTGCACCTGAATCAAGTTCCTGTTAATTGAGCACTCGTGTATATAGCCACAGTTTGCATTACACTCTTCCTCTCCTGTTTGTCTTTCTTTGCCTTTGTCCATGTTGCTGTGTTTTGTTCTTTAGTTTGCAGGGACCTCATTGCAAATTAAAGCATAATTCACCTCTACTAAGTATTCACCTCATTGGTCCCTCACAATGCACTAATAATTGTTTAGGAAATGTAACTAATTTCAGTCAACATTTTGTGTTAATCAAAGCGTGGACAAGATCATGATGAATGTAGTTGAGCATCAGGCACATTGCACGTTCTTATTTCCAGTGGACATTGCATCATCAGTCAAGCGTGGTCTATTTGAGAATCTGAATAGGTCAAAGATCATGTACAGTTTTTGAAGAAAAGCCATTTACTGCAGATACTTGTTTGTACGTGATCTCAGGGGTTTTAAATTAATACTGCTACAACTTCAGAGATTTTGTGGCCAATACTCATTCCATTCATTCTCTTATATCTTCAGATACCTGTACGTTAACGCAGGGGTTTCATGTTTGAAAAATACTATTCATTTACGAATAGTTCATTCATACTCCACTTTATATACACAGAAAGTTGATACTATGAAGAAACAGTTGATTCAGGATTTTGAAAATCGTTTTAGTGTAAGATAATAAAACAGAAAATATAGTTACCGATGTGATTGTTTTGTCCTTGACCTGTGAAGGGGGTGTCTTCACCACACCTCAAGAAATCCCCATTCTACATTACAGTACTGAAACCCCTGGTGTTTAGTGAAAGCCTCAGGCAAACACCATGCATCACCTCCCATCTCTACTGCACACACTTTGTCTCCAACACTCTCTACTACACACTCTGGCTTTAATTTTCCTTGAATTATTAAATGTGAAGAAGATGGCTAATTTTTGCCAACAATAATTTCCACTTAAGTAAGCAAGTAAAATACCAGTGAAGTTATATTTATCCAGCATAGTTTCGAGTCAGTTATCAGACATTCATCACCTCCGCCTCTTCTTCAGCAAAACCACAATGACCAAACAGCTTATCTCTGCTCTCAGGCCTCTAACTTAAATAACTAAGTAATCAGTAAATAATAATCAGTAAATAAAAAATAAAAAATAGATTTAACTTGCTCTACTGAGATTTTCACTGCACAGACCATAATAGTCACAAAAATGGAAATATAGGTTGTTAGGCATTTTCTCAGTAAGTCTAAATAACACATGGTTGTGTTAACATGGTTGTGTTAAACCTTTCTGTTCACAGGAAACACCATCAGAGTCTCACGACAGCAGCTAAAGACATTTCAGAGATATGGTCATAGGGTTTCAGAGAGAGAGAGAGAGAGAGAGAGAGAGAGAGAGAGAGAGAGAGAGAGAGAGAGAGAGAGAGAGAGAGAGAGAGAGAGAGAGAGAGAGAGAGAGAGAGAGAGAGAGAGAGAGAGAGAGAGAGAGAGAGAGAGAGAGAGAGAGAGAGAGAGAGAGAGAGAGAGAGAGAGAGAGAGAGAGAGAGAGGATGTACAAACAGTTTTGTTTTGTGCTCTTGCATCTGTCTCTTGGTGATGAACGCTGCCCAGATTAATTATAGTGTGAATATGTCACATACATCATCAGTATTTCAAGAGGTGTGAAAATGTGGTTTTGTTCTGTTTGTGGACATATGTGCAGCACTTAGGTCTACATTTATTTTTGTTTATTATAATATAAGTTATTTATATTAAGTGCCAGTCTTAATAGCTACATGTGAAATGTCACATTAAAAAATGTACTTAATATGTACTATTAGATTATATTAAACTCAGATAAAAAAGTTTTTATTCTTTAAGCAATTCTACAGGGAGTTTGTCCTCATCACGTAGGACATCGGTAGAGTAGCTCCTTAGTAGCTAGCCAGCTACTTTAAATTACATTATCTATGCTAATGAACAAATGACATGCTGAAGTACACACAATGTCCTAATCACACAATAAAACTCATCACTCAGGACACTCAGACTGCAGATTTATACCAGCAACTTTATACCCCACCACTCAATCTAATGAAGACACAAAGAGAACATTTACTCACAGAGCATCATAGCGCGTGGACTGAACTCCATCCTGTCTCTCTAATGACTGACTGACTGACAGAGCAGTGGTGTGTGTTAAAGTTTTTTAAACTTCCTGTGTTCTTACAGAGAGAGAGAGAGAGAGAGAGAGAGAGAGAAGAGAGAGAGAGAGAGAGAGAGAGAGAGAGAACTTCATCTTCTATTTAAGTGTGCAGTAAAATCCATAGTGTTGAATTAACACCCAGAGTGTTGATATGAGTCCAATGGACTCCAATGGAGTCCTTCCTCTTTCTATGAAAGGCTTACAGTGAACTGCTGTGTAACAGTTTGTTGCTGGATATTGACCTCCAGCATACGTTGTAGCATAGGATCCATGTCTCTCTCTTTTTTTTCTCTCTCTCTCTTTCTTTTTAAGTGGGCGCGTCCGAATTCAGTGTTCGATGGAGTAAGACGTGAAGTTTGAGTCTCCTGCTGATTTCAATCAAAAATTGTAATTAATTAGCACTTTCTTTGGTGATATAATATATTTATCTATAATTTATATATAAAATATTATATATATAGTATATTTTGACTTATTCTATTTCACTTCCTTATTTGTACTTTTAACTCGGTGGTTTGTTAAAGATGTCGGGGAAGAACTCGAAAACCGGTGGTAGCATTCAGACAAAACTGAGGTAGTTCTTGCCAAGGATAATAAGTCAACCAACCCTGCGGCTTTTGAGATGGTACGTCCACCGTAAGGGCTCAAATGGGGCAGCCGACAGTCTGCAGCACCCTGTCTTACTCTACTAGACACTGAGGTCAAATGCCTCCTGTTCGTAGATGATCTGATGCTGATGTCACCCACAAAAGGTCTCCAGCAGCATCTAGAACCCACGTTCTGGCAGACGTGGTCTCTGTCAGTTAACCCAAAAAAGACTAAAATAATGATTTTCCTGAGAAACACAAAGTCCTCAAGACAAACATCATAATTACAAATTAGACAACATGCCCCTTGAACACACCCAGAACTACACATACCTCGGTATAAACACCATTTACAATGTAGTTTTTGAGGTCTCATTGTACTTTGCACCAAATGTGTTCAAACCCCACTGTGAAAAACTTTGTATAATATCCAAGATATAATCAGTTCACTTCCTCTCCTGTTATTTCGTCACTTCTGTATGTGACTGTGGGAGTTAAAAAGAGCAAGTTATTTTCATAGAGGAAGGAACTGGCACAACAAAGTCTGTATCTACACAGCAAAAACGCCAGTATTGATTTAACACCCACAGTGTTGAATTCACACATTTTCAGTGTTTATACAAATCCATTAGACTCATATAAATACAGAGTATTTATATGAATCTAATCTGATTTCACTCTGTACTTAAATATAAGTTGAAGCTTTCTCTCTCTCTCTCTATCTGTCTCTCTCTCTCTCTCTCTCTCTCTCTCTGTCAGTTACTGTCTCACTGTCTCTGTAAGAACACAGGAAGTTGAAACTTTAACACACACCACTGCTCTGTCAGTCAGTCAGTCGTTAGAGAGACAGGATGGAGTTCAGTCCACTCGCTGTGATGCTCTGTGAGTAAATGTTCTCTTTGTGTCTTCATTAGAGTGAGTGGTGGGGTATAAAGTTGTTCATCTGCAGTCTTAATGTCATGAGTGATAAGCTTATTGTGTGATTAGGACATTGTGTGTACTTCAGCATGACTGCTCAGGTGGATCGGTGGAACCATATCTGTTATGAGAAGGGTTTAGTTTGATGTGTAACTACCCTCAGTAACTATAATAGTTCAACGGGTAAGAGTACAAGTAGAGCAAGTTTAAAACACAGGGTTTAAATAATCTAATCCTAATTTTTTCAGATTTTGTTACTATTTTAGTCTTTGCAATATATCAGTATATATCAATATATCAGTACAGCAAGTTCAGTCTAATATACACTAATACCAAACTGATGTAGAGAGTTTATTTTTAACTAGTAATTATTATTCACAGATTAGTTAATTAAGTTAAGTTACAGGCCTGAGAGCAGAGATAGGCTGTTGGTCATTGTGGTTTTGCTTTTCTTTTTGAAAAAGTGGCCCAAGTTCTGCTGTGAAGAAGAAGCAGAGGTGTGAATGTGTGATAACTGACTACTGGATAAATATAACTTCACTGGTATTTCTGTTGCTTACTTAAGTGGAACGTATTGTTGGCCAAAATTAGCCATCTTCTTCACATTTAATCATTAAATGAAAATTAAAGCCAGAGTGTGTGTAGTAGAGAGTGTTGGAGACAAAGTGTGTGCAGTAGAGATGGGAGGTGAGGCATGATGTTTGCCTGAGGCTTTCACTAAACACCGGGGGTTTCAGTACTGCAATGTAGAATAGGGTTTCTGGAGGTGTGGCTAAGACACCCCCTTTACAGGTCAAGGATAAAACAATCACATTGATTACAGTAAGACAACTTTCAAAATCCTGAATCAACTGTTTCTTCATAGTGTCAACTTTGCACTTTCTGTGTAAATACAATGGAGTATGAAATCACGGATAATTGTGAGTTTGTTTGTTTTTTATAATGCAGCAACAGCAGTGGAAACATTAATGTATTCATGTAAAAACCCTGAGATCAGGGACAGAAGTATCTGCAGTAAATGGTTTTCTTCCCAAACTGTACATGATCTTTGACCTATTCAGATTCTCAAATAGGCCAAGCTTGACTGATGATTCAATGTCTGTTACAGTGTCATGAAACCACTGGAAATAAGTGTGTGCCATCTGCCTGATGCTCAACTACATTCATCATGATCTTGCCCACGCTTGATTAACACAATATTTTGACTGAAATTAGTTACTGTCATGATATGGTGGCTGAGACGGATGCAAGTGCAGATTTTTCAAGTTTAATAAAGAACAGGCAAAACACTGTGGCAAAGACTAAACATGATCCAAAGAACAAAACACACGGGAGACAACGGGAGACAAAGAGTGCAGTGCAAACTGGCTATATACACACACGAGTGCTCAATTAACAGGAACATGTTTCAGGCGCAGGTAGTCATGTAACTGTCATGCAGTGACTGCTGGGAACTGTAGTTCAGAGTTCTTTCTCTATTTACATGACAGTTACACTTCCTGAAAAATTATTAGTGAATTGTTAGAGGTTAATACTTAGCAGAGGTGAATTATGCTTTAATCTGCAATCAAGTCCCTGCAAATTTGATCCTGTTTACCTTAGTCCTAATGCTTTGGAAATATATTGACGTGACAGAGTACAATCTGTCATATGACAACAAACGAGTGACTTCCCATCCTGCACTGCGGCCTACAAACATGGCCACCATGGGCTTCAACACACACCTTTATACTAATCACCCACACCTGTATCCAATTCACAGCACAATCACAACCACAGTTTAAAAGGATTTTCTATGCATTCACTCTTTGTGAATTATATGCGCAGTTGCCTTCTGTTATTACCAAGCCTTGATACCTTGTTTGTTTATTCTGGTTTTGATCTTGCTCTCTTTTATGACCTATGATTTACCTAGTTTGTACTGTTGGCCTGTTTGATTGACCCTTGCCTGCCTATGTACATTGATTTCTGCCTGATCTTTTGGATTATTGTATTAAAATACCTAACCTTCAATTTCTTCTGTCTCCATTACGTTACAGAGACATGTTTATGGAATTACATTAACGCTAAATGTCACACATCAACTAGATGTGGACCTGTGCAAAAATGCATGTGTAAGAGTTCTTCCTTTGCACCTCATACATTTATGGTTACGATTTTCTTGGAGATAATAAAATAATTGAAATGAACACTGTCACATCTCTGAACACATTAAGACCCTCTTTTCATTATGGTTGACTGGCCCATTCCGAAACATTTATCGTCTTCTGAAGTGGCGGCTGTGGCTCAGGTGGTAGAGCGGGTTGACCACTAATTGAAGGGTTGGTGATTGGATTCGTGGCCCACATGCTCACATTCGTGACTCCACATGCCGAAGTATCCTTGGGCAAAACATTGGACCCCAGTTTGCGCCCAATGGCAGGTTAGCATCTTGCATGGCAGCTCTGCAGCCATTGGTGTGTGTGAATGGGAGAATGAGACACAGTGTAAAGCACTTTGTAGAACAAGAAAAGGTTAAGAAGCAGTACATAAGTCTAGACCAATTTACATTTATAAATCTAAGACCATTCTGAAGAAATTTCTTTGTTGACTTGGATTGTAGTTGTGTTGCAAGGTGAATATTTTGTTAATCTTCAGCTGTAAAACAAAGGCCTGCAGTTTTTGCTAAAGAAATTGGTATTTAGAGCTCCTTTAATCAATTTTGGAGGGACGTCCTGTTCTTGATAACGTCAATGTAATGCCCTATTTGTTCCCACTTCTGGTTTCCATATTGTTCCATGGTATAAGTAATGTTTTGGAAATTCTTTTGAAGATTAATATTTTTCAACAGTGAGCCCATACATATGTTGTAAGCTCTTTGCAGAACATGGCATTTACTTTAGTCTTTTTAGACTTTAATTATAATTGAGAGTGCAGTATATTGTGTTCCTTACAGATTAGATTAATTTGTCAAATATATTCTGCTTTCAATCATACCCCTAAATCTTTTCCATGTTCTCTGTTTCTGTTCTGTTTCAGTGCTGATTTCACTTACACCAGTGCCACACACTCAAGGTGATTATATATTGTTATATTCTACATTTATTTATTTATTTATGTGTACATGTCTGGTTTGAATTTGAGCTGAGAAAGTTGTATTTGTACATTACCATGCAGAGTTTGTCAATTTGTTTAATCTGAGTTAACTCAGTTATTTTCCCACATTAAATTACTAATTCAGTTAACTTTCCTGATGTGCATTTTGCCGTTGAGTTTATGTTGAGGGTCACATGACAGTGCCAACAAGGCGGATGTAGTGATTGTAGTCCTATAGTGTGTCCCAAATTGCACACTTAAGCACTATTCTACCCCATTTTGTAGTATTAGTTTGATTAGCGTGTTCACACTGGAAAAACTACAAAAAATTAAGTACACTTTAAGTTCCCGGATGAAGCAGTCATTCAACCGAAAAAACTAATAGTGTGTCCCTAACAGATAACAAAAGTTAATTGGTACACTTTACTGTTTATGTTAATGTTTCCTTTTATGGTTAACAAGTCCTCAGTCACATTCAGACAGAGGGTTAATCATGTACCCAGGTGATATTTGCTTGCACAGTTTGAAATCAACTTAGTAAGTTGTGGTTGTGGATGCTGGCAATGAAAACAACCTTTTTTTTGTTCAGCAACTGAGTCTTATATAGTCCCTCCCCATCCGCTACATACGAAAAGCTGCAAGAGTTGAGTGCACGAAGTGTCCGTCATGCCACACTTCATTTTTTCAGTTGAATGAGCGCATCATCTGGGAACTTAAAGTGCACTTTGACCTGCTCCCAAATGAAACCCTGAACTCTGCAGACATGATCATATGAGTTGAATGTCACATGATGATAGTGTGCCATTCAGATGTGGATTCATGTTTAGTGCTACTTCAAATAAATGTTTAAATATGATGACAATTTAGAACAATATATTTTAATGAGCTGCAGTCGTACTGTACCATACAGTGAATTATTGTTTGCTCTTGGTTAACATTGTAGTGAAATATACTTTTTTATTAATATAGGCCTAATATCAAGATTAACTTCATAATATTAATATTAGAAAAATAAAACAGAAAAAAAAAAATAATAATAATAATAATAATTATTATTATTATTATTATTATTGTTGTTGTTGTTGTTGTTGTTGTTGTTGTTGTTATTATTGTAGTAGTAGTAGTAGTAGTAGTAGTTATAGTAGTAGTAGTAATAGTAGTATTATATGTGGATTCATGTTAGTGCTAAACTATAAAGTTTCAGTCCTGATTGAGTAGATGTACAGCTGAGTGGTGCAGCTCTCCTACACTGCACCCAGATGATGTCCCCTCACTAGCTAACATGCTGTCTTAATTGTTTTATATTCTTTGTCACACTGTTCTTCTATTTCTGTTTGCCTGTTTTACAAATATGAATTGATATCTGTTCAGAAGCATTTATGTTTCATTATTGTGTTATATTTTTATTCTAGTAACTGGCGTGGCGTATTAACAATCTGGCGTGTTGTAGGTCAGGTGTGGAGGTCAGCTCAGGGCCAAAAATGTCCAGGGCCACTATTTGGTCCCAGTTCACCCCTGATCATTGCTATTAATGCTAAATAACAAATGCTGAAAATTTAAGTATCGAGGTTAAAACACTGAAATGAGCGCCCCATTCCTACATTTTGCCTAGGGCCCCCAAATCACTAAACCCGCCCCTGCCTTCTAAAGTCATACACTAGATGGCAGAATGTATAGTGCATAGTATAAGTATATAGTATATAGTATATAATTTGGGACACACTAATAATACACATGGATACTAATTAGAACATACTGTTCCAAAGGCCATGCAGTAGGTACTTCCTCGAATTCAGTGTATAGTATATACTGACACAATACTCGATTTTGGAGACAGCATTAGTCTGAGGCTAATAACACCATTGCTGCTTGCCTGCAGCACCGGTGCACACGATTGTTGCTCACGGCTGTGGTGGTTGCAATGTGCCTTTTCCTTCCTGGAGAACTGCACTGCTTCATAATAAAGTAAGCTCTCATAATAAGAAATGGTCAGTGCACCAGCGTTCTCACATCCTTTTTCTCCGTACTAATGCACCTTTTGCACATTAATAAATAACTATTACATAACTATTCATTTCTTTTGTTATTCAAAAACGCATCTTGAAATATATTGTTTTTAAAAGTATTCATCTGTGGATGGTGAGATGTTAAAATGAAACAGTTGAGTGTGTTTCTCAGTGACAGATTCACTCATATGTGACATACAGACCATGGGATACAGGTGATCCCACTTATTAATCAAACAATAAACCACCCAGTGATGAGGACATGAAGGATGATTACATTACTAATGCCTCATCTAATGACTCAGTGTAATTAGTTTTATATTAAATATTATTAAATTATATATATAATATTTATTCATTGTTATTTGTTATTTAGTATTCTGTACTCTTTAGATGACATTTTAGACATGGCAGGATTGAAGTGGATAAAGTAAATGTGCAGATACAGTAACATATTTATTTTAAAGTTTAATTTTTATTGAACATTTCTGCTAAACATTTCTACAGAACATTTCTACAGAACAATCCTACAGAACATGTTTCATTTTTATTGAATATTTTTGCTGACCTTCTGATGAACCATTTCTGCTAACATTTCTAATAACCTTTCTGCTAAACAATTCTGTTGAACATTTCTGCTATGCCTATCTAAATCACCTTTTCTGTTCTGTCCTCCCACCATTTCCCAAAAATAAAAACAAATTGAGCAACAGTCGTAAATATTCACAGGTTTTTTTCTTTTTATACAAAGGAAAACAAAATTGAACCCACAACCCACCCCTCCGGCTCATCACGGCTACCCATTAACTGTCACTGGTTATAAAGATATTATAAAATTCAACAACAGGCCCCAACCTTTAAGTGGGTAGTGTCTGTAACTCCATAAAGTATGCAATAAAGGGATGCCATATATGAAAAAACTTATCTGTACAACCATTCATTGTATATCTTATTTTCTCGAGTTTCAGAAAAAACATCACGTCCTTTATCCACTGGGAGATAGATGGGCATTTAGCAGACTTCCAATGTAACAGTGGGGAACGTCTTGATATAAGGGATGTGAAAGCAATAACATCCTTTTGTATCGAGCTCAATGGAATTGAAGCTTGAGGAATCCCAAATATCGCAATCAATGGACAAGACTTTAAATCTACCCTGAGAATAGTGGACATGATGGTAAAAAAGCCAGACTAAAAACAATGGAGTTCAGGGCAGAAGAAAAACATATTTCCAAGATGACAGGGAGAGCCATGGCATTTATCACACTTGTTCTCTACATTCGGATACATCACAGACAATCTCGGCTTGGACAGATGGACTCTATTTACAACTTTGAACTGTATAAGTCCAAGACGAGCACAAGAAGTGGTAGTCTGTACCCTCCCAATAGCATGTTCCCAACACTCCTCACTTATTTGTACTCCTAATTCCGTTTCCCATGCATTCCTAATTATGTTACTCGACCCACTACCTAGTGTCAGAATAAAATCATAAATCTTAGAAAACATTCCTCTCTGATGCGGGTTATTTGAAAACAGGTTTTCCCAAGCCTGTTCAGGAGGAGCAGAAGGGAAATCAGGAAAACATCTAGAAACGAAGTTCTGTCTTTGAAAGTACCAAAAGAGATGTGTCAAGGGAAGATCGTAAGTGGATGCCAAATTAGCAAAGCTATCAAACATACCATCAGAATACAAATTTCTAACTTGGGTAATACCCTTGTCATACCACACTGAAAGTGAGGAGTCCGTACATGATGGGGGTAATAGATGGTTGTTGACTAAAGGACACAAAGAGGATGCACCTACAAATTTAAAATGTCGTCTTTTTTTTGTTTCAAAAAAGTTTTGTAGGTAAAGGGGGGTAAAGCAGAGCAGGTAAAGATGATTCACTACAAGAGGATAATTCCAATTTAGACCAAGAAGATCCAGGAGATTGAACCCAGTAGCAAAGTTTATGGATGTGCGCAGCCCAGTAATAGAATTGAAAATTGGCTAATGCAAGTCCACCACTAAGTTTACATTTCTGCAATAAAGATTTACTAATCCTTGGTGGCTTCCCTCCCCAAATAAATGTACCAATTATCTTATCCAATGAATCAAAGAATGATTTGGGGAGAGAAAGAGGCATTTGTTGGAACAAGAAAAGAAACTTCGGTAAAATATTCATTTTGACTGCATTGATCTTGCCAATTAGGGAAAGGGGTATTGAAAAACAATTGACATCCCTTTATAAAACCGTTCTGATCTTCAGATATAATATAAGGAAGTACATTCTCTAAACGAGATGCCATTAGTTTCGCCAACACCTTTACATCTGCATTCAGCAGAGATAGCGGTCTATAAGAACCACAGGAGGATGGATCCTTACCCTCTTTTAGGAGCAGAGCTATTGTGGCTTGTGTCAGGGTTGGAGGCAAAGACCCACGTTCCAAAGATTTGTTGAACATAGCCAAAAGCAATGGAGCTAATTTTCCAATAAACGTTTTAAAAAATTCGATTGGAAACCCCGTCCGGGCCTGGAGCTTTGTTAGATTGCATAGATTTAACTGAAATTAAAATTTATTCAAGAGAAATTGGGGAATCCAACTGCATAGCAGTATTCGTATCTATAACAGGGTTACAGAGGTTTTTAAGAAATGCGTTCACTTTAGTATTATCTGTTGGAGATTCTGACTTATGAAGCGAAGAGTAAAAAGATATAAAAGTAGCATTAATTTAACATATTTATTTATTTATTTATTTATTTTATTTATTTGTATGTATGTTAACGGATACTAGGGGCAGTACTGAGTATATCTCCACAGAGCTGGCTGAATGAAGGAGACTCAGTGACTCTAAGCTGTGAGGTTACAGACTCCTCTACAGACTGGACATTCAGCTGGTACAGAGAGATTCTCTACAGATACAATGATGGCCATATCAAGTATAATGTAGTGCCCCTCTCAGACAGTAGCAGAGGATCTGGAGGCTCCTACACTCTCAGTCCTGCTGCTCTTAATCACACAGGACGTTATATTTGCAGTGCAGAGAGGGAAGAACAGCCCGTTTACACAGAGTACAGCCTTCCACAGCCACTATGGATCACTGGTGTGTTGCATTCTTGAATATAGATGCTTAAATAAAATATATAAATATACACAGCATTGCTTTCAAATTTGGAGACTCACAGCTCTGCTAATGTTTGGTGTAAAAATCTTTATATTCACCCTCCTGAGTGAGGAATGTTTAAGGCAGTTGAAAAGCCCTAAGCACTGGTAGAGGATTATTCTCATTCAAATAGCACTGTTTAATTAAACGAGGTGTAAATGTGTTCAGTGTAAGTTACGTCATTAAAACACAATCATAATAACACGTGAATTATAATGTTATGTGTTTAAGGTGAATCTCCTCCAGTCTCTCTGATCTTCAACCCCAACAGAACTCAACACTTTACTAATGACTCTCTCTCACTGAGCTGTGAGGACCAGAGTGACTCTACTGGATGGAGACTGAGACTATACACACACAGTAAGGGAGTGTTAGATTGTTCAGGGTGGGGATCAGTTACAGAATCTACATGTGAAATCAGCTTCCTCTACACATCCTACACTGGAGTTTACTGGTGTGAGTCTGAATCTGGAGAAAACAGTAATCCTGTCAACATCACAGTGCATGGTGAGTCTTCATGTAGTGTGTTTATTGTTAAAGGAAAAGGGAAATGTTTCATTACAGAATATTCAGAACTCTGTCTTTCCAACTGGGAGAACTGTTCAACAAGACATAACAGCACCATTGGCTCGATACCGCACCATTGGCTCGTTGCTCACAGGAGAGGCACGTACGGCTTACTACAGCCTCGAGCCGGAGGACGCCGCGGACTACCCAACAATGAAAGAGGGAGTCCTGGCGTGGTGTGGCCGCACCACTTACCAGGCGGCGACAGAGTTCCATTGCTGGGTCTATCAGCCAGGGGCGCAACCACGCGGACAGCTAAATACTTTTATCCGGCTCACTAAACGGTGGCTCAGGCTGGACCAGCATACGGCCACAGAGGTGGCAGAAAAAGTGACTATGGATTGGTTCCTGAGGGCATTACCCCACCTAGAATGACAGGCCATAGGGGAACAGGCACCGGAAACACGCCAGGTGCTCCTGTCGACCCTGGAGCGCACAACGGCCACCCTCGAGTTCAGCCAGGGGTCCAGCGACCCTCCACCCTACCCCTGACCGTCAATGCCCACCTGGCACTTGGAGGACCCACCGGAGGTCGCCCGTCCGTGTAACCCCGGCCGACGAGCCCATGCCCACAGAGCCAGAGATGGAGCCCGCCAGGCCGATCCAGAAACCATGGCTAGCTGGGTGCGCTCTCCATTTACAGCAGCTGCCAGAGAGACACTCAGTGACACTCGCCAGTGGACTTTTCCGCAGTGGACTTTGACTTGAGTTAGCTCTCGCTGTCACCTGCATCCATGGGGACACCCGGGAGATCCCGGCAGCCGAGGTTCGGATTAGGAGTGTAGCCGGGGCCTTGCCCCCTTCAGGTGGGCGTGATCCCCGACCTGCCGGTGCCGTTACTCCTGGGTAGGGACTGACCAGGGTTCCCGACGGGCCCAGCTACCGAGTCAAAGAAGCTGCAGCGACATACACTGAGGACCCGGAGCCAGACAGCCTACCTGGCCCAGGACATCAGAGACGTTGCAGCCGATGGTGAGTCCTCCTTACCGACTAATCCTGTGTCCTCTGTCTTCCAGCAGGTGAACCGAGAGGGGAGGTTTGGTTGGGAGCAGAAGGAGGACGACCGCCTGAAACACTGCTTGGCACAAGTGCGCGTGATAGAGGGGGTCAACCAAACCCCTGACCTGAGGCTCCCCACCTCATACTTCCTCATCAGAGGAGGCCTCCTCTACCAACTGGCCTGCCGCCAGGGTGAGCAGGTGAACCTCCTTGTAATACCTCGGATGAAGACCAAACTGGTAATGCACCTGGCCCATGCCCACCCGCTCGGCGGCCACCTTGAAAGGCGGACCACTCTAGAAATATTCAGGGACCGATTTGTATGGCCCGGGATGGATGCGGAGGTCCGGGGGTTCTGCCAGCAATGTCCTCAGTGCCAGTGCACTGTGCCCCCGCCGGCACCCCTCATCCTGCTGCCTATCATAGGCGTCCCCTTTAAGCCGATTGGCATGGACCTTGTGGGGCCCCTTCCCAAGTTGGCTCGGGGACACGAGTACATCCTCGTTACTGTGGACTACGCCACCCGGTATCCCGAGGCGGTGCCGCTACGCAAAGCCACCTCCCCCAACATTGCCAGGGAGGTGATACTCCTCTTCAGGTATTGGGGAATACCCAAGGACATACTGACCCACCAAGGTATGCCATTTGTATCCAAATTAATGTCTGATCTGTGTCGGCTGTTGCAGGTGAAGCACCTGAAGACGTCTGTCTACCACCCGCAGACCGACGGACTGGTCGAGCGCTTTAATCAGATGCTCAAATGGATGCTATGTGGGTGGTAGACAAGGAAGAGAGGAACTTGGACCTCCTTCTTCCCTATGTACTCTTTGCCATCGAGCTCCTGTTTGGGCAACATCCACGGGGACTGCACGATGTCGCCCGCGATGCCTGGGAGGAACAGCCATCCCCGTTCCGCTCGGTCATTGAATACGTGCAGGAGATGCAAGAAAGGATTGACCGAGTGGCGCCGATAGTCCAGGAGCATATGCGCACCGCACCAGGGGAACAGCAGCGGGTATACATCCGCCCGGCACAGCCAGGTCCTTCTTCTGGTACCCAGTAGCACCTGCAAATTCCTGGCCCGGTGGCAGGATTCCTATACAGTCCTCCAGCGATGGGGGCCCATCAACTACCGCCTGCAACAGCCCGGTAAGCGAGCGGACGAGAAACTCTACCATGTGAACTTGTTAAAGAAGTGGGTAGAACTGGCTCCGGTAGTTTCGGCGTACGCAGCCCAGGACACAGTTCACGGCAAGCGTGCTTTGGTCAACTTGGGGGAGGACCTCACCCCCGCCCAGAGACAGGAACTCAATGAGATGGTGGACCAATTCTTGGACGTGTTCTCCTCCTCCGGGAATGACCCAAGTGGTTCACTACGAGATAAAAACACCTCCTGGCATAGTGGTGAGACAGAGACCCTACCATGTCCCAGAGGCCCGACGCAAGGCCATTGACCGAATACTATGAGATGGGGTTATCGAGGAATCCAGCAGCCCCTGGTCCAGCCCCATCATTGTCATGTCGAAACCCGTTGGGAGCATACGGCTCTGTAACGACTTCCCGAGGCTGAACCAGGTGTCGGACTTCGATAGCTACTCCCTCCCCCGAGTGGACAACCTTGTGGAGCGTCTGGGGAGGGCCGCTTCATATCCACCCTAAACCTCACAAAAGGGTATTGGCAAGTTGCCCTAGTGCCTGACACAAGGCCCAAGACGGCCTTTAGCACCTCCACAGGCCGCTGGCAGTACCGGGTCCTCCCCTTTGGTCTACACGGGGCGCCGGCCACCTTCCAACGGCTGATGGACATTGTCCTACGACCCCACCGCAGCTTTGCAGCAGCCTACTTGGACGATGTCGTCATCCATTCCTCCACGTGGTTGGACCACCTATTCCTTCTAGGGGAGGTCTTGAGGGGGCTCCGGAATGCTAGCCTGACAGCCAACCCCAAGAAATGTCACCTGTGGTTAACCGAGGCACAGTACTTGGGATACCGCATTGGACGAGGGTTGCTGAAAATCCAGGAGAAGAAGATTGAAGTCATAAAACACTACCCTTGGCCCACGTCAAAAAAACAGGTACGTGCCTTCTTGGGGTTGGTGGGGTACTATCAAAGATTTGTACCTAACTTCTCTACGATAGCTCCCCCCCTTTCAGATCTCACCAAAAAGGGCCAGCCGGACTGGATGAAGTGGTCAGCCGAGGCAGAAAGGGCCTTCCAAGCTCTGAAACGGGCCCTCACCAGCGCGCCAGTGCTGCACAACCCGGACTTTATGCTCCCCTTCATGGTACACACTGACGCGTCCGAAACCGGGCTGGGTGCGGTCCTCTCCCAGTCCTCCAAAGGGGAAGAGCACCCGGTCCTCTACATCAGCCAGAAGCTGTCCCCCGCTGAGAAGAAGTATGCAGCCGTGGAGCAGGAGGCCCTGGCGATAAAATAGGCCATTGAAGATCTGCGGTACTACCTAGCTGGTCGGCACTTCGTCCTGGTAACAGACCATGCCCCCTACAATGGATGGCCAAGGCCAAGGACACAAACGCCAGGGTAACCCGATGGTTTCTCGCCCTGCAGGACTTCTCGTTTCAGGTCCAACACATGGCCCTGATGGGAATGCAGATGGGCTCTTGCTGTGAGACTTGCTCTGGGCCCGCCACCCAGCGGCAGTAGGCTTGGAGCTGAGGGGGGGACTGTCGCGCGGGACACCCGACCCCAAGGGGTAAAAAAAACAATCCCTTCCCCCACTGCCGCGCCGTGTGACGCCAGCAGGCGCCCCGCACCAGACCCAACGCTAACCGGAAGGGCCATCACAGCCTCTCCACACCATCTGCTGATTGGAGAACCTGTCGAGAGAATCCCACCACTCCAACACCGGAAGGAGGAAATAAAGGACGCCCTTCCGCTGCGTGCGTGGTTGAAGACCGACTCACCGACTACATATCGTTCAGTAGCGAGACAAGGTATTCCCACCGCAGTCGCGGCACTTAATTTTTCACTAACCGCTCTCTCTCTCTCTCTCTCTCACCCTCTCCTCTCAGAGGGCTCCGACACATACGAGGACGACGGCAGGCAAAACTAGTAGCGACACTGAAAACCGGCACGGGACACGCTTCCCTCCAGATTCTTCCGAGAATCCCGACATGCCCCTGAGAGCGCCACTACACCAGCCAGAGCGCCACTACACCAGCCCTACCCCCCACCCTCCACTCCCCAAAGAAAAATAAACTTTATCACCTCTGCTACCACAACCAGCTTCCAGTGTGTCTGTGCTACGCCTTTCTCCGGGCTACTCCCGCTACTGTATCGCATGATATATATATATATATATATATATATATATATATCATGCGATGCGCTTAATTGCCATGTTACTGATCATGGCAGGCCTATAAGTAGAGGCATGATTTTACACAAGCTTCAGATACTGGTCACGCGCGCAAGGGCTTTTTTTTTTTTCAGCTGGCCCAGATCCACGAGGCTCTGAAACCCAACTTGCTTCAGCTTCTGAGAATAGAGCGAGTCACAAGCGGAACTGCCAAATGGAGGTTTTCCAATGTGCGGTGAGACACCTCCTGAGTGCTGATATCGCATGCTACAACCCTAGACACTTCACACAGAAAGTGTGCACTACTCCCCATGATGAAATGGGAGCACACTACCTGATTCTCTCACTTTTTCCATTTTTTCTTCTCTTTTATTAAAGGAATAGAAAAGTCCAGAGATTTTGAGAAAAGATTAAGCATCTTTTTGTTTCTTTACACAAACAACTGACATGTAGTCTTGCTGAAGTAGTCTTGCATGATATGTATATCATGTGATGCGCTTAATTGTCATGTCTTCTGATCATGGCAGGCCTATAAATAAGCATGATTTTACATAAGCTTCAGATGCCGGTCACGCACAAGGGTGCTCCCATATTGTTACGCTAAACACAAGGTGGAGTTCTTTTTGAAAGGGAACATCACTCACATCAGTGGGATGTGAGAATTCATTTAAATAGTTTTAAAAATACAAATGTTTTGAACTCAGGATCTTTACATAATGTAAACTATAGTATTTGATTCATGAAAGTCTGTGTAAATATGCTGTATTCACCTTCATTTACTTGTACTGTAGTTTGAGGTAATACTTGAAAAACTACCATGAATAAAACTTTATTATTTATTAGTTATAATTATTACTTTATTCTACATCAGGACAACCACATCCATTCTCAGTGCTCATGCTGATCTTTAGCATAGTGACGGCCTCTCCGTGTCTACTGGTGACCATCATTCTGCTGGTCAAATGTTCAAATGAGTTCGAGGTAAGAATTCCTTCAGGATGTCTGTAGATTTCACATAACAAGTATATTAAAGTTGATTAGTGCAGGAGAAACATTAACACCTTAGGACAAGTGTAAATTATTTGATTCAATATTATCATGAAAAAGTCAAAAATGCACAATTTGATTTGTTCTAAAATGCAAGACTTACAATAAGACTTACAGAAAGTCTGATGAGATCCAGGTATGCAAAACCAAAAAACCTTAAATATTTGCTCCTTCGGCTTCTTGTGCATCAAAACAACATGCACGCATCAACACTCAAAGGAATACATGCAGGTAAGAAATTGCATGGGTTTGATGAAATAGTAATGATTATGCACAGGTGAAATGATTCACTGATTACCCTCAACCTTGCCCCCTAAACTCCCTGTTACAGTCTCGTTATAACGACACCCAACCTGCCACATACCCCCACCACTCGACGCCGGTTGAGGAGCTGTCTGGCCTACAACAGACTCCCACCCCAACCCCGAAATGGAGAAGAAATTCCACACAACCATCTCTGCGGCCCAGGAGCACAATGAACTTAAAGGTCTGCAAGGAGAGATACCAACATTAGCATCCTTTGTGTGGTTGAGCCACTGCAGAGGTACATTTTCCAAACAGAGGGTGAAAGGGCATCCTACTGTATAGTGCCAGAGAGTGAGGGAAAACTGACTTATGGTTACATTTACATTTATGATGTGGCAGATGCCCTTATCCAGAGAGACTTACAGTAGTCTATATTATTAAATATGTTCTGATATTGGTTCACTATTTCACAGATTAAGAATACAATCAGTCTAAAAGCTGATGGTAGGGAGGTAATATACTAAGAAAAACACACAGCCACTTTTAAGTACTTCAGTAAGGTGTTAAGTAATCATCTGAAAAATTCCATCACCTAGCTTCCAGAACAGATAAGAGTCTTGATGCATACCTTCCTTGCACCATGAGAGATGTAGAGTAGTGTAGCAGTGATAGAGGATAAGAGGGAGTGGGGTGCAGTGTGGGATGTGAGAAGTGCTTTAAGGTATGTGGGTGCTTGACCGTTTTTGACTTTAAAGGCAAGCATCAGTGTTTTAAATGTGATTAGTTAGTTAGTTACAGTTACATAGCACTTTTCTAGACACTCAAAGCAGTTTCCATAGTGGGGGTTGATCTCCTCAACCACCACTAGTGTATTGCATCCACCTGGATGATGCGATGGCAGCCATAGTGTGCCATCACACACCAGCTATTAGTGGAGAGGAGAGACTAATGTAGCCAATTCAGAGATGGGGATTATTAGGGGACCAACAGGGCCAATGGGGGAATTTCACCAGGACACCGGTGTATACCCCTACTCTTTTATGATGTTTTATGAAGTGTCCATGGATTTTTAATGATCACACAGAGAGGGATCTCGGTTTAATGTCTCGTCCAAAAGACGATGCTGTTTTGACAGTACAATCACTATAGAGTCCCAATCACTATACTGGGGCATTAGTCCCCACACACCCCACAGAGTGAGCACCTTCTGCTGGCCTCACAAATACCACTTCTAGCAGCAACCTTAGTTATCCCCAGGAGGTCTCCCATCCAGGTACTGGCCAGGCTCAACCTTTCTTAGCATCAGTGGGAAACCAGGCAAGAACTGTGGGGAAATATGGCACAGGCAATGATGCAGGTAGCTACAGGAAGCCAGTGGAGGGAGCATATCAATGGGGTTATGTGGGAGAACTTATGAAGGTTCAAAACAGATTGTGCAGCTTCATTCTGGATCAGTTGCAGAGGTTGAATGGCCTTCAGTGGCAGACTTGCCAGGAGGGAATTACAGTAGTCCACTCTCAAAATGACAAGGGACCGAGCAAGCACCTGAGTGGCCTGTGTGGATTGAAATGGATGAATCCAAATCTGATGTTGTAAAGGCGAAATCGGCATAAGCGTGTCATATTAGCAGTGTGAAACGAAAAGGGCAGTTGATTGTCCATGGTCACCCCAAGGTTGCATGGCGTGACAGAAGATAAGATCTGAGAGTTGTCCAGGGAGATTGCAAGATCCTGACATGGAGATGAATCACCTGGGATTAGTAGCAGCATTCAGCTCATGATCTGCAATCCATGATGAGATGTCTGCCAAACATGCCCACTGAATCACCAACCACTATTTCTCAGTTGTGCTTTGCTTTTTTTGGTGACTGAGAGCTTTAAGCATATGTACAGCACAGGACCATTCTTCCCCTCTGCAACCTGGGACAAAAAAAAGCCCTCTGTCTGATGCATCTGTATGCAACACAAAAGAGTGAGAGAAGTCAGGAGAGTGAAATATGGGACTTTACTTTCACAAACGCCCGTTGACACTGCTTCGTCCACTGGACTGGGTCTGGCTCTCATTTTAGTGAGATCTGTCAGTGGGCTGACAAGGTCTGAAAATCTTGTACAAATATGCTATAGTACCCCATCAGACCCAGGAACTGTCTTACCTACTTTTTAGAATGGGGCATGGACAAGACAAAATGCTGCTGTTTTGTCAGTTTGGGGACAAACCTGCCCCAAGTGGAAGCCCAGACAAACAAATAACATAGAGAAAAACATTTTTTCCCTAGACTGTGGTGAAAAGTAAATCTGCCAATAGGCCTTGGTTAAATCCAGTGTCGAGTAAAAGTGAGCAATATTAGGACTTAATATACAGGTGAAAATTTCCTAAGTAGCACTTATTGTAAATCTATCGTTACCTTTCCTTGGCCTGGAGAAAATTTTGCCTAGACAAGTGAGCCGATGTGTGCAGCTTTGCTCTCAGATCCAGGATATACTGAACCTCATTTTTACTAGGGGTGGGACCATCTTTCCAGCATTCTCTTACTACATCTAATGTCCCCTGAGACTTTTGGATATAAAAGTTCAAATGGGGAGAATCCAGTGGAGACCTAAGGTGCCTCCACAACCTTTTATTCCAATTACAATTGTCTTCATGCACAAACTTACAAATCATGATTTTCAGGGTTTTAATAAAACATTCTACCAGCCTGTCTATTAATAAGCATTGAAACAAACACCCTTTTCATTGTCTTTAGGATATAATCAAATGTGATTTAGTTGCTTTTCTGCTGTGAACACCTGGAATGAAACAAATTACCTTTTTATAATTTCCTTAACAGCTCACACTGAAGACAGAATCGAGGATGCAGCCACTGAGGAATGAGCAACGTTCATCTAAGTGAATGCATGGGTTGATGTGTTGATATTTTCATTAAGGTTATGTTGAGATTTTAATATCATATTGACTTGTTGCTATAATGTCATACTGTTAGTAGCCCAGCATTTTACAGACAGCTTTTTTGTTCTGACTGGATTCATTTAGCTAAAGCTTGAAAATATTGCTGATAAAAAGTACCGAGTGATCTGAACTGAATCTGAAGTAAAGTAGTTTATTAAGAAAGAAAAAAAAAAAAAAAATGATTTTAGCCAAGCTAATGTTTTTGATTTAGATGCTTGAGCTAAACCCAAATGTGTCTGCTAGTTTAAAATCAACATCGTGACCTGGACAGCAAAACCTCAAAACATTTCATGTAACATTACTGATAAACAGCAAGCCTTGAGATGTGTTTCTATATGTTGTTTGACTTTAATTGTAGTTATGTGAGGAGATTTGTAATTGGAACAGTTTAAGAAAGAAAATGCATCATTATCAATTCACAAAATGATGTAACCTGGTTACAATGTTGTATCATATGAAGTACAAGTAATACAATAATAACAATAATAACTCTGAACAACTACTCTTGTGCATTTTTAAATATCATAGTTTTTGCCATTTTGTATTTTTTATATAAAATTTGAATTGATGTTGAATATTTGAAAATTTAAATATAATTAAACAAGACAATGTGTATTTTATTTCTACTACTACAAGCAGAAACTGGATCATGCTGTGTTGACAGTGTAAGTAGAGGATCTCAGTGCAGTAAAGTTCAGGAGTAAATAAAAAATCAAACAGATTTGATAAGGTTTCAGTGTTAAAGCCTGCAGTGGATAAGTGCATTTCTTCCCAGTGCTGGCAGAGGGATCAAGACAGTCCGGCGTATGCATTTGTACGCTTAGGGTCTGATTGGTTTTTTTAATTAATTAATTTATTTGTTTTTTTATTGACTTGAGGTAGGCGTATGCATTTGTAACCCCCCCCCACCCTCCTGATCTATTTGTTTGTTTGTTTGGTTGTTTGTTTGTTTGTTTGTTTTTATTGACTTCATTATCATTATTCATATTCAAGAATTAATCAGCAAGTTTTCTTTCTGCATGTTTACAAAACTAATGCTCAAAATTAAGTGGTTTTCTCACAGTACCTTTTTCTGTTTTTTAGTTCATGCATTACAAATCATTTGTATCTTATTACTAACATTCATTAAATAAAAAACACAAACACTCCAGTTGTCTTAACAATTACATACTGTTTTGTTTGTGCTCTTATTGGAAAATGTTTACAGCAAGAATTGCTGAACAAAAAAAGATTAAATTCAGACTAATTAACATTTATTAAGACCATTATTTTATAGACCATTATTTTATACATGGACATATACATGTTGTGTATGAAGTAAATGTGCACATACTGTTATTTATTTATTTGTATGTACAGAGATACCAGAGGCAGTACTGAGTGCAGTACTGAGTGTATCTCCACAGAGCTGGCTGGCTGGCTTTACACTATAATAGATCCATCCATCCATCCATCCATCCATCCATCTTCAACCGCTTATTCCTTCTTCAGGGTCGCAGGGAACCTGGAGCCTATCCCAGGAAGCATCGGGCACAAGGCGGGGTACACCCTGGACAGGGTGTCAGTCCATCGCAGGGCATAATCACATACACAATCGCACACCCATTCATACACTATGGACAATTTTACCAACCTACCAATCAACCTACGATGCATGTCTTTGGGCTGGGGGAGGAAACCGGAGTACCCGGAGGAAACCCCCACAGCAACCTCCGCACACACATGGCTCCGGCGGGAATCGAACCCTGGACGAACATGTGAGGCGAACGTGCTAACCGCTAAGCCACCGTGCGCCCTACTATAATAGATATCAATTAGTTATTATTTTACACAACATAAACTAAGGATATTTATTTTAAAAATCATTGTCATAAAGACAATGTTGTAATCCTTTTTTCTGTACATGTGATATGCTGTGTTCTAGATGGTGATGTGATCCTGGAGAGTCCTGTCCATCCTGTGACTGAGGGACATCCTCTAACTCTACGCTGTTTATATCGATACCCAAATTCCTCAAACCTCTGAGCTGATTTCTATAAAGATGGATCCGTTCTCCAGACACAGACTACAGGAGAGATGATCATCTATAACGTCTCAAAGTCAGATGAAGGTTTCTAGCACTGTAAACACCCAGAGAGAGGAGAGTCATCAAAAAGCTGGGTCTCAGTCAGAGGTGAGAAACCTTGTGAGAATTGATTTTTATTTATTTCTATCTTAAATGACAGTGTTTAGATGCACACTGCTTAAATGTTTAAATTATGGTCTTTCTTTTTTCAGTCTCAGGTCTAGGTCCTGAAACAGTACGAGTGGCTGTGGGATAACACTTTCACTCAGTTGTGCTCTGGTGGTCAGATGAGACCAAAATGGAGAACTCCTTACCTCAGCCAGGGCATTGAAAATGAAAAGTAATTACTAAGTCATTTCCAAGTACTAAGTCATGTTTTGCAGAGGGATCAAATACATATTTCCCTAATTTTTTTGTTGTTATTCTGTCTCTCACTGTTCAAATAAACCTACTGTTAAAATTATAGACTGATCATTTCTTTGTTAGTGGGCAAACGTACAAAATCAGCAGGGGATCAAATACTTTTTTCCCTCACTATAAGTTTGATAGCTGTCTAGATAACTTTCCATCATCTCATTCTACTTGGACAGTTATTACATTAACTATGAACATGCAAAATACTGACACGCCAAATAACGTACTGATTTATTTCTGCTGTCACTGATTCAGAACGTTAACTAGTTTGTAATATCATTGATGGCAATATCAGGAGAAATGTATTTATAAAAGTGTTTATTACAATCTCTTTCTTTCTCTCTGCAGTGAGACATGTGTCTGTGTACACTGATGAAGCTACAGTTATCACACAGACAGCTGGAACACTGGGATTTGTGTTTGCTCAGAAACTAGAATCTGCTCATCCACTTCCTGAACACAGGAACATTACTTATACATTTTTCTTTTACTGCTTTTCTTTTTCTATGTATTGTGTCTTTTCTTTTTCTATGTATTGTGTTTAGAGTGTACAGATACAATTCATTTAATGTGGCTCATTTGTGTATAAAAAAAAAACCCAAACATAATACAGTTAATTTTTATTAATGTACTTTCAAATGGATACATATAGAAGTAAAAGAAAAATAAAATATGTATTTCAGGTGCAAAACATTTGTATAAGATAAAAATAAATATTTTTTTTCCAATTTAAAGCATTTTTTAACACCCAGAGAGAGGAGAGTCACCGAAAAGCTGGATCTCAGTCAGAGGTGAGAAATCATTTCAATATTCATTTAAATACAGCTGTGACTGAAGTATCTTTACAAAAAAAAAATCTTTGAAAAAAAGAAATGTGAAGAAAAATACACTGTTAATGTTAAGCTGTGTACATTTTTTAAGTAAACTACTCTGGTTAATGACGTCAGTATGTGTTAAGGGACACGGTGGATAGATTAGGTAGATAAGTTAGATAACCATCTGTTAACTTAGCTAGTGATGGAAAGTGCTCTTTCAGCTCTTCTGCAGGAGATTGAGAACGCTAGTCATACTTATCATTAGTGACTAGGGGCGTAACGATACGCTCCAGTCACGATTCCATTCAATTCACGATACTGACTTGAGGAGGTATAAAAGTAAATAAATTAAAAATGCCTTTGAACAGAGGTTTAATATTGTTCACAAAATGTACTACAGATTCACTATATCTTAAACATAAATTAATAAATGTATAAATTCTTTCCAATATTTTGACTGAATAAATAAAGTGTCTGACCCGGGGAAAATGTTAATATCATATCGAATATCATATTACTCAAATAACAGAGAATATCAGATTTAGAAACCAAAATGAACTTTTCCAGGCTTCTGGAGTCAGGTCAAAACAAAACAACAACAACAACAACAACAAAAATACTATTTCATAATGGTGCATATCAGGCAACAAAAGTAGCCTAAAGAAAGATGATACTTTACAAATAAAGAAATACTTCATCTTCTGCCGCATCTGCACCAGATAATTATTAGTATTATAACTTTGAAACTCGCACAGTGAGGTAAGGAATATAATTAGAGGAAGTGAAATGAAGACTCAGGAGTGCACAACCTCTGGTGGTCAGTCGTGGCATTGCAGGGAGCGAGAGTAGTAGTAGTCCCTTATTTAAATATCCTATGCACAAACCACAATAATTTACTTTCATAGCTAATCTAATTTACATGAAACACACCTTCATGTATGCAGGTGTAAAAAGTAGAGAGCCAATAAAAGGAAAGAATTTAGAGACTACAGTTTTTCAAGATCTGAGGAAGTAAATATTTATTTCAGTGATGGTGAGTTA
The DNA here is from genome assembly GCA_012411365.1 of Ameiurus melas. Taxonomy (NCBI): domain Eukaryota; kingdom Metazoa; phylum Chordata; class Actinopteri; order Siluriformes; family Ictaluridae; genus Ameiurus; species Ameiurus melas. The sequence continues at coordinate 5,522,299 of CM022756.1, forward strand.
GAGATGTGTCTCAAGTGGCCACAAAAATATTCGATTAAAACAATAATATAATATTAACTGTACATTAAAAGTTATACAGAATGTCAAAAAAAATTATGTTTTACATAATTTTGACTTAAATTTATTTTGTGTGTACTGTATGTGGAAGCTAACAGCACAGATATAAAACAAACCAGATAAATAACAATATGTATCGAGCTTAGACGGTGTTGAACTGAGCACAGACACAGGAGGCCGTTTAAGTATCGAACATGGAGAGTTTTATTCAATATGGTGAGAGTGTGGGTGGAAAAGAGGTGCAGTGGGTTGAAGTGCTCAGGAGTTGGTGTCGTCCCCTGGGCTGCAGAGGGCATGCTGGGGTCTTCCAGTGCAGTTGAGATCCCATTTGACTGTTAGGGAGCTCTGTGGATGCAGCCAGGGAGCAAAGTTTTCTGCCTTGTCTGAATCCTCCAGAAAAAGCACGAAACAGAACATTGGTATCATTTCGGAGACTCTCTCTCCCTTTGCTGGAGGAGGCTGGCCCTTTTACACGCTCCAGCCGACTGTTGGACGGAGGGGAGTGGCCGTGCTGATAATTAGCTGCCAGCCATGTGTGTTTCTGTGGCCTCGCACCCACATGCTCTATGGCTGTCGAAAACATTGTTTGTGCTGAGGCAGACCTGTCCCATACTGTCAGGATGGGTGTCTTGGGTGGGTTAGGTGTATGGAGGGCACACCCTGCCAGCCAGGGATTTTAGGCTTTTTGCGGGGTTTCCGGGTCCAGCTCTGTCAGCATGGCCTCATCCCGGGGTGTTCCATAGGTGACCCAGCTTTGGCCTTTACTGATGACAAGGTGGGAATTTCCTCAGAGGGTTGAGTGCTTGTCCTCCTTCCCTGCCGAGTTCCAGGCTGTCCACGGCTGATTCTAGGCCAGTTATTACTTCTCAGTGGTTGTTGCATGCCTGAATCCCTCCCACTTGGCGTTCTGCAGGTGGCAGAGTCCTTATGATTGGTCCATAGAAACCTCGGCGGCTGTGTTTTGGTCTGGCTGGAGGCACCCCTTGGTGATGTGTAAGTGGGAGTCCATCTGTCCACGTGGGTTGGTTCTGGCTGGGCTGGTAGGTCTACTGGTGGAAGTCTGCCCACCGCCTGCTGGGGTGTTCGCCCACATTGTGCTAGCAGCTCCCATTTCATATTTCTGTAGTCAGCTGCTTCTTCGGGTGAGAGAACGTAGTAAGATGTGCAGGCTTCCCTGAGAGAGGTGGGCCACTGATGCGGGAACATTCCTTGCTGCCCCAGTTTTCATGGAGGGCGATCCGTTCGAAGGCCTCCAAATAGGCCTCGATGTCGTTCTCCTGGGTCAGGCAGGGCAGCAGGTGCTGGGCTTCTTGACCAGGGTCAGGGAGAGGAGTGGCAGCTGCGGGGGCCGAGGTCCTCTGTGACAGGTGTTCCCTGGTTGCAACCTGCAGGCTCTGGGCGAGAAAGTGCATCACTGCCTGGTGTTGGATGTTCATCTCCAAAAAGTGCTGCAGCATGGGATTAATTTTTTTAGGTGGGTAGGTCTGTGCTCATGCTCACATCCTCCATCAGTGTATCATCAGATGGTGATGAGAGTTTATGGAGAGTTTTATTCAATACGGTGAGAGTGTGGGTGGAAAAGAGGTGCAGTGGGGTGAAGTGCTCAGGTGTTGGTGTTGTCCTCTGGGCTGCAGAGGGTGTGCTGGGGTCTTCCAGTGAAGCTGGGATCCTGTTTGGCTGTCAGGGGGCTCAGTGGATGCAGCCAGGGAGTGGAGTCTTCTGTCGTGTCTGAATCCTCTAGAAAAACCAAAAAACAGGACATTAGTATAGGGGCGGCTGTGGACCAGGGGGTTGATCGGGTTGTCCACTAATCCACTAATAGTAGGGTTGGTCGTTCGATTCCCATTCCACATGACTCCACATGCCGAAGTGTCCTTGGGCAAGACACTGAACCCCAAGTTGCTCCTGATGGCAAGTTAGTGCATTGCAAGGCAGCTCTGCTACCATTGGTGTGTGAGAATGGGTGAATGAGACAGTGTTAAGCGCTTTGGATAAAAGCGCTCTATAAGTGCACCATTTACCATTTATTATCATGCCTCCTCTAGCAAAGCTCCCTTTGAGGCTGGCCCTTTTACACGCTTCCATCCACTGCTAGACGGTAGAGAGCGGCCGAGCTGATAATTATCCGCCAGCCATGTGTGTTTCTGCGGCCCTGCCTCACAGCCACGCACTCTCTAGCTGTCCAAAACATTTGTGATGCTGAAGCGGAGCTGTCCTTTCAGCACCCTCGCAGCGGTCGCGGGAGGAGCATCTTTCCTCCTTTGCATATACATTTATTATTTCTATTATTTCTTAGCTTTATTCTTAATATACATTTGATGTAGAAACAACTTTCAGAACGTTGGAAATAGCAGACAATATAGTATACTACTTTTTTATCTTGTTATTGGCAATAAAAAATAGCTTGTATTATTAAATCTGACCCGAATTAAAACATTTTCTTTAAAAAATATATTTAAAATGAAAATTAAAATTGTATTTGAGTAAATGTGACTTGAAGATCAGTTACAGGAGTGATGATGGATCCTGACAGGATTAGATCACTTTAGCACGAAGGATCATCACAATTAGAGCGACAGTAAAACATTTATATTTTACTAATAAATAAAATGTAAACATTTTTTTTTACTTAAAACAAATGCCAGATAATAAAAGCACTGTTTACATTTTTATTAACAAATACAATTCAGTTTTAGAAATTTATATTAGATTTGACTAACAGGACAGATAATCAGTGGTGCTGAATTTTTACCTCCTTCATTGGGACAGGGGCTGAACAATGGATAAAGTTTCTCAGTGAAAGTCTGACCAGTGAAAGAGTAGATATGAGATTTTACATCAACATCATAGAAGGAGATCAGACCCTCCTCATAATCCACAAACACCCCCACCTTCTGAGGAGACTTTTTCAAGGAGAGGGAGATAGAGAGAGAGTCGAGAGCCTCATACTCAGTCTTATTCCTCAGACACACACACCAGTATCCATCTTCAGGACTGTATGTAATCTCCCCTTTCCTGTTAATGGACTCTCGGACCACTCCTAAATCCAATTGAGTCTTCCCTCTGACCTGCACCTCATAGTAAAATCTCCCTGAGGAGAATCCCTCCTTTCCCAGCACAATGACACAAAGATCAAACCTCTCTGGGTTATCAGGGAGATCCTGTTCTGTGCCTCCACATGTAACTTGTTTCCCATCATCAGAAAGGACAAGTTCAGGATTCGCTGTATCAGGATCCAGAGTCACATCCACTGAGAGACAGAAACACAGCGTACATCAGTTTGATCATTGTGTAACAGTGAAGAAATATACTGTAGATTTAGTCATGAAATCAATAAGAGCTTACAAACCTGCATATTGCTGAATTGTCCTGAGTTCTGGTCAGCAAAGAAGATTAAACAAGGTTATTTATTGTTAGATTTTTATCTTGCATAATCAAATGTTATAAAATTCTAATACTGAAGTAGAAATATCTCTAATGATTGTTGTAATGAGTTTTGGAAATGATATTAAAAACAGGGTCAAACTAATTAGTAAACACTCACCAAGGATGACAAATTTCTCTATTTCATCATTGAGAGATTGCTGAATTTTTATTCTCTCAGAAGGGTCCAGACTCAGATGAGAGTTAATTGTGACATCAGTCCAGTCCTGGGTGTGTGGGGGGCTGCACAGTGACGGGTAAATCTACAGTACAGCAGGAGAGAGGAGAAATCCCTCAGCATGGGGACTGCTGTCATATCATGTGCTGCATTGCTATTGAGAAACAGAGGGACTCTGACCTGTAGGAGGTGGAGGTGATCCTCAGTGTGTGAGAGCTGCTCCAGCTCGTTGTTTCTCCTCTTTAGGTCAGTGATTTCCTGCTCCAGATCTTTAATAAACTCTTCAGCCTGCTCCTCTGCTGCTTTCTGCTTCTCCTCCATCACCTTAAGCAGCTCAGCCTGGCTTCTCTCAATGCAGCGCATCAGAGCACGGAAGATCTCCACACCGTCTGCTTTCTCCTTCTCCGTGTTTTTCTAACAGGAGATATATCGAGCTAAATTATTTTATGTCACCTGATTTTATCATAATTCCCCTAATGTGTTTTTATATAGACGTTATTGTGTAGGTTAGTTAAGAGTCTCACTTTATTGCGTTCTACAGAGTGTTTGATTTCCTCAATCTTCTTCAGTCGCTCCTGGATCATCTGCTGAACTTCTGCTCGTGCCTTTCCCAATTCAGTCTGAGAAAAATATGTATTATGTATAAACTCATTAAAAAATAAAGGTGATATTTGTGTTAAATATGCATCATTAATTTTCAGTCTCTCACCTTCTTCTCTCCACTCGCCTCCTCTATAGGAACAGTGTTGTGAGTTTTGTGGTCTGTCTCAGTACAGAACTGACACACACATGTCTGGTCGTCTCTACAGAACAGCTCCAGGGGTCTCTCATGTTTCTGGCAGATGTAGTCCGCCAGGTTCTCCACAGGCTCCATCAGTTTGTGCTTCTTTAATGAAGAAACTCTCTCATGTGGTTCCAGGTGAGTCTTGCAGTAAGACGTCATACAGGTCAGGCAGGACTTCATGGCTACCCATTTCATTTCAGAGCAGACGTCACAGAGCACCAGAGATTGGGTCTGATTTTCTGAAGCGCTCCTGGATTTCACCTGAACCGACTTCTTAAATGAAGCAGCAAGTCCAGAGATGAACGTATTCACACGTAGTTCAGGACGTTTAGGGAATTCCTCCTTACACACTGGACACTGGCAGTGTGAACTGCTGTCCCAGAACTCTTTGAGACAGTTCTTACAGAAGTTGTGTCCACATGAAGTAGAGACTGGATCAGTGAACACATCCAGACAGATGGAGCACTGGAGCTGATCTTCACACAGGACACTGCTGGAGGAAGCCATGACTGACACAGGAGACACGATGAGAGTGGATTTAGACCACAGATAACTTTACACATTATTCAAAATTAATTAATTAATTAATTAATTTTCATATAACTTTTATCTTTTAACTTTTAGAAAATATATATAAATCTATAAAAACTTTCTCTGTGTGAGAAAACACATAAAATTGACTTGAACTGTGACAAACAACGAGTAAATCCCTACAGAAACTGTCCGTACATTAAGTGATTGTTTAGATACCATAGTAACTACCACAGATAACTTTACACAATATTCATGAAAATGATCCAGAACTAAAGCTCTCAGTGTCGTGCTGTTAGAGTAAAATAAAACTTTCTCTGTGTGAATAAACACAAAATCCACTTGAACTGTGACAAACCCAGTGCACTTTGAGCAGTTAGTAAATGACAAGACAAACAATAGTTACTGATAGAAACAGCAAGTAGTCTCACCTCTCACTCTGAAATATATATTAATACATTTATCTTTTTACATTGTACATTTACAGTATTTGGTAAACGCTGCTGTTAAACCCTCTTTCTGAAATAATCTCCAGTAACACAGCGACACTTCCACATGTTTAATGTGAGCTAAAATCCTGTTCTTTAAGATGAAAGCCCTGTGTGTTTTATCCTGAAGAGGAACTGAACTGGAACAGATCCAGTATATCTTAAACAGTTTAATAGAAATCAAGTGAAAAACAACTATACAAACAGGATGTAGTCTCATCTGTAGCACTACTTACCAATTTCTATTTATCTCTTCCTCCTGTTTCCCCTCTTTTTCCTCTTGTTCCTGTTCTCTTAGTGTTCACCTGCAGTGGTTTTAATCCTCGAAGAAAGAGAGAGAAGCTTAAAACTGGAGACTGTGTCCTGCAGAAAATAACTGGTTTTGGTCATAGAACGGCTTTGAGCTGGAGTTTCGTTTCATCTGAATGGCGTCACAAGAGACACGCCCACTGTTTGACGTTTTCTCGTGTTGTAATTACAGGTTTTGGCCACTAGATGAGGAAAATTCCCCAGTGAACAACAGCTCTCCATCTCTATAATAAAATCTGCACTGTGTACATTTTCATTAAGTATTTTTAATAATGATATTAATTTTGTCATAGGAGTGTGCTGGAGAAATTTAGTGTACATTAAAATAATATCAGTGTTGGGCTTCACAAGAGAAGAGAAACATATTTATATTATATTAAAGCATTTATTAATAAAATCTTTTTTTCTGTCAGTGTAAAAACAAACATCAGTTCTTCACACATATTTTACTGAAAATAATTTATAAAACAAACATCTCAGTGAAGTTTATGATATCAACAATCATTCTTCATTTTCCAGTTTTCTTAATCATCATTAATGCAGCATTTTGGTCTTTCTGTTTTATACACTCTCTAATAATGATCCTGACAGATGTTAGGGAAAAATGCCAGAAAGCTGAGGCCCTTTTATTTAATTCACACATACCATTTGTAATATGGGTGGATAAACATGTATTTATATTCATATTTATAAACATAAATAAATTATATATTCATATTAATAAATATAATTAATGCAATTTTAATGTATTCAATCATTGTATTATTCATTGTGTGTGTGTGTGTGTGTGTGTGTGTGTGTGTGTGTGTGTGTGTCAAAGAGAGCACAATTTTTAAAATAAATTTTGTTAAAGATTTTCATTTTATGACTTTATTATACATTATCAAGTCAGTTCAAAAAAGTTTTTCTCTTTTTTTCTGTTTGTTAAAAAAAAACTATTCAAACTTCTCCATCGAAATCTAGTTTCGGTTTACAGCGACTAACGGGGCGGAGCCAGAATCTCACGCATGCGCACTTCTTTTGAGAATTCCAGGTGTGGCTCCTATATCAGTAAGTGAGCGTTACCATCAGTGTGACCTTCACTGTAGGTTCGATGATGACGGGAGACGGACCGCAGCTCTGCGGCCACGGCCTCCGTTTTTCCTTGGTGAAGTGTCCGGCTTGGTGCTGCTCGTTCCCGGGCGCCGAAGCAGCGACAGGCCGGACACTTTACCCAAGATAGGGCTACGCTGAGACTTTGCTAATATATGTATTTATTTTTTTGCTTTAAGCCTTTATCGGCTGTATCAGCTGATCAGTCTGGCTCCTTTGTGTCTGGGGCAGGGGGGAGGGGGTTGTGGGGGGGGAACAGCCCCCCTCCCAACAAAAGGTGTTTATGTTAATGAGTTTGGTTTTTGGCGGGTGAAATACGTCTGAAAAGAAATAATGTTTTTAATATGGGGATAATGTTATGTGGTTGACAAAAACCCCCGTGTATAAAATTCCTACAATCCCCTCATTTATGATCCATCCATCATGAACGTCAACTCCTCAGGTCACGAGGAACCTGGAGCCTATCCCAGAAAGCATCGGGCACACCCTGGACAGGGTGCCAGTCCATCGCAGGGTACAATCACACCCCCAATCATACACTATGGACAACTTAGACACCCAAACCTACCATGCATGTCTTTGGACTGGGGGAGGAAACCAGGAGAACATGCAAACTCCGCAGGAATTGAAACCCCAGACCCTGGAGGTGTGAGGCGAACGTGCCAACCACTAAGCCACCTTAAAGTTTATGATCTTTTTTTGACCATCTGTGTTATTCTTTTGTGCTTGTTAAAGTGGCGACATGTCAGAGGATATGAAAAAAGTCTATTACACACCTTCAAATGCGGGGTCTTTTGGTGGTAAAAAGCATTTTAAAAGAAACAGGGGTTCATTTAACAGATAAACAATTTTTGGATTGGCTCGCTGGCAAGGATGCTTACACTGCTCCATTAACTTACAAAAGTTTTTGTTTATGCTATTGATATGCAGATTCAGGCAGATCTGGTCGATATGTCTAAATCGAGACGTGCACTTCAGTTACAGGAAGGTGTGTGCCAAGCTGCCATTTAGACATGTGAAACAATTTGATTAAATAATATAATAATAATGTCATATTTTAACAATCACCACACAGACCCTCTGCGTTATGTCCAATATTACCAGAATCAAGCAGGGAATGGGCTACCTGGTTATGCGGGGGGCAGAATTATGTATGGAGCCAGGTTAGGTGGTATGTTTAGAGGTCTCTTTAGAATTCCTTTGCTAAAACGCGGTTTTAGCATAGCCAAACCACATCTTAAATCAGCTGCAAAAAACATACTAAGCGATGTTGTTAGCAATACATTATTGCATACGTTTAATAATAAAAACAATAACAACACTCAAGACGGGTCCGGACTAGCTGTGATGGCTCGCAGAAGAACATCTAGACCGCCAGGGGTTCGGAGGAGTGGCCAAACGATGAAGAAAAGAAAACATAACACCAAGAAATCGTCAGTTGTAAAACGCAAGCACAAGAAGACACCAGCCAGCTCTACAACAAAAAGACAAAGACCTGCGTGAAAAAAACTATATTTTAGACCATGTCTTTACTACACAATATGTCAGAAGAATGCTTAAAAACCGAACTGGACCTATTCACAGTACCATTAACACAAACCGTTACTGAAAAAAATACATATATAGAAGTACCACCATTGTCAGCAATATCAGAAACATCGCCTCTGGAGTTTTTTATAACAGGGACTGGCGAGGATTATGTGGACCTAAACAACACCCTTGTTTTTTATGTGTCAAAATCACTAATGCAGACGGCACAGACGTTACAGACAGAGCCCCCATAGGACTTATTAACTACGCCGGATCCACAATATTTTCACAAGTGGACGTGTCGCTTGGAGACCGTCTCATATCACAAAGTTCCAACACATATCCTTATAGATGCATAATAGAGAGTCTCACCAATTATGGTAAAGATGCTCTTGAAACGCTATTCTCAGTGGGGCTCTTTTACAAAGACACTGCCGGTCACATGGACGTAACGGAACCCGCTGGTGGTATCAGGGGTTTGACCTGTTGTAAATCTTTGCAGAAATGTAAACTTAGTGGAGGACTTGCATTACCCAATTTTCAATTATATTACTGGGCTGCACACATCCATAAACTTAGTTACTGGGTTCAATCTCCTGGATCTTCTTGGTCTAAATTGGAATTATCTTCTTGTAGTGAATCCTCTTTACTCCCCTTTACCTACAAAACTTTCCCTATTTACTGATAACCCTGTTGTCCTCAACACACTTATGACTTGGTATTAATTTAGACGACATTTTAAATTTGTAGGTGCATCCTCTTTGTGTCCTTTAGTTAACAACCATCTATTTCCCCCATCGTGTATGGACTCCTCATTTTCAGTGTGGTATGACAAGGGTATTAAACAAGTTAAAATTTGTATTCTGATGGTGTGTTTGATAGCTTTTCCAATTTGGCATCCACTTACGATCTCCCCTTGACGCATTTCTTTCTGTACTTTCAAATACGAAACTTAGTTTCTAGATGTTTTCCTGATTTCCCCTCTGCGCCTCCTGAACAGGCTTGGGAAGACCTGTTCTCGAATAACCCACATCAAAGAGGAATGATTTCTAAGATTTATGATTTTATTCTGACGCTAAGTAGTTGGTCGAGTAACAAAATTAGGAATGCGTGGGAAACGGAATTAGGAGTACAGATAAGTGAGGAGTGATGGGAACATGCTATAGGCAGGGTACAGACTACCACTTCTTGTGCTCGTCTTGCTTGGACTTATACAGTTCAAAGTTGTAAATAGAGTCCATCTGTCCAAGTCGAGATTGTCTGTGATGTAGCCGAATGTAGAGAACAAGTGTGATAAATGCCATGGCTCTCCCTGTCATCTTGGCCATATGTTTTTCTTCTGCCCTGAACTCAATAGTTTTTGGTCTGGCTTTTTTACCATCATGTCCACTATTCTCAGGGCAGATTTAAAGCCTTGTCCATTGATTGCGATATTTGGGATTCCTCAAGCTTCAATTCCTTTGAGCTCGATACAAAAGGATGTTATTGCTTTCACATCCCTTATAGCAAGATGTTCCCTACTGTTACATTGGAAGTCTGCTAAATACCCATATATCTCCCAGTGGATAAAGGACATGATGTTTTTTCTGAAACTCGAGAAAATAAGATATACTCTGAATGGTTGTACAGATAAGTTTTTTCATGAATGGCATCCCTTTATTGCGGAAGAAGGAAGGAGGTAAGCGCACTTAAGAACGAGTGATGTTTATTTACAAGAGAGGAGAGCAGACAAATCCCCAAACGTGATCCAGAAACATAATCCAAAAATAGGCGAAGGTCAGGCGAACGGCAAACAGGCATATATAGGGCAAGGCGGAGATCAAGGTCGTGGTACGGAAAAACAGGGTCGATAAACAAACATGAACATAAGCATAAACACGAACGAGAGCTATGATAATGATCTGGGAGCGGATAACCCAGCGTCAACTATAACGAACAAGGAACTAAGTTTAGTATGTTTACTAAGTTTACTCCGTTTAATTAACCGCGCCGTGTCTAGTACGGCGCGTAGTCTATATACCAGCATGAATCAACTTAAACCAAATTCAGCTGGGAGTAGTTCAGACACACATGGGGATACAACCTATGACAGACACGGGGCGGGGTCATGACGAACATAAACAAAACACACGTGTCCTCCCAGCCATTGACAGAAACGAAAACAAAGAGCTCATGTTCAAAAAGACATAACACGCATGCGCAACAGCGCGAGAGCATGCTGCTTCAAGGGGGAACCGTGACAAGCGACAGTTAATGGGTACCCGTGATGAGCCGGAGGGGTGGGGTTTGGGTCCAATTTGTTTTCCTTTGTATAAAAAGAAAAAAACCTGTGAACATTTACTGCTGTTGCTCGATTTGTTTTTATTTTTGGGAAGGGGGGGGGACAGAACAGAAAAGGTGATTTAGATAGGCTTAGCAGAAATGTTCAACAGAAATGTTTAACAGAAAGGATATTAGAAATGTTAGCAGAAATGGTTCATCAGAAGGTCAGCAAAAATATTAAATAAAAATGAAACGTTAAGTAGAAATGTAGAAATGTTCTGAAGAATTGTTCTGTAGAAATGTTCAGGCGAAATGTTCAATAAAAATGAAACTTTAAAAAATAAAAAAAACAGAGGTTTGACCAAACAAGCTGCATTTACCAACGCCAGCAATGTTGCTGAACTACTGGCCCCCATTCACAGTGACATATTCTTTCAAGAAAAAATAATGCTTAACGGTGTGGACATTAAAATTCGTATGACAAGGGCAAAAGATGAATTCTGTATGATGAGAAGCGACGCAGGAGCCTATAAACTAAACATCATGTCAGCTTCGATGTTTGTGAAAAAAGTGTCTGTGTCACCGGGTGTGAGATTGGGGCAAGCACAAGCAGTGCTCTCGATGCCATCCCCATCGACAGAGTATGTGTGGAAAAACTTCTCAATTCCAGTAGGCTCACGTGTTTGTAATCAAGAAAACCTGTTCTTAGGAACTCTACCAAAATCCATTGTTCTGGCTATGGTTGATAATGACGCGTTTACAGGTGCGTATGATAACAATCCGTCCGCGTTTAAAAACTATGACCTAGAATTTTTGGCAGTTCATCTGGACGGGCAGCAGCACCCCGTTTCGTTTCAAGTGTTTTGCTTTGCACTCAGCACTGTAAATAAAAGCCACAGTCTCACTGCGATTGCATCCTGCCTGCTTCCTTCCCATCACGCCTCAGGACAGTGTCGCTTATCCAGTCTGGGAACATTAGGCTAGAAGCACGTTTTTGGACAGCTTCTACCCCGAACGATCAACTTAATTGTTTATGCCATATTTGACAGTATCATCGAAGTGTCAAATCACAGACAGATCCTGGTTGATTGCTATTAATAGGCATAATGGACAGCATCCAGCTTACTGCTATAATGGATAAGATCTCGTGTAATACCCATTTTCTCTGTGTACTCCCATGTGACCACCTACCAAAAGCCCCCTTGAGAAAATTACCGTCAATGGTAATAATCAACACGCATCCTTCAGGACTCCCGGGTGAACACTGGCTAGCCATCTACATAAACACATCTACGTGGGTTGCTTTGTCGACAGCTTTGGTAATAAACCAGATGACAATCATTTTCCGCAAAATATCAACAACTTTCTAATAAGCAATTCTAGAGTGATCCAACATTCGGCGGTACAAGTCCAAGATTTTTCTGCAGAGATCTGCGGGCAGCATTGTGTGTTTTTTCTCTAACACATGGTAAAGGGGCATGATTATGACAGTGTGTTGAAGATGTATACCAACGATTTTATTAAAAATGACAAGATGGTGTCAGCGTTTATGAAAAAACTAAAACTAAAAAAAAGGTAGTTGTAATGAAAATGTTTTCAAATGTATTCATTGTGTTCAGACAGGCGAAATGTTTATGTCTAACACTAGATTTTTTAAATAAAACCAAAGAATAGAGATTGCTTCTTCTTTTGACTCTTTACTATTATTATTATTATTATTATTATTATTATTATTATTATTATTATTGTTATACACACATCAAATCCGGCAATACAGATAATAACAAAATCATAAACAGTAGAAAACTCATGAATTAAAAACGTAGCCACTGACTCGCGTCAGGAGCGGGTGATTTAAATACAGGTCTGTCTGAATAATTTGATTGGGCTGATGGTGTGCTCGGAGGTATTTTCAGTTTTTTACGCTTCTGAAACGAGTTGGTTATAGACAAGGTCGATTTGGTTTTGAAATAGTTAATTGCTTGTCTGACATAAGGGTTTGGCACCGTTGAGTATGGTATGTTTAAAGAGCCAAAAGCCTCCAGAAATTCGAGCCAGACTACAGGTCTTCGGGCATCAGATATGTTTTGCGGAGCCGTGATGCCTTTAACTAAATTGAGCATATGTGAGCCAGGAATAGTTCTACCGTTAAACACAAACTCTCCTGAATCTTTCATTTTAGACATTTTATCTAAAATGTAGCGAGCGTTTTTTACACTCCTCTGCAGAATATTCTTCAAAATATCAGCCGCTACGTTATCTAAATCATCATGGGGGTTTACGTCGGGCTGTGCAGACGGCTTTTCTTTTTCAGGATGCTCAGTCTGCATAGGTGTCAATGTTAATGTGCTGTTTTCACGGTCCCTCTGTCTAGCGATTGTAAAAAAAAAACAAACAAACAAAAAAAAAACGCTGTAAAACGCTTATGTACAGCTTCGCTTTTTCATAACTGTCCAAGTCAGAGCGGTGCAAAATATTTGTTATAGCTATATCCAGATCGTTCTCCACAATTTGCTGAATAGATTCGTGTGTTGTCCCGGTCTTTATTTTGTCCAACTGGTGCTACGGGACTAAAAACATGTTCTCTGCGTACTCCATTCCCTCTGTTATTAAAAGCAATCAGGCTGGAGATGAAAGGAATAGCCACGCTTAAGAGCGGCAGAAGAAAGCCCCCCTGCTGGTTTATTACACGGTTTATTTATCTTTCTTTTAACACCAACCGATTTATCCTCTACAGATTTGATGACGCTTTTCCTTTGTCTGAGTTTCTGGTATTGTTGAGATGTGAGAGGTAGATTACCGTAGAGAACATTAAGAGCTACTTCACACAATGTCGCAACAAGTTCATCTGTTGCAGTTTGTAAAATAATCCATCTTTGTTTGGGTGATGCTTTTAATAATATTTTTAAAGGTTTCTACAAAGTCTGGCGGACATTTCGCTATCTTCTTTTCTGGAGATAGACCACAGGGTGTGGCACAAGTAAATCTATTCTGAGCCGATAGTGTTCGGGCGTTTTTGTTTTATAATCAATCATCAGATACCCAAAAGGCTTGCTGGTTGCGTCTTGGTAACATTTTGTTTTGTTTTTATTGACTTCATTATCATTATTCATATTCAAGGATAAATCAGCAGGATTTCTTTCTGCATGTTTACAAAACTAATGCTCAACATTAACTGGTTTTCTCACAGTACCTTTTCTGTTTAGTTCATGCATTAGAAATCATAAATAAAAAAACAAAAACACTCCAGTTGCCTTAACAATTACATAATGTTTTGTTCGTGCTCTTTATTGGAAAATGTTTACAGCAAGAATCTAAAATGTCATAAATTTACATTTTTATGAATCAATAAAATTCAAGGTACTCCTGAGAGTACAGAATTAAAACCAGTGTGATGGCACTCAAAACCTGCTGTGAGAATTAGAGAGACTAAAGAGTTTATGGTTCATACACTACAGCAGGTGTTCATAAACATACCAGCTCATGGACCAGATCACTGCTGTCAGGTTGAAACTGAGCTGGATGTTTACTGTATGTGGGCTCCACCTTGTGGGAGAATTATGTATAATAATTGTTAGGGATTTAGCAAATCCGATCCCTCTTCCCTCAGTTAGCCTTTTCAGCCTTTCTGTTTCATTTACTCAAAAGAAAACAACTAGCGCATGTGGGTTATCACGGAGCGTGTACGGGCCCGGAGAAAGTCTGACTGAGCACACTGACAACCAGAGTAGCTCAAAAGACTTCCCGATTTATTTGTGGAAAAACACAGGCTTATATAGGTACAAATAGCCGTGCATAGGCGTACTGATGTTGAAATAATATGGCAGTTGAACTGACTGGCCACGTTCCCTGAAAAACATCTTAGGCAATACAAGAATGTACAGCTTCCTTGAACATATATGGTGTGATGGTATGGATCAACTAACACAGAAAAGAGGAAGTTCCTATGGTGACCTGTTAAACTGGCACGTACACAACAGACAGATTCTGTAAAGTTCATGAGACAGAAATCAAACTATAAACTGAACATACTTATACACATCTGAGGGAATAAAGAATAGAAAATTTCCCAACAATAACAATAATTTTTTTGTTTTAAATTAATCTTCAGTTAAAGCTTTATCCTTGTCAGGGTCATGTAGACTCTACGCCAGGAACACATGATCATGGGGATGAAATACTCTTTGTATGAGACCCCAATCCCTTGCGGACACCAACAGCTAATTCATCTACAAGCATAATTACTTTTAAGAAGTGGAAGGAAACTTCAAAACCTGGAGAAAACCCACTCAATCACAGGGGAAAACATGCACATAAACTCCATATATGAAATAATCAGAGCTCAGGATCAAACCAGGGACCCGGGAGCTGTGAGGCAGCAGTGCTACCCAATGCACCACCCTGCTACCCTGGCATACATTTATTGTATAACTGTGTTACTCCATTCATATGATGAAGCTCTTCCTCTTTCAATAAAGGTGGATTATACTGTAGGACTGTAGTATAACAGAGTATCAAGTGTTTATAATTAATAATCTGCAGGGGAGATTGTGACAAAATCGCATATCAGACCACATATATACTCTAGGAACAGTACTTGACAAGCAAATAAACCCAAACAAAACTTCAAGAAAAGCTTTTGACTCAATTTGGCATGTGGGACTTTTACTCCAGTTGATTCAGTGCGGCATTGGTGGAAGAACATAAACCATAATCAAATCTACGTACACGAATAACAAATTCACAGTTAAATTGGTGACAAACACACAAATTTCCTCCGTCAGAGTCGGGGGGTGAGGCATGGTTGCAGCTTGAGTCCCACCCTATTCAATATATACATCAATGAACTAGCAAGGGCTCTGGAACAGTCTGCAGCACCCTGTCTTACTAGACACTGAGGTCAAATGCCTCCTGTTCGTAGATGATCTGGTGCTGATGTCACCCACGAAAGGTCTACAGCAGCATCTAGACCCCTGCCCACATTCTGGCAGACACGGTCTCTGTCAGTTAATCCCAAAAAGACTAAAATAATGATTTTTCTAAAAGTCCTCAAGACAAACATAATTTCAAATTAGACAACATGCCCCTTGAACACACCGAGAACTACACATACCTTGGTATAAAAATCATGTATAGTGTAGTTTTTTAGGTCTCATTGTACTTTGTACCAAATGTGTGCTTCAAGGTTTTTTTAACTTCATGAAAGGTAATATTCAGAAGACTCTCTTTCTGCCTACAGTGATCCAGGTCAGTCATCTGCCTCCATGCAGCATGAGAAGCAGCTGCAGGAGAGCCAGAGGGAGATGGAGGAGGAACGTAAATGGGCAAGCCGCCTACAGGTCGAGTTGGTGGAGCTGAAAGCCAAGTATGAACAAAAGAGCCATGAGGTGGTGCGAGTCCAGGAGGAGCTGCAAGTGGAGCATAGAAGTTGGCAACAAACTTTAGCTTTACGGCATGAAGATCAGAAAAGAATAGCTGTTTTAGAGCAACAGGTACAAGATTTTGCTTCAGTGAACCTTTATATTACCAGATAGATGATGGAACGATTCTCTAAAGCATTTCCAACTTTAATTGGCAGATACAATGGTCTGCTAGAGACTTTGAGAAGCGAAACTGGACCGACAAAGTCTACAGCACCTGCTCCACAAAGTGCTGAAGGAGCTTCGCAAGGCTAGAGACCAAATCACATGCTTGGAGTCGGCAGAAATCCACGTTCACCAAAGTATCACTTTTAAACATAAGGTAAAGTCGATTTTATTAGTAAATCAAAAAATAATTCAGTCAATCCAAATCAGTCAACTTTATTTATTTATTGATTTATTTTATTAACAATATACAGAAACGGCAGCGAGAAACTTGGTTCTCTGAGCCAAGCTCACACACCAGGCTGGATTTGGATAAGAGGATCAATCAGGACCGTATCCTGAACCCCACATCTCCATTAAAGAGCTCCAACACATTGGATGAACGCTTTCTGGAGTGTCCCATCTGCAGGGCCTCATACCCTGTCAGCCAGCACAGAAAGCTCCTTGAACACATTGACTACTGCTTTAATTAAGGGATTATGGCTTGATATTGCTTATATTTTCAATTTTTTCCTCTTTTTTTATGACTTTTTATATTTTTGTATTCCAAATATAATTTCCACTGTTGTTTTTTCATTTAGTTTTGAATTAATCAATGGTGTGCTTGATCGGATTTTGAGTATTTGCCAAGGTATTGGCTTTCCATTAATGTGGAGCATATTTAAAGTACATTTTCACTGATGTTAGTCTGTTTGGGTAACTGTAATGTACCCAAGTGGCAAGTTTTCTTCCCTAGTATCACCTCGAAGTTGTTGAAGTGGTACAGGATAAACTCACTTTCAGTAATTTATCCTGATGCTGGAAATGAGATCTGTCTTGAATTAGGCTGCATGTGTGTAAATTAGACCTATTTAATGAAAACTGTGTTGTGGTTAAAAAACATACATATACATAAAATAAACGTGAGGGAGACCGAATAGGAGTAATAGGTAATTTTATTGACAATCAGCAGTGAGATGCACAATTTGGTGGCGGGTGCTCGAATCCAAATCCAGCCCTTCCAATAAATGGGCACCTAGACTCATAGAGGAGGAATTAGGTGGATATTGATAAACAGGATTCACATTTTGGGCTTGACACACTATGGTTTAATAGTCACAGAGAAGGAGAGTTAGGGAGGCGCACACACATAGATAACACACACACACACAGTCTTGCGCGTTCAGGGTCAGGCATGCAAACATAGCACACACACTCTCTCTGTCACTCCCTCTCTCTCTCTAACCCCCCTCCTGAAGGCCTGATCGCACACACACCATTTAGAACTGTACAAGAATAAATAGTATTGAGATATTATTAGGATAATTTAAATAATATTATGAAGTAGGGAGTACAGTAAACCGATGTTAGAGTAGTATAACCATATATATTTATAAAATGGAAATATAAAACAGATTATAAAAAGTAATTTATACCACAGAAATATAAAAAAAAAAAAAAAAAAAAAAAAAAAAAAAAAAAAAAAAAAAAAAAAAAAAAATATTTTTTTTAAAAAAGAAGGGGGGGGGGGGGGGGAAAAGGGGGCTTTTTTTTTTTGTAGAGAACCGTGAGGAAAAAGCTATTTATAGAATAGCTCCTACACTGTGTGTAGGTCTTCCAAATTGTTTACTTTTTCTCGTTGACTTCAAATTAAAATTAATTTTAAATTTTTGTTTTTTTTTTTTTTTTTTTTTTTTCCAAACAAAAGTAAATTTTTGAGAAGGTTTTTTTTTATCCTCATGGTAATCGTGATAAGCTTTTTTGCAACCTCATGGTTATCGCCAAGTGGATTGTTTTCTGTTCTAATGGTAACTGTTGGGGAGGGTTTTTTAATCCTCATGGTAAATGTAGATGAGCTCTAAAAAAAAAAAAAAAAAAAAAAAAAAAAAAAAAAAAAAAAAAAAAAAAAAAAAAAAAAAAAAAAATAAAAAAAAAAATTATTATAATAATAATACAAAAAAAAAATTAATAATAATTAAATAACAGAAAGAGGGTAAGACAGTTAGTGTTCACTGTCTACCTCTCCTCAATCTACCAAGGCGCTAAATCATTGAAATAAGTAATAAATTGTTGCCATTTTCCAGACAATGAGTCACCCCTACCTCTGATGTTGTACTTTATTTTTTCCAGCTTCAAAAAGAACATAAAATCTCTAAGCCAAACTGATATATAGGGGGGGTGCGGAGAGGTCCAAGACAACAATATTCTACGCAGAGCAAGCAACGATGCAAAGGCCACAACACTAGCTTGTTTATGGTTCAGAGGCTGACACTGAGATGAAACACCAAAGATGGCGATTAAAGGACAAAGATCCAATTTGATTTTAAGAATGTCGGACATAGTCCCGAAAAAAGAGTTCCCAAAAGGTCTGTATTTTGGGACCGAGTGCAAACATATGACTCAGGTTACAGGGTGAAAGTTTGCATTTCTCACACATGTCAGGGACATTGGGATATATTTTAGACAATCTACTCCTAGAGAGGTGAGCTCTATGGACCACTTTAAACTGTATAAAACTAAGTCTAGCACAGGACGTGGTGGTCAGTATATTATCTAACGCTCTGCCCCAGTAATCATCCTCAAGCTCCGGGCCCAATTCCTCCTCCCAAGCACTTACAGTTTTGATATTGTAAGAATCATCCTGAGACCAGATTGTCGACATATCTGAGATAATGCCCCTTTTATGAGGATTCAGCTTGAACACCTCTTCCCATGCAGACTTTGTAGGTAAGGAGGGAAAACCAGTGAATAGGGAGGAGACACAGTGCCTAATTTGAAAGAAACGGAAAAGGTGAACGGAGGCAGGCTGAATGACGGAGGATAATTCAGAAAAGTTTGCAAACACGTTATTAATGAAAAGATCCTCAAGGCATTTCAGACCCTCTTCTTTCCCAAAGAGAGAATGTGGAATCCATAAAGGAGGGGGGGAAAGAGATGGCTATTACATATAGGGCCATGGTTTAGGCCGAGAAGAGATTTAAAAATAACGACGAAACTGATAGAAAATCTTTAGAGAGGTACAAACTACTGGATTATCTGTATATTGTAAAAAGGGCTAGCGTAAGGGAGGAGAACACAAGAGCAGGGAGGGAGGTTGAAATGCAAGACTGTGCTTCTAAGTGGCACCATGGAAGAGAGGGGCCTGCACCCACAGCACCAGTTTCTGAATATTAGCGCTGCCCAATAATAATACATGTAATTGGGAAATGCGAGGCCACCACTCAGTCGACTCCGGCTGAAGTGAAATTTTTGAAACCCTGGGAGTTTTTCCTGCCCATATGAAAGACGAGATTAATTTGTCTATATTCTTAAAGAAAGACTTTGGTAAAAAAAAAAGGTATGGACTGAAAGAGGTAGAGGAATTTTGGGGAGAATATTCATTTTTACTGTGTTTATTCTGCCAAGAGGGGATAATGGCAGAGCTGCCCATCTTTGAAGGGCTGACTTCATGTATGAGATTAAGGGTGTAAAATTCACCGCCATTAATTCAGAATGGGAACGGGTGACCATTAACTCAGAGATATTTGAATTTTGAATGTTCCAAACGAAAGGGTAATTCAGTCTGTTTTATCATTCACTCTTTAGTAAGTTTAGTTTATACCCCGAGAATTTCCCAAAGTCACATAATACGGTGTATATTTTCCGGAATAGACGCAATTGGATCTGTAACATAAAGTAGTAAGTCGTCAGCATACAGTGCTAGTTTATGTTCAATTCCATTTCGAACCACACCCTGAAATACAGGGAGAGTTCTAAGCATCATCGAGAGAGGCTCAATCGCTATGGCAAAAAGTAACGGAGACAGAGGACATCCCTGGCGCGTACCCGTGACAAAGTAAAATAATCAGATTTAGCATCGTTGGTACATATGGAAGCTTGCGGTTCCACATATAACTTCCCTCCCCGAAACCGAACCTCCTTAGCACTATGAAAAGGTACTCCCATTCGATCCTATCAAACGCCTTTTCGCGTCCAAAGAGATGACCACTCTGAGGAGTCGCTGTTCTGTTTTGAATACAAGATATTAAATAGAGTACGAATATTAGAAAAGGAATGCCGTCCTTTTACAAATCCGGTTTGCTCCTCTGAAATAATGCCAGGGACAATCCCCTCGACCGACAGGCCAAAAGTTTGGCTAAAATCTTGACGTCAACATTGAGGAGACTAATAGGTGCGGACGAATTACACAATGTTGGGTCCTTCCCATCTTTGAGCAATAAAGTAATAGTTGCTTGTCTTAGTGTTTGTGGCAACGTCCCTAGTTCTAAAGACTCCATGAATAGGCGGCGAAAATTATGGGCCCAACACAACATGGAATTTCTTATAAAATTCTGAAGGAAATCCGTCCGGGCCAGGTGATTTCCTGGATTGTAATTAATTGATTGAGCGAACGATCTCATCTAAGGTGATGGGACTGTCAAGTTCAGATGCCAGCAGAGGGTCAATCCTGGGAAAATCAATATTTCTAAAAAATGTGTCCATGTTACCTGAATTGTCAGGAGGCCCAGCTGTGTATAAGGAGGAGTAAAAACTTTTAAAGTCGAATTAATTTCTGCAGGATCCGAGGTTAATACACCACTGGACTGCATAATCTGAGAAATAGAACGTGATGCAGCTCGCTACGCAGGTGGTGAGCCAACAACCGACCGACCTTATCGCCATATTCGTAATACCACGCGACATATGTAACAACAGCTTCTCCACCTCTCCTGTCGATAATAACTCAAACTCCGCCTAAATTAAGTCTTTGTTTATGCAGCTCAGGGGTCGGGTTGGTGGGGGGGATATATGATTGTCGTCAATGGCCTGAATATTATCAGATAACTCGTTTTTCTTTTTATTGCGTTGCTTATTAGCATAAGCAGAATAAGAGATTATCTGTCCCCTTAAGAAGGCCTTTAGAGTTTCCCAAAGTAAAGAGTAAGAATTGAGTCAGTTTGATTAGTAAGAAGGAAATCATCTATCGAAGTAGAGATATACTTGCAGAACGCTGAATCGGATAAAAGTAAAGTATTAGGCCTCCATTGTGGGCAAAAGGCTCGATGTGAAGGTATAAGAATGTCAAGACTTAGAGAGGCGGGGTCTGAAATAACCATTGGTAGAGTTTACAACCTGAGAAATTAGAGAAACATTAATAAAAAAGTAATCAGTGCGAGAAAAAGATTTATGTACATGGGAAAGGAATTAATATTTTCTCACTGTAGGGTTTAAATACCTCCACGGATCAATGTAACCATTCTGAACCATAAACTCAGAGAATACCTTAGCCATCGGAGAGGGAGCCTTTAGCGCTAAAGCGCTTTGTTTTTTCCAAGGCTGGTCAATAACGCAGTTAACACAAATACTCCCCCCCCAAATATCAAGAGATGTGTGTTCAAGCAAGAAGTTTTGACAACAAATTCTGAGCAAAAGTAGCATTATCAAAGTTTGGGGCATATACATTCACCAAAACTACTGGCGTCTGCAAAATTTCCCTTCCCACAAACACACATTTTCTACCATTTACATCAGAAAGGACGTTATCAAACGAAAAGGGCACAGCCTTACTGATCAGGATAGAAACTCCCCTGGACCGGGAATCAAAATTGGAGTGGAACATATGCGATGTCCAGCGAGCTTGGAGTCTGCGTGATCCCTGAGACGAAGATGGGTTTCCTGAAGAAAGGCAATATATCGGTTTTTGTAGTTTTAAATGTGTCAAAATCTTGGACCTCTTAACGGGACCGATCCAGACCCTTCACATTCCAACTTAGGAATCTGAACGAGTTTCGGGTATTTTCCATTAATTTAGATTAATACAGAGAGGTTGATATGAATAGGAAAAAAGGAAAAAAGAAAAAAAGAAAAAGAAAAAAGAAAAAAAAGAAAAAAAGAAAAAGAAAAAAAGGAAAAACAAAACAAAACAAAAAACCGGGATCCCCCACCCCCCAACATAAACAACACAACACCCCCTCCCCCACCCACCCCCACACACACACAGCAAACCACCCCTCCCCCACCCTACTCTGATCAGTTAACTTCTCTCCATTCCCAAACAATGGAGGCAGATCCCAGAAACACTGGAACATCCGGAACTTGTAACCCGTACTGTATTCTTACTGTGTGAAGTCACTCCTGAGCATAAAAGGTGCCACAATCAACGCTATCACAGGCAACCGCCAGATTTACACGGAAAATGATATAGTTGCCCACGCGCACAGTCCTACAGTCACATGACAGGTATTAATAAATTGGTTAACAGTCATGTAAACAGATTAAAAATGGAGGATATCGTTCATTAAACCATCGTTGTGCTTTTTGGGGGACAGTCGAATTGCAGCGTCTCATCACCGAGGTCCACCCGAAGCAGGATATCTGAGAGAAGAACGCGACATTTCTCTACGCAGGCTGTTTCTCACCACAGAGAAGGCCGCTCTCCTCTTAGCGACGCTGGAGCTGAAGTCAGGAAAGAGGAAAACCTTGCGGGAAAAGTTGGTCCCGATTCCCGCTCGAATCACTTTTTTCTGTCCTGAAGATAGTGGAACCTCACAATCATAACTCTGGACCTCTGTGTTTCTCCGCTGCTCCTCCGGGGGCATGGGACCGATACGATGGACTCTATCCAGCAATGGAGCGGTCGGAAAGATATCTGATCCGGGGACATCCTGGAAGAACTTAGACATAACGTGACCGGATCGCTCCTCTTCTTTCGTCCAGAATACCGTGACCCGGAATTGCAAGTGGCGGTGAACGGGACTCCAGGTCCTCCACGTTATTGGTGAGGTGTTTGTTAGCTGAAGCCAGCTGTAGCACAGTCGCTTTCCAGCGTTACAATTCCGTCACTGTAATCATTCAGGTGTTGCTCAGCTCACAATCACGCCGTCCTTTTGTACTCAATACCCCATTTAAAACTTTCAAACGACGCGATAACTGGGGCAAGAGCCGAGTTAGCCAGCCGCTGTCACCTGCACTGCGATGGTAGTAGTCAGCGCCCTGATTATTTTTGCGCGGAGATTTTCTAAGTCCAGAGTAGCTTGTCGCCATGACTCGCCGTGCCGTCGGTAGTATATTTAGTTTTCCGCTGTCTCATAACGCCACCTCCTGGTTATAAATGTAAACCAAATACTTTAACACAAAGGCACTAAATGCCCCTGAAAAGACAGAAAAGATTCGGTTGCGCTGCGAAAGCAGAATTAAAAGAGAAAATCCTCGGGAGCTCCTTACGCCCGTGCCTTCTCCCTCACATGCTCAACCGGAACTCCAATGAGCTCCTTTTAACCCTATTGGTAATGAGATCCTAATCATTCTGAAATTTATTGGTAATATTCTCTGTACATAAGCTATAAATACTGGAGCTTAAGCTCCAGTTATCAGATCACTTCTGGGAATTCTCATTGGTGTGGATCTCGTATGGTGGACCGAAATAAAAACTGGACCCTTGCCTTTCCTCACTCACGGCTAATCGTCTCTTTTTCTATCTCAATTGGGTTTACGGATGTGAGTATTTGCTTCTGATTTTAATTGTCTTTGGGTAATAGGCTAGATTAGGGCCTTCAACTGTAAACCATCCAAAATCACTGAGCAAACTCGTGGTCAAAAAACGGGCAAAAGACAGACAACAAACAGGACAAACTAGGTCAGGCCATAAACATGGGAACTATGGACTATGGATGGGAACATGTTGATTCATTTGGGGTGAATTCTCGCATCTTGTGCCCAGTGTTACATTTCATACAGTTGATTGAGACCCTGACAAGGATAAAGCAATAAATAAAGATCAATGAATGATGAATGATCAACGTTTTAGTGACTGTAAGGTCTTTCCTCTAAATTCCACTGCAGTGGAAAAACATCATACTGAAGATGAGATGAAGCTTTTAGTTACAGTAGTACTGTGTACTGCATGAATCCTAAGTGCACACTAAACAGCTTTCAAAATGACTTATGTACCAATCACGTTACAGTTTATTTCTTTTATATTCATTTTATGTTACAGTAGTGCAAATAGAACAAATGACACTTAATCAAAAGGATATTGTTAGTAAAAGTTTTTTTGTATTTCTTGAAGAAAAAAAATCTGTTTACACATTAATACACTATGTGGTCAAAAGTATGTGGACACCTGACCATCACACCCATATGGCCTTTCCCAAACTGTAGCCACAAAGTTGTTTAACACAACTTTCTAAAATGTCTTTGTATGAGGTAGCATTAGAATTTCCCCTTGACTGGAACTAAGGGGCCATCTCATCCAACACCAGTGCCTAACGTCTTGCATTCTTGTGGCTGAATGGGCAAATCCCCACAGCCCGAGTCCAAAATCTAGTGAAAAGTATTGCCAGAAGAGTGGAGTTATAGCAGTGAAGAGGAGACCACATCTGTATTAATGCCTACGTTTTTAGAATGGGGTGTTCAAAACTCAGGTGTCCACAAACCTTTGGTCATACTGTGTACATTCTGAAAAAAAAAAGCTTATACTGTTTTTGTGCCTTAATCAACACTTTTATGCTTGTAATAATACCAATTTAGTCATTCTATTTATATTATAATGTTGTTGAATACTTAAATTTGACTGGTCAGGAGGTGTTCATTAGTTTTCTAATGCCTCATGATAACAGGACTTAACTGCCATGACATTAAACATAACTATAAACTGATTTTAAAAAAGCATGCTGAGTTATTGTTTACTTCATTCGAAAAAAATATATTGTTGGCAAATGACTGTGTTATAAGAGTATAAAACACTTTGGGATGTGCTGTTATAAGAAAATAATCTACTTAGGTGTTGTAAACAAATCACACCACACCATGAAGGTTTCCTATGAAAATAGCACAGTCGAGTATGTTTTAGTCTTTAGATATCATGCTGGCCTTATTTAATATGATATTGCCTTGATACCGCTTCACAAGAAAGTGTTGTTTATATTTAGCCTATTATTTATTTTATGTTTTCAGAATTTGTGTACATGTGACTTTCTACTGCGTTTAGGGGTTTAAAGCTGTAATTAGTTGGATTTAGCAGCCATCAAGAGTAATTTACTATAATTTACAGTTCAAAGCAAAAAAAGAAAACTCTAGATATCTAGAGCAATCATCTTGTATTCCAAAACAGATGATAGCATTGAAGGCACAGACACTCTGATGTCATCTGTCATTATCCACAATCTGAGAAGATTCACAGGTCAAATAAGAAAACTTCTGCAAGATATAACATAAATCATTTACACAAAAAGCACATTTGTAATTCATTATATTTACTGTTGCATATAGCGGTTATTTAGCTAGGAGAAGATCACTCTTCTGAGCCACATGTTGTGCACGTCCTGGACACGTTTCTAGCTCTTTGTCAGGTTGCTGCTCAGGGACTGTGTGATGACAGGAAAAATAACCTTCTCTCTCACACTCACCTGGGTCTGATGTCTACAACAGGAAAATAAGCATAGCATAGGGTCTAGAATGCTATATATACATACGTGTAAGTCTTGTTTTCAGTCATACACTGAATCTTTTCCATGTTTACATCATTTTCTCTGTTTCTGCTGTTTTAGTGCTGATTTCACTTATACCAGTGCCACATGGTCAAGGTAATTATACATAGTTAAATTTTACACTTATTTATTTATTGAGCAGAAGGTTGTGTTTGTGCATTAGCACACAAAGTTGTCAATTTGTTTAATCAATACAATTTTTATAGGTGTAAATATGTAAAGTCAATTTAAATCAGTTACTCACTTTATCTTAGCACAGGGCAGGGGGCATCCTGCACCCTGGATGGGGTACCAACCCATCGCACGGCATAATCACACAATCACACACAATGGACAACTTAGACTCACAACTTAGCCTACAATGCGCGTTTTTTTTTACTGGGGGAAAAAACCCCTGAAGCACAGAGAAAGCATGCAAACACTGCACACACAGGGCAGATGTGGAAATCAAACCCCCAACTATGAAGGTCTGAGGCAAACGTGCTAACCACTAAGCCACAATGATCCCCCCCGCCCCCAAAAAAATAGTAATTAAAAAAAGTGCTCACAGAAGCAGTGTAGATCCCTAAAAAGGAAGTATATTGACAGGTGGAACAGAGTGAAAGGGTTAACGGTTATAGCAGTCAAATCCATATCACGACCCAATATCATAAACAGTGGCCCAGCAGGGTCAACACACCAGAGATCAGAATGGTAAACAAATTCAAAGGGCTATACAGGGTCAAAAATGAGACAAGGCCAGGCAAGATCATACATAAAGAGCAGTCTGCAAATAACACGGCTCAGAACTCAGGACACAGAAGCAGGTAAACTGTAAGGTTTCACAAAATGACTAAGGGTCCATGTGCTTATATTGTGTGGGAAGAGGAAAAAAGTTGGAAATGAAGGAAGTGATTCAAATCTCAGGGGAGGGCGCCCTCTGGCGGTTTGGTGGAAGAATGTAAGATGGATGTTTAGATGTTAGATGATGGAGATTTACAGGATCAAACATATGGTTTACTGTAAATACACAGTGTGTATGCGATTGTGCCCTGTGATGGACTGGCACCCTGTCCATGGTGTACCCCGCCTAGTGCCCGATGCTCCCTGTGATAGGCTCCAGGTTCCCCGTGACCCTGAAAAGGAGTAAGTGGTAGAAGATAGACAGTAGAGATACATTCTGGAAATCTTTTTAGACTCCTCACATGATGACGATTTCCTTGTGGACCAAGGGGATGTCAGTCAAGGGTTGACTTCCCAAGGGGGGAGAGAGTGTAACGGATAGCTGCACAGTGATGCAGAGGTGGAGTCCGTTCCATTCTGTGGTGTTTTAATTAATGAAAGCAAAAATAGAGAGATGAGGAGAAGGATGTGGTCTTCAGAAGCAATAAAAAGAACAGGTGACTAGAGGAAGTTTGATGTTCCTGTCTGTAAAGAACTCAGAGTGTTGAGCGGAATCTGACGACCAGTTTCACATGCTTTCAAGTTCATGAACTCCCGTATGCTTAAATCACCACCATTGAAGTGCTGCTTTCAAAGTGAACAACTTTTTTGTTTTGGTTAGGAATTATTTTGGGGTTAAATGGTTTTGTTTTGTTTGTTTGTTTCTGATTTTTGTGTGTGCAAAATGTCTTGTATGAATAATATTAATCCCACGTATGGGAACTTTTTGGTTTTCATTATTTCGGTTTCTATGACTGAAACATTCTGTATTTTCTTACGTGTATTGCATAAATAATAATCATCATCTTATTTTGTAAGAATTGAGTAGCCTACTGATGTTTTTTCTTCGGAGTGATGTCCAAATTATAAATTATAAGTGACGGTTAATTTGAACTGTCTGGTGCCCAAACCCCATAAGTAAGGTACCACGCTACAGAGTGGCGCCCAAACCCCATAAGTAAGGTACCACGCTACAGGGTGGCGCCCAAACCCCATAAGTAAGGTACCACGCCAGGTGGCACACAAACCCCATAAGTAAGGTACCACGCTACAGGGTGGCACACAAACCCCATAAGTAAGGTACCACGCTACAGGGTGGCACCCAAACCCCATAAGTAAGGTACCACGCTACAGGGTGGCGCCCAAACCCCATAAGAAGGTACCACGCTACAGGGTGGCACCCAAACCCCATAAGTAAGGTACCACGCTACAGGGTGGCGCCCAAACCCCATAAGAAGGTACCACGCTACAGGGTGGCACCCAAACCCCATAAGTAAGGTACCACGCTACAGGGTGGCACCCAAACCCCATAAGTAAGGTACCACGCTACAGGGTGTCACCCAAACCCTATAAGTAAGGTATCACGCTACAGGGTGGCGCCCAAACCCCATAAGAAGTTACCAAGCTACAGGATGGTGCCCAAACCCCATAAGTAAGGTACCACGCTACAGGGTGGCACCCAAACCCCATAAGTAAGGTACCACGCTACAGGGTGGCACCCAAACCCCATAAGTAAGTATATCTATAGTATAGTATATAGTATAGTATAGTATCTGGACTAAAGTGAAGTAACACAAACAAAGAGACACAACCCTGATCAGAGGTCAGTAGTAGGTCGTTTATTACTTTAAGCAGCGCTGTCTCTGTGCTATGATGAGGTCTAAATCCTGACTGATACATTTCTTAAATGTTATTCTGATGTAGGTACAAGCATAGCTCCTGTGCTACAACCTTTTCTAAGATCTTGGAGATAAAGGGGAGATTTGATATTGGCCTATAGCAGGACAGTTGACAGGGTCAATGTCATTTTAGGCAGGTCTGGAGCACTGTTCTCTTTGCAGATGTTATACCTGCACAAACACATACATTACACACTAAACGAAAAGGAAAACATTAAAAAGCATCACAGCTCCTTTAAAGTAGTACCTGCCACAAAACCTGTAGCAAAACAACATCAATCATCTGAGAACACCCCTGAAAATATTAAAATCCCTGTGTTACTGGATGCTACCAACGAACAGGAATCTGCCCATGATTAAATAAATCTACACTACATACCACATAGCGATAGCCAGATGATGCTTGAGTCGAACATTCAGAGGCCAGACAGATAGAGGACACTTCCTATGGGAAGTTGAGACTTTAGCACACACCTCTGATCTGTCAGTAACTCAGTCATTAGAGAGACAGGATGGAGTTCAGTCCACTCGCTGTGATGCTCTGTGAGTAAATGTTCTCTGTGTCTTCATTAGATTGAGTGGTGGGGTATAAAGTTGTTCATCTGCAGTCTGAATGTCCTGAGTGATGGGTTTATTGTGTGATTAGGACATTGTGTGTACTTCAGCATGTCATTTGTTCATTAGCATAGATAATGTAATTTAAAGTAGCTGGCTAGCTGCTAAGGAGCTACTCTAGTGATGTCCTGTAGACTTGCTTAAAGAATAAAAACAGGATTAAATTAGTTGAATATAATCTAATAGTACATATTGAGTACATTTCGCTTTTAACCAGTAACATTGAGACTGACACTTAAAAATGAGTGTAGACCTAAGTGCTTCACATATGTGCAAAAAAACAGAAGCTGATGCAGTTTCACACCACAAACAGAACAAAACCACATTCTAGCACCTCTTGAATTTCGGATGTTGTATGTGAAATATTCATACTATAATTAATCTGTGCAGCATTCATCACCAAGAGACAGATGCAAAAGTACAAAGCAAAACTGTTTGTACTTCCTCTCTCTCTCTCTCTCTCTCTCTCACACACGCACACACACACACACACACCGCTCTCTCCCTTTCTCTCACCCCTCTCTCTCTCTCTCTCTCTCTCACACACACACACCACTCTCTCTCTCCCTTTCTCTCACCCCTCTCTCTCTCTCTCTCTCTCTCTCTCTGTCTCTCTCTCTGTAAGAACACAGGAAGTTGAGACTTTAACACACACCTCTGCTCTGTCAGTCAGTCAGTTATTAGAGGGACAGGATGGAGTTCAGTCCACTCGCTGTGATGCTCTGTGAGTAAATGTTCTCTTTGTGTCTTCATTAGAGTGAGTGGTGGGGATAACGTTGTTCATCTGCAGTCTGAATGTCCTGAGTGATGAGTTTAATGTGAATAGGTATGTACTGCTTACGCGACTGCTCAGGTGGATCAGTGGATCCATATCTGATATGAGAAGGGTTTAGTTTGATGTGTAACTACTCTCAGTAACTATGATAGTTCAACAGGTAAGAGTACAAGTAGAGCAAGTTTAAAACACAGGGTTTAAATAATCTAATGAGTGTAAACAAGTCTGTATTGTTGGAATCTGTAGCTGATCTTCCATGTCCTGCTGTCATCTGCTGCTCAGTGACAACCTCTCATGATCATTTGATCTGCTAAAAGAAAATGACTGGATGGTGTTTGTACTTTCACCAAAGGAAGTCAGGGTGGTGAATAACTGAAATGTCTTTAGCTGCTGTGGTGAGACTCTGGTGGTGTTTCCTGTGAACAGAAAGGTTTCACAAAACCATGTTAGTGTTAACTAGACTAACTGAGAAAATGCCTTACAACCAACATTTCCATTTTTGTGGCTATTATGGTCTGTGCAGAGAAACTCAGTACAGCAAGTTCAGTCTAATACACACTAATACCAAACTGTTGCGCAGAGTTTATTTTGAACTAGTAATTATTATTTACTGATTAGTTAGTTAATTAAGTTAAAGGCCTGAGAGCAGAGATAG
Organism: Ameiurus melas; assembly: GCA_012411365.1. NCBI lineage: Eukaryota > Metazoa > Chordata > Actinopteri > Siluriformes > Ictaluridae > Ameiurus > Ameiurus melas. The sequence continues at coordinate 5,552,629 of CM022756.1, forward strand.
GCTGTTGGTCATTGTGGTTTTGCTTTTCTTTTTAAAATAACTGGCCCGAGTTCAGCTGTGAAGAAGAGGCGGAGGTGTGCATGTGTTATAACTGACTTGAAATTATGCTGGATAAATATAACTTCACTGGTACTTCACTTGCTTACATAAGTGGAACTTATTGTTGGCCAAAATCAGCCATCTTCTTCACAATTAATCATTCAAGGAAAGTTAAAGCCAGAGTGTGTGCAGTAGAGATTAGAGGTGAGTGTACATACATTGCTAAAATGGTGTTTGTGAGGCTAAACGCCAGGGGTTTCAAAAGTGCACTGGAGAATGGGGGTTTCTGGAAGTGTGGTGAAGACACCCCCTTCACAGGTCAAGGATAAAACAATCACATCAGTAACTATATTTTCTTTTTTATTATCTTACAGTAAAACAATTTTCAGAATCCTGAATCAACTGTGTCTTCATAGTGTCAACTTAGCATTTTCTGTGTATATAAAGTGGAGTATGAATGGACTATTCATAACTGAATAGTATTTTTCAAACATGAAACTCCTGTGATCATGGACAGGTATCTGAAGATATAGGAGAATGAATGGAACGGGTATTGGCCACAAAATCTCTGAAGTTGTAGCAGTATTAATTTAAAACCCCTGAGATCACAGGCAGACAAGAATCTGCAGTAAATGGCTTTTCTTCCCAAACTGTACATGATTTTTGACCTATTCAGATTCTCAAATGAGCTACATTTGACTGATGATGCAATGTCTCTTACGCTGTCATGAAACCACTGGGAATACGAACGTGACATCTGACTGATGCTCAACTACATTCATCATGATCTTGCCCACGCTTGATTAACACAATATATTGCCTGATATTAGTTACACTTCCTAAACATTTATTAGTGCAATTTACCAGAGTACCAACTTAGTAGAAGTGAATTATGCTTTAATCTGCAATGAAGTCTGTGCAAAGTTGATCCTGTTTACATTAGTCCTAATGTTTTGGAAATATCTTGACATGACTGAATAGGAGACTGTCATATCACAGCAAACCAGTGACTACATTTCCCATCCTGCACTGCAGCCTACAAACATGGACACCATGGACTGCATGGCTCTTTTGCCTTGCCTAGTTCGGACTGTTTGACTGTTCGATTGACCCTTGCCTGCCTATGTACATTGATTTCTGCCTGATCCTTTGGACTATCGTATTAAACTACCTAACCTGCACTTGCTTCTGTCTCAGCCTCCATTACATGCCAGAATACTTTGCCAATAACATGGAAGCAGCAGGAGCGTGAAGAAGACATCATGCCAAGGTAATAAGGAACACCCTACCAAGACTCAACTCTCAAGCTTCTTCAGTAGCTTTCCATGGATCCCCCAGAGCCATATGATGCATTTTTTGGCTACCCTTAGTATTTTGTTTTCAACTGCCAATTACATTTTTTGATCCTGGTGCACCCCAAGCCTGACCAGAGGCAGTGGTTGGGGTTCATACTCTCCCGGCTCATTGGCCAAGCCTACCAGTGGGTGGTGCTTCTGGTTCATACAGAATCCAAGGATCGTCATGATGTAACTCAGTTTGTGGGACTTTTGATAAAGGAGTTTTGGAGTCCTGAGTACACCCCCAACCTGGATGAGTTTTTCGGGAGGGCCAGTCTCATGAATGAAGCTGCGAGACTGTTCACCACCTTCTGCAAGATGACCTCATCTCCAGACCTTGACTCTGAGCCCCACCAGGTGGTCTCAGCTGCAGAGCTTCTTCCTGAGACCAACGTGGTGGTCTCACCTGCAGAGTTTCTGCTGGAGGTCAATGTGGCGACCTCATCTCCTGAGCTACAGTCTGAGATCCACGAGGTGGTCTCCACTGCTGAGCCCCAGTCGAAGGTCAATGTGTTGGCATCCTCCCCAGAGCTCCAGCCTGAGACCCATGAGGTTTTCTCATCTCCAGAGCTCCAGTAAAAAGTCAAGTCCCAGCTAGAGGTTGACAAGGCATCCTCCCAAGCCACCTTCCTGTCCAAAGTCGAAGGGATGACCTCCCAAGACATGTTCACGCCCGAGGCTGAAGGGACGGCCTCCCAAGACACGTTCACGCCCGAGGCCGAAAGGAACAGCCTGTTGTCATAGCCAACTGAGTTCAGCCGGCAGAGATGGTAAACAACACTCAGCCTCCGTGCTCCACTGAGAACATCGCTCCACACTCAAGAAAGCCAACAAGACGGCCCACCAAGTCAACCCCGTCTAAAGCTGACAACACGATTTCCCAAGCCTGGCTCTCACCTAATGACCCCAGCAAACCTGCCTCAGTCTCATGTCTGCTCCTCGGCTGCTTGAGGAACCTGCGACTTGTTGGACAATGCCTCAATTGGAACCTGAAGGGCTGTGTGAATATTTTGCCCAGAGGGTGGTTAAAAATATACATAAAATAAACATGAGGGAGGCCTAGTATGAGTAATACATAATTTTATTGAAAGTAGTGAGATGCACGATCTGATAGCGAGTGCTCAGATCCAAATACAGCCCTTCCAATAGAGGAAAGAAGGAAAATGACAGGCACCTAGACACACAGTTTTAGGCGAATATATATTGATGATCAGGATTCGCATTTTGTGATCAACACACTAGGATTTATTAGTCACAGAGAAATATAAGAGATTTAATGAAACACACACACACACACACATAGATAACACACACTCTTGCACATTCAAGGTCAGGCATACAGACATAACACACACACACTCTCTGTCTCTCCCTCTCTCGCACACACATAACATTATAACTTTATAAGAATAATAAAAAGGAATATTAAGATATTATAAGGATAATATAATAATATTATGAAGTTGAGAGTACCGTAAACCACTTGCAAGTAGTATAACCATATATAAAATAGAAATATAGAGCAGAAGTGAAAGTACATTATAAACGACAAATACAGAAAAATGTAAAAGAAACTTACTCACATCTTATCTCGCGAGGAAGGGTCAGGCGTGGTGTAGACGAGGGCCATAAATTTTTAAGAGAGAACCGTCCAAGAGAACCGTCTGTGAGGAGCCATTTATGGGAATGGTTGAATTACATGGCACATGCGCAGTGAGATCAAGGTCGTCACTCTGAATTGTTTTGTCTATCTCAATTTTTGAATCCTTTTGAAATTTCTGAGGAGCTTTGTAAACATCATTGTATATTTCTTTTTTTTTTTTTCATGTGATTCATATTCATGCATGTGATTCATTTACATGTAATTAATTTTCATGAGATTCATTTACATATGATTCATTTTCATGTGATTCATATTCATGCATCTGATTCATTTACATGTAGTTAATTTTCATGTGATTGATTTACATATGATACATTTTCATGTGATTCATATTCATGCATGTGATTCATATTCATGGGATTCATTTACATATGATTCATATTCATGCATGTGATTCATTTACATGTAATTCATTTTCATGTGATTCATATTCATGTGATTCATTTACCTTTTCTCCCCTCCCTTCCCCAATATTTCATTGAGAAAAAAAATATTAATAATAATAATAATAATAATAAATTATAAATTATAAAACCCAAGAACTAAAGTAAAAATAAGAATATAAATAGCCAATTGGAGCTGAAGAGGGACAAACACCCAAAGTCTCCATAAAACAAAGGAGACAGCAGTGTATCACCCCTAGGGTTGTCCACAAAGTGGACCTAGAGTAAGCTAAGAAAAATTACTAAAAGAAAAAAAAAAAAATTCCAGTAAGAAAAAAGTCCCCTGCTGACTTCAAATCTAATAAATAGTCTGCGCACTTCAACAAATATAATGTCCATACCTTTTAAAGACTTATAACTAATATTATTACACAGTGTAGCATATTAAAATAAAATACGAGAATAACGTAAGTAATATTGCAACGACAATATAAGAATTCGAATTCTGTAGAGCTGGAAGGCCGCAAAAAAAAAAGAATAAAGAATAAAGAAAAAAAAAAAAATATATATATATATATATATATATATATATATATATATATATATATATATATATGTCGTGACGGACAGACACGGCGTGCCGCGAGGATGAAGAGAATCGTCTCCTTCTCCAACTGCGTGATCAGCGAGGTAGCCCGGCAGCACGCGTGGCGGCACCGGAAAGGATACTGCCGGAGAGGACGCGCCAGATGGCAGTTTGGAGTATCCGATGGAGGAATTCCCCACTACCGATGGCGGAAATAAAAGGACTCCCCGAAAGTTGAGTACTGAATACTAATTGGGTGAACATCCCCTTACAGGTATTCACCCGTATCTCCCTGTAACCTGACTAATCTCTCTCTCTCTCTCTCTCTCTTTTTTTTTTTTCGGTATACACTTTGGCGGAAGACACCGACACCGAAGAGGACCGCCGCGCCGGCGAGACGACACGCAGCGCTGAGGGACGGCCCGAAACCCTAGGCTTCTTCCGGGATTCCCCCGACACGCCCCCGCGCGCCACGGCGCCAGCCCGGCCCGCGGACCTACACACACGCCCCGGACCTACACTCTACCAATTCCAGAATAAAGCCTGAGTTTCTTTGCTTACTTCCGCCTCCTGTCTCTGTGCACCGCCCAGCCCGCTACACTGGTGGAGGATGCGGGCATGAGCACAGAACCGCCCCTCACCTAAAAAAAAAAAAGAGAGAAAGAGATTATTACTTTTTTTTGTTTTTTGTTTCTTGCCTTCTCCGACGGAAAAAAATAAATAAAATAAAAAATAAAATAAAAAATAAATAAATAAATAAATAAATAAATTATTATGGAGCAGACATTACAGCAGCTGTTGCAGACCGCGGTACAGCAACAGGCCGTACCCAACAACTTACGACAGAGACTCTGGTGGCTACAGTCCCGTCGCGGCCTCCATGCCTCTCCCGGACCCGGGACGTGAGCTCCGCCCACTTACCCCCTGGCTCCTGATGACGACCGGTGGCGTACCTGGAAACCCTCGAAGCCATCGCCCGCCGCGAGGGCTGGGACAAGGATGACTGGCCCCGCCGTAGGCCCCTGCTCGCAGGAGACGCGGCGGACTACAGCTCCATGAAGGAGGGCATCCTGGCGTGGTGCGGTCGGCTTCCCAAGCCGCGCCCGAAGTTCCATCGCTGGGTATATCAGCCGCGGGCGCGTTCGCCCCGGCAGCTGAACACGCTCATCCGACTCACCAAAAGGTGGCTCCGGCCCGACCAGCATACGGCCCTCGAGGTGGCGGAAGAGGTGGCCATGGATCGGTTCCTGCGGGCGTTACCCCAGACGGTACGACAGGCCGTGGGGGTCCAAGCACCGCGAACACCCCAGGAGCTACTGACGGCCCTGGAGCGCACCACCGCCACCCTCGAGCTCGACCCGCAAAAGCCACAGCCCTCTGACCTACCCCTAGGGGCCTCGGGAGTCCGGGTCTGCGGCACTTGGCAAACCCGCCGGAGGTCGCCCACCCAAGTAACTCCCACCGACGAGCCCATGCCCACGGAGCCGGAACTGGGGCCTCCCGGACCAACCCAGAAACCATGGCTGGCCGGCTGCGCCCTCTATGTACGACACTTGCCAGAGGGGCCCACCCAGAAGGTGTGGATTGAAGGGAGGCCGATCACCACACTGCTGGACACCGGGAGTTCGGTGACCCTCGCCCGACCATCCATCCTCCCCAGCGGACTTCGACCAGGGGGGAGCCTCACCGTGACCTGCGTTCATGGGGACACCCGGGAAGTCCCGACAGCCGAGGTGCTGATTCAGGGCGAGACCGGGAGCTGGTCTCTCCACGTAGGCGTGATCCCTGACCTCCCCGTACCATTACTCCTGGGGAGGGACTGGCCAGGATGCCCGCCGGGCCGGGACGCCGAGACAGGGAAGCCACGACGTCGGAAGCAGAGGACCCGGGCCCAGAACGCGTACCTGGCCCAGGACAACGGGGACGCCACTCCCGAAGGTGAGTACACTATATCAACTAACCCTATGTCTGTTGTCTTCCAGCAGGTAAACCGAGAGGGGAGCTTCGGTCGGGAACTGAAGGAGGATGACCGACTCAAGCATTGCTGGCCCAAGTGCGGGTTGTAGAGGGGGTCGACCAAAACCCCGACCTGAGACTTCCCACCTCATACTTTCGTCCGGGCGGCCTCCTCTACCAGCGGGCCTGCCGCCCGGGAGCCGGTAGATCTCCTGGTGGTGCCAAGGACGAAAGCACCACTCGTCATGCATCTCGCCCATGTCCACCCGCTCGGTGGTCAACTGGGACCGAACGAACACAGTGGAAAAACTGAGGGACCGATTCGTGTGGCCCGGGATGAGTGCCGAGGTCCAGAGGTTCTGCCAGCAGTGTCCCCAGTGCCAACGCACCGCTCCCCGGAGGCCCCCGCCGGCGCCCCTCATCCCTCTACCCATCATCGGCATTCCCTTCGAGCGGGTCGGCATGGACCTCGTGGGGCCCCTCCCCAAGTCGGCCCGGGGCCACGAGTACATCCTGGTGATCGTGGATTACGCCACCCGGTACCCGGAGGCGGTACCGCTACGCAAAGCCACCTCCCCCAACATCGCCAGGGAACTGGTACTCTTGTTCAGCCGCGTGGGAATCCCCAAAGACATCCTAACAGACCAAGGTACGCCCTTTGTCTCCAAATTAATGTCTGATCTGTGTCGGCTGTTGCAGGTGAAGCACCTGAAGACGTCGGTCTACCACCCCCAGACTGACGGGCTGGTCGAACGGTTTAACCAGACGCTCAAACGAATGCTGCGGCGGGTGGTAGACGAAGAAGGGAGGAACTGGGACCTCCTCCTCCCTTACGTACTCTTTGCCGTCCGGGAGTGCCCCCAGGCATCCACCGGCTTCACCCCCTTCGAGCTGCTGTTCGGCCGGCGCCCCCGAGGACTACTGGACGTCGCCCGCGAAGCCTGGGAGGAACAGCCGTCCCCGTACCGCTCGGTCGTGGAATATGTACGAGAGATGCAAGACCGGATCGACCGAGTGGGACCCATAGTTCAACAGCACATGCGCGCCGCCCAGGAGGAACAGCAGCGGGTGTACAACCGCCCGGCGCAGCCTCGAGAGTTCCTCCCAGGGGACCAGGTACTTCTTCTGGTACCCAGTAGCGCCTGCAAGTTCCTGGCCCGCTGGCAGGGGCCCTACACCGTTGTAGAGCGTCAGGGCGCCGTCAACTACCGCCTGCAACAGCCCGGTAGGAGAACGGACGGAAAACTATATCACATTAACCTGTTGAAGAAGTGGGTGGAACCGGCCCCCGTCGTTTCGGCATACGCCGCCCTAGACACAGATCAGAACAAGCGGGCGTTGGTTGACCTCGGGGAGGACCTCACCCCCGCCCAGAGGCAGGATCTCCATGAGCTCGTGGATCAATTCGCGGACGTGTTCTCCTCCTCCCCAGGGAGGACCCAAGTGGTGCGTCACCACATAAAGACACCTCCAGGCGTAGTGGTGAGACAGAGGCCCTACCGCGTCCCAGAGGCCCGGCGTAAGGCCATCGAGGAAGAGGTGGAACGAATGCTACGAGACGGAGTCATCGAAGAGTCCAACAGCCCCTGGTCCAGCCCCATCGTGGTAGTGCCGAAACCCGATGGGAGTATTCGACTCTGCAATGACTTCCGCCGACTCAACCAGGTCTCGGACTTTGACAGCTACCCCCTCCCCCGAGTGGACGACCTGGTGGAGCGCCTGGGGAGGGCCCGTTTCATTTCCACCCTGGACCTCACCAAGGGGTACTGGCAAGTGGCCCTGGCAGCCGAAGCTCGACCCAAGACGGCCTTTAGTACCGCCACGGGCCACTGGCAGTACCGGGTCCTCCCCTTTGGGCTACATGGGGCCCCGGCCACCTTCCAACGACTGATGGACATCGTCCTACGGCCCCATCGTAGCGGCCTACCTGGATGACGTAGTCATCCACTCCTCCACCTGGTCGGACCACCTGTTCCATCTGGGGGAGGTTCTAAAGGGACTCCGGGACGCTGGCTTGACGGCCAACCCCAAGAAATGTCACCTTGGGCTCACCGAAGCACAGTACCTGGGATACCGCATTGGGCGCGGGATGCTAAAGCCCCAGGCAAAGAAGGTTGAAGCGGTGAAAAGCTACCCTCGGCCCACGTCCAAAAAACAGGTGCGTGCCTTCTTGGGGTTAGCGGGGTATTATCGGAGATTTGTCTCTAACTTCTCGGCGATAGCCTCCCCTCTTTCAGACCTGACAAAAAAGGGCCAGCCGGACCAGGTGAGGTGGACAGCCGACGCCGAGCGGGCCTTCCGGACTCTGAAGGAGGCCCTCACCAGCGAGCCGGTGCTACGCAACCCGGACTTCACCCTCCCCTTCTCGGTGCACACCGACGCATCCGAAACCGGGCTTGGCGCAGTTCTCTCCCAAACCCGTGGGGAAGAGCACCCGGTACTCTACATCAGCCGGAAGCTGTCCCCGGCAGAGAGAAAGTACGCCGCGGTGGAAAGAGAGGCCCTGGCAATAAAATGGGCCATTGAGGAGCTGAGGTACTACCTGGCGGGGCGACCCTTCATCCTGGTGACGGACCATGCTCCCCTCCAATGGATGGCCAAGGCCAAGGACACTAATGCCAGGGTAACTTCGGTGGTTTCTCGCCCTACAGGACTTCTGTTTCCAGGTCCAACACCGGGCGGGCGGTGTTGGACCTGGGCGGCGTTGAACGCAGACGGGCTCTCGCGGAGGGCGCGCTATGGGCCCACACCCGGCGGCAGTAGGCTCGGAGCTGGGGGTACTGTCGCGAGCCAGACGGACAGGCGCGCGAGGATGAAGAGAATCGCTCCTTCTCCAACTGCCGTACCGGCACGAAGCAGAGCAGCCCGCAGTGGGCCCTTGCGGCACCCGGAAAAGAACGTCATGCCAGGGAGGACCGCCGATGCCATACCGGCCGGGATTGGAGTATCCGACGGAGGAATTCCACCACTCGCTACCGGATGGCGGAAATAAAAGGACGCCCTTCCGCCCGGGAAAAGTTGAGTACCGACATACTGAAACGGTTGGCATCCGGAAAAACGATCCCCGTACAGGTATTCACCCGTACTCCCTGTAACCTGACTAATCTCTCTCTCTCTCTCTCTCTCTCTCTCCTCTTCGGTATACACTTCGGCGGAAGACACCGACACCGAAGAGGACCGTGCCGGCCGAGACGACGCGCAGCGCTGAGGGACGGCCCGAGAACCCCTAGGCTTCTTCCGGGATTCCCCCGACACGCCCCTGGCGTCACTCTGCGGACCTACACACACGCCCCCCGGACCTACACTCTACCAATTCCAGAATAAAGCCTGAGTTTCTTTGCTTACTTCCGCCTCCTGTCTCTGTGCACCGCCCAGCCCGCTACAATATATATATATATATATATATATATATATATATATATATATAACGAAAGAAGTAAAGAAAGAACAACAAAATAATAATAAGAAGAAGCAGAATTCGAATTCTATAGAGCCGGATGGCCGAGTGCAAATTAGAATAAAGAATATTATCAAAGAAAATAAATAAATAAATAAATAAATAAATAAATAAAAATTTTAAATAATAATAATAATAATAATAATAATAATAATAATAAATAAAATAAATACTAAATAAACAAATAAATAAATAAATAACGAACACTACACTGTGTAGGTGATGCGGTTCACCCCGGTTTTAAGAGTTTAACGTATTCTCCTGCTTCCTCCACTGAAATTAAGTCCTTCTGGGTGAAGTATTCCATAGCGAGCTGGGTGAAGTATTCCATAGCAAGCGCCCTCAATATCACGAAGTTGACGCCGAACCTCGTTAAACGCGGCCCGGGCCCAGGCTATCTTGACTGTGTAGTCAGGGAAAACGGAGATGGTCAGATCCCTCACTTTAATCTGCTGGCGCTCTCTCGCACGGCGTAAAATATCAAAACAGTCACTGTAGTAATGGAATCTGCACACAATAGCTCGTGGTCGTTCACCAGACTTCGGCTTCGGCTGAAGGGTCCGGTGGGACCGGTCCAGAACCGGCTCCTTCTCCAGACCAGCGGTTGTACAGGTGTCAGCGCCCTCTGGAACTCCGACTATCCTCACGTTATTGCGCCGTGACCTCAACTCCAAATCCTCACATTTATTCTCTAACTGAGTCACGGTCGCAGTGAGAGACTCGATGGTAGTCTTTGACCTCGACTCCAAATCCTCACATTTATTCTCTAATTGAGTCACAGTCGCAGTGAGAGACTTGATAGTAGTCTTCATATGACCGATATCATCGGTGCAACCGGAGAGAGTGTGCCCCATTTCCCCAACAGTACCTTTCAGTGTTGATATGGTGGCATCGGTAGCGACTTTATCACTAGCCTGCTGTGTTTTCATGGCCTGCAGGTCGAGCTGGATAGTAGATAGCGCATCACTGAGAGTCTTCTGAAAGATTCTCCTGGTGCTTCTGGTGCTCCCGGAACTCCTTCCTAAAATCAGCGATGTCCTTCCTCAGTAAAGACAGCAACTCAAGCTTGAATGCGGCGAGGTCAGAGCCACCACTCGGGGACACGGATGCGACCGCGGGTTCACTGGGGGAAGGGAGCGTGGCTACGGACTCCTGATGAGGAGGAGGCGCGGCTGCGGATTCACGGCGAGAAGGAGACGCACTCGCGGTGCGCACACTAGACCTCAATTTTGTCTGAATGCTACCACCGGTTTTCGAGTTTTTCCCCGACATCTTTAACAAACCACCGAGTTAAAAGTACAAATAAGGAAACGAAGTAGAATAAGTCAAAATATACTATATATATAATATTTTATATATAAATTATATATAAAAATATTATATTACAAAAGAAAGTGGTAATTAATTACAATTTTTGATCGAAATCAGCAGGAGACTCACACTTCACGTCTTACTCCATCGAACACCGAATTCGAACCCCCATCATTGTATATTTCTGAGAAGCTTTTTGAAACATCATTGAAAATCGAGATGAGCCCTTTTTAACCTATTTGGTATTGATATCATAGTCTTTCTAAATATATTGGTTAATTACTATGTAAACTCAGAATATATACTGGAGCTTAAGCTCCAGGTGATCGGATCACTTCTGAAAATTCTCATGGGTGTGGATCTTGAGATGTGCAAATAAAGTCTGGACCCTTGCTTCTTCTCACTCACAACTGGTGTCTTTTTTCTATCTCCAACTGGGTTTACAGATGTGAGTATTGGCTTCTATTTTGAATTTTAAGTGTCTTTGAATAATAGGCTAAATTCGGGCCTTCAAGGGCCATGTCCACCGGGGGAGGTTTCCGTCATATCACAGCAAACCAGAAACCATTTCCCATCCCGCACTGCAGCCTACAAACATGGCCGCCATGGATTGCAATTCCCAGAACTCACCTTCATTCTGATCATGCACACCTTCATCCAATTCACAGCAAAAAAACCTTGATACATTGTTTGTTTATTTTGGTTTTGACCTTGTTCACATTTATGACGTTGTCTCTTTGCCTTGCTTAGTTTGGACTGTTTGCCTGTTTGATTGAACCTTGCCTGCCTATGTACCTTGATTTCTGCCTTTGGACTATTGTATTAAACTACCTAACCTACACTTGCTTCTGTCTCAGCCTCCATTATGTGGGGACATGCTCATGGAATTGCATTAACACTAAATGTCACATGTCTTTACAAATTTACATGGGTACTATGGACATAAATTATTATTGTGAATTCAAATTGATGTTTAATATATTTTATAATAATATAAATATTTGTAATGTATTGCTAAATGAAAATTCTAAATGGTTAAGGTGCATAATTGTTTAGACTACGTTTATATGTACATCATAGTACTGCTCATGTGAGGAGGAGTATCACTTTTAGCCATGTGGCGAACCTTCACACTAGATGTGGACCTGTGCAAACAAGCATGTGTAACAGTTCTTCCTTTACACCTCATACATTTATGGTTACGATGTTCCTGGAGATAATAAAATAATTGAACTGAACACTGTCACATCTCTGAACACTGCATTAAGACCCTCTTTTCATTATGGTTGACTGTGCCATTCTGAAACATTTATCTTCTTCTTCTGAAGTGGTGGCTGTGGCTCAGGTGGTAGAGTGGGTTGATAACTAATTGTAGAGTTTTTGGTTTGAGTCATGGCCCACATGACTCCACATGCCAAAGTGTCCTTGGGCAAAACACTGAACCCCAGTTTGATCCCAATGGCAGGCTAGCATCTTGCATGGCAGCTCTGCAGCCATTGGTGTGTATGAATGGGTGAATGAGACACAGTGTAAAGCACTTTGTATAACAAAAAAAAGTTAAAAAGTGCTACATGGGGGTTCGAATTCGGCGTTCGATAGAGTAAGACGTGAAGTTTGAGTCTCCTGCTGACTTCGATTAAAAATTGTAATTAATTAGCACTTTTTTTAAAATATAATATATTTTGACTTATTCTATTTCGTACTTTTAACTCGGTGGTTAAGATGTCGGGGAAAAACTCGAAAATCGGTGGTAGCATTCAGACAAAACTGAGATCTAGTGTGCGCACCGCGAGTGCGTCTCCTTCTCGCCGTGAATCCGCAGCCGCGCCTCCTCCTCATGAACCCGTAGCCACGCTCCCTTCTCTCTGTGAACCGACTGCATCCGCATCCCCAAGCGGTCCTGACCTCGCCACACTCAGGTTTGAGTTGCTGGCTTTACTGTGGAAGGACATCGCCGATATTTTTAAAAAGGAGTTCCAGGAGCATCAGAAGCACCAGGAGAAGCAACAGGAGAATCTTCAGAAGACTCTCTGGGATGCGCTATCTACTATCCAGCTCAACCTGCAGGTCATGAAAACACAGCAGGCTAGCGATAAAGTCGCTACCGATGCCACCATATCAACACTGAAAGGTACCGTTGGGGGAGATGGAGCGACGCTCTCCGTTACACCGTCACACGAAGACTACTATCGAGTCTCTCACTGTGATCGTGACTCAATTTGAGAATAAATGTGAGGATCTGGAGTCGAGGTCACGGCGCAATAACGTTCCAGAGGGCCCTGACACCTGTACAACCGCTGCTGTTAAACTCTTAAAACCGGGGTGAACTGCATCATCTACACAGTGTAGTGTTTGTTTGTCTGTTTATCTATTTATTTATTTTAGTTATTATATATATATATATATATATATATATATATATATATATATATATATATATTGTAGCGGGATGGGCGATGCACAGAGACACGGAGGCGGAAGTAAGCAAAGAAACTCAGGCTTTATTCTGGAATTGGTAGAGTGTAGGTCCGGGGCGTGTGTGTAGGTCCGCAGTACGGGGCGGGGGCGTGGTCGGGGGAATCCCGGAAGAAGCCTAGGGGTTCGGCGCCTGCCGCGTCGTCTCGGGCGCCCGGTCCTCTTCGGTTCGGTGTCTTCCGCACAAGTGTATACCGAGAGAGAGAGAGAGAGAGAGAGAGAGAGAGAGAGAGATAAGAGATTAGTGTTACAGGGAGTACGGGTGAATACCTGTACGGGGGATCGTTTTCCGGACGCCAACCATTTCAGTATGTCGGTACTCAACTTTTCCGGGCGGAAGGGCGTCCTTTTATTTCCGCCATCCGGGTAGCGAGTGGTGGAATTCCTCCGTCGGATACTCCAATCCCGGCCGGTATGGCGTCCTCCCTGGCATGACGTCCTTTCCGGGTGTTGCAAGGCCCACTGCGGGGCTGCCTGCTTCGTGCCGGTACGGCAGTTGGAGAAGGAGCGATTCTCTTCATCCTCGCGCCGTGTCCGTCCGTCGCGACAGTACCCCCCAGCTCGAGCCTACTGCCGCGGGTGGTGGGCCCATGCGGCGCCCTCCGCGAGAGCCCGCTTCCGCGCCCACCGCCCAGGTCCAACACCGCCCGCCCGGTGTTGGACCTGGAAACAGAAGTCCTGTAGGCGGAGAAACCACCGGAGTTACCCTGGCATTAGTGTCCTTGGCCTTGGCCATCCATTGGAGGGGAGCATGGTCCGTCACCAGGATGAAGGGTCGGCCCGCCAGGTAGTACCTCAGCTCCTCAATGGCCCATTTTATTGCCAGGGCCTCTCTTTCCACCGCGCGACGCTCTCTGCCGGGGACAGCTTCCGGCTGATGTAGAGTACCGGGTGCTCTTCCCCTCGAAGGTTTGGGAGAGAACTGCGCCAAGCCCGGTTTCGGATGCATCGGTGCACCGAGAAGGGGAGGGTAAAGTCCGGGTCGTAAGCACCGGCTCGCTGGTGAGGGCCTCCTTCAGAGTCCGGAAGGCCCGCTTCGGTGACGCCGTGTGGGCGTGTCGGGGAATCCCGGAAGACGCCTCGGGGCTCTCGGGCATCCCTCAGCGCTCGTGCGGGCCGTCTCGGCCGGGCGCGTCCTTGCCCGTGTCGATGCCTTCCGCCCAAGTACAGAGAGAGAGAGAGAGAGAGAGAGAGAGAGAGAGAAAAAGAATTAGTCACTACACCCAAAAGGGAGCACGGGTGAATACCTGCACGAGGGTTTGTTCGGACGCCAAACGTTTCGGTAAGTCGGTACTGAACCTTCCCGGGCGGAAGGGCGTCCCTTTTATCTCCGCCATCCGGGTAGCGAGTGGTGGAATTCTTCCGTCCGATCCTCGAATTCCCGGACAGTACGGCATCGGTGGGTCCTCCCCGGCATGGCGTCCCTTCCGGTTACTGCCAGGTCCAACGCGGGGCTGCCTGCTTCGTGCCGGTACGGCAGTTGGCAGAAAAGGCGATTCCCTTTCACCTCGCGCCGAGTGCCAGTCCGTCGCGACAGTACCCCCCCAGCTCCGGAGCCTACTGCCGCGGGTGGTGGGCCCATAGCGTGCCCTCCGTGAGAGCCCGTCTGTGTTCCCGTGTAGGGTCCCCGCCCGGTGTTGGACCTGGAAGCAGAAGTCCTGCAGGGCGAGAAACCACCGAGTTACCCTGGCATTAGTGTCCTTGGCCTTGGCCATCCACTGGGGGGGAGCATGGTCCGTCACCAGAATGAAGGGTCGGCCCGCCAGGTAGTACCTCAGCTCCTCAATGGCCCATTTTATTGCCGGGGCGCCCTTTCTTTACTGCGGCGCGACTTTCTCTCTGCCGGGGACAGCTTCCGGCTGATGTAGAGTACCGGGTGCTCTTCTCCCTCGAAGGCTTGTGAGAGAACTGCTCCCAGCCCGGTTTTCGGAGGCGCCGGTGTGCACCGAGAAGGGGAGTGTGAAGTCCGGGTTGCGCAGCACCGGCTCGCTGGTGAGGGCCTCCTTCGCGCCCGAAGAGAGCCCGAGGCCGGCGTCCGGCCGTCCACCTCACCTGGTCCGGCGCCGCCTTCTTTGTCAGGTCTGAAAGAGGAGTGGCTATCGCCGCAGAAGTTAGGGACAAACCTCCGATAGGATCCCGCCAACCCCAAGAAGGCACGCACCTGTTTTTTCGACTGCGCCGAGGGTAGCCTTTCACCGCTTCGACTTTCTTTGCCTGGGGCTTTAGCATCCCGCCACCGCGGTATCCCAGGTACTGCGCCTCAGTTAGCCCAAGGTGACATTTCTTGGAGTTGGCAGTCAAGCCAGCATCCCGGAGTCCCTTTAGAACCTCCCCAGATGGAACAGGTGGTCCGACCAGGTGGAGGAATGGATGACTACGTCATCCAGGTAGGCCGCCTGGCTACGATGGGGCCGTGAGGACGATGTCCATCAGCCGTTGGAAGGTGGCCGGGGCCCATGTAGCCCAAAGGGAGGGACCCGGTACTGCCAGTGGCCCGTGGCGGGGGCTAAAGGCCGCCTTGGGTGACGGCGCGCCGCCCCCCGACCGCTGCCAGTACCCCTTGGTGAGGTCCAGAGTTGAAAATGAATCGGGCCCTCCCAAGGCGCCCCCACAAGGTCGTCCACTTGGGGAGGGGGGTAGCTATCAAACTCCGGACCTGGTTGAGTCGGGGAAAGTCATTGCAGAGTCGAATACTCCCGTCGGGTTTCGGCACTACAACGACGGGGCTGGACCAGGGGCTGTTGGACTCCTCGATGACTCCGTCTCGTAGCATGCTTTCCACCTCTTTCTCGATGGCCCTTACGCCGGGCCTCTGGGACACGGTAGGGCCTCTGCCTCACCACTACCCCTGGAGGTGTTTTTATGTGGTGGCGCACCACTTGGGTCCTTCCTGGGGAGGAAGAGAATACGTCCGTGGAATTGGTCCACGAACTCGTGGAGCTCCTGTCTCTGGGCGGGTGTGAGGTCCTCCCCGAGGTCGACCAAAGCACTGGTTTTTTTGATCTGTGTCGTGCGGCGTATGCTGAAACGACCGGGGCAGGTTCCACCCACTTCTTCAACAGGTTAATGTGATAGAGTTTGCCGTCCGTTCTCCTACCGGGCTGTTGCAGGCGGTAGTTGACGGCGCACTGACGCTCTAGAACGGTGTAAGGCCCCTGCCAGCGGGCCAGGAACTTGCAGGCGCTACTGGGTACCAGCAGAAGTACCTGGTCCCTGGTGGTGGAACTCTCGGGCTGCGCCCGGCGGTTGTACACCCGCTGCTGTTCTTCCTGGGCGGCGCGCGTGCTGTTGGACTATCGGTCCCACTCGGTCGATCCGGTCTTGCATTTCTCGTACATATTCCACGACCGAGCGGTACGGGACGGCTGTTCTTCGCGGCAACGTCGAGTAGTCCTCGAGGGCGCCCGGCCGAACAGCAGCCTCAAAGGGGTGGAAGCCGGTGGATGCCTGGGGACACTCCCGGACGCCAAAGAATGTACGTAAGGGAGGAGGAGGTCCCAGTTCCTCCCCTTCGTCTACCACCCGCCGCAGCATTCGTTTGACGTCTGGTTGAAACGTTCGACCAGCCCGTCAGTCTGGGGGTGGTAGACCGACGCCTTCAGATGCTTCACCTGCAACAGCCCGACAGATCAGACATTAGCTTGGAGACAAAAGAAAGGCGTACCTTTGTCGGTTAGGATGTCTTTGGGGGATCCCCACGCGGCTGAACAAGAGTACCAGTTCCCTGGCGATGTTGGGGGAGGTGGCTTTGTGTGTGGTACCGCCTCCCGGGTACCGGTGCGTCGCGTAGTCCACAATCACCAGGACGTACTCGTGACCCCGGGCTGACTTGGGGAGGGGCCCCACGAGGTCCATGCCGATCCGTTTAAAGGGGATGCCGATGATGGGTAGAGGGATGAGGGGCGCCGGGCGGGCCTCCAGGGAGCGGTGCGCGCGAGCACTGGGGACACTGCTGGCAGAACCTCTGGACCTCGGCGCTCATCCCGGGCCACACGACCGGTCCTCAGCTTTTCCACTGTGTTCCGGCGGGTCCCAGGTGACCGCCGAGCGGGTGGACATGGGCGAGATGCATGACCAGTGGCGCCTTCGTCCTCGGTACCACCAGGAGATCTACCTGCTCCCCGCGGGTCGGCCCGTTGGTAGAGGAGGCCACCCGGACGAGGAAGTACGAGGTGGGAAGCCTCAGGTCGGGGTTTTGGGCGGGCCCCCCTCTACAACCCGTCACCTGGGCCCAGCAGTGGTCGTCGGTCGTCTCCTTCTGTTCCCGCCCAAAGCTCCCTCTCGGTTTACCTGATGGACGACACCAGACATAGGGTTAGTTGATATAGCGTCCTCACCTTCGGAGTGGCGTCCCGTTGTCCTGGGCCAGGTAGCGGTCCGGGCCCAGGTCCTCTGCTTCCGACGTCGTGGCTGCCCCGGCTCGGTGTCCCGGCCCGGGCGGGCATCCTGGCCAGTCCATCCCCAGGAGTAGTGGTACGGAAGGTCAGGGATCACGCCTACATGGAGAGACCAGCCCCCCGGTCATGCCCTTGATCGGCACCTCAGCTGTCGGGACTTCGGGTGTCCCCATGAACGAGGTCACAGTGAGGCTCCCCTCGTTGGAGTCCGCTGGGGAGGATGGACGGAGGTCACGGGCTGCGCCCGGTGTCCAGCAGCGCGGTGATCGGCCTCCCTCCAATCCACACCTTCTGGGTGGGCCCCTGTGCAACTGTCGTACATGGAGGGCGCAGCCGGCCAGCCAAAGTTCTTCGGTCGGTCCGGGAGGCCCCAGTTCCCGGCTCCGTGGGCATGGGCTCATTGGTGGGATTTACTTGGCGGGCGACCTCCGGCGGGTTCGCCAAGTGCCGGCTGGGCGTGGCCGGGTCAGACCGGACTCCCGAGTCCCCTAGGGGTAGGTCAGAGGGCTGTGGCTCTTGGCGGGTCGAGCTCGAGGGTGGCGGTGATGCGCTCCAGGGCCGTCAGGAGCTCCTGGGGCGTTCGCGGTGCTTGGACCCCCACCGGCCTGTCGTACCATCCGGGGTAATGCCCTCAGGAACCGATCCATCGCTACCTCTTTCCGCCACCTCAAGGGCCGTGGCTGGTCTGGCCGGAGCCACCTTTTGGTGAGGCGGATGAGGGTGTTCAGCTGCCTGCGGGCCGCGCCGGCCGACTGATAGACCCAGCGATGGAACTCGGGGCCACTTGGGAGAGCTCGGCCGCACCACGCCAGGACGCCCTCCTTCATGGTGCGGTAGTCCGCCGTCCTCCGGCTCGAGACTGTAATAGGCCTCGCGGGCCTCCCCTGTGAGCAGGGGACCTATGCGCGCGGGGCCAGTCCTCCTTATCCCAGCCCTCGCGGGGCGGCATGGTTTCGAGGGTCTCGAGGTATGCCACCGGGCGTCCATCAGGAGTCAAGGGGGGTTAGGCGGCGGAGCTCACGTCCCGGGTCCGGGAGAGGCGTGGAGGCCGCGGGACGTAGCGCCACCAGCGTCTCTGTCGCCGCTGGAAGGCTTTCCGTAAGTTGTTGGGTGACGGCCTGTTGCTGTATACTGGCCTGCACCAGCTGCTGTAATGTCTGCTCCATTGTGTGCGGTTTTTTTTTTTCCGAAAAAGAAGAAGAAATGATAGTCTCTCCTTCTCTCCTCTTTTTTTTAATTTTTTTTTTGTCGAAAAAAGAAGAAAAACTGATAGTCTCTCCTTCTCTTTTTTTTTTTTTTCTAGGTAAGGGGCGAAGTACAGAGAGAGAGAGAGAGAGAGAGAGAGAGAGAGATAGAGAGAGAGAGAGAGAGATTAGTCACTACACCAAAAGGGAGCACGGGTGAATACCTGCACGAGGGTCTGTTCGGACGCCAACCGCTCGGTAAGTCAGTACTCTACCTTCCCGGGCGGAAGGGCGCCCTTTTTATCTCCGCCATCCGGGTAGCGAGTGGTGGAATTCTTCCGTCCGATCCTCCAATCCCGGACGGTACGGCATCGGTGGGTCCTCCCGGCATGGCGTCCCTTCCGGTTACTGCCAGGTCCAACGCGGGGCTGCCTGCTTCGTGCCGGTACGGCAGTTGGCAAAGGATCGATTCCTTTCTCCTCTCGCCGAGTGCCAGTCCGTCGCGACAATATATATTTGTTCTTTTTTTACTTCGTTATATATTTTTTTCTTTTATTCTTTATTCTTTTTTTTACACACGGCCTTCCAGCTCTACATAATTCGAATTCTTATATAGTCTGTGCAATATTACTTCGTTATTCTCTTCTTGTATTTTATTTTAATATGCTACACTGTGTAATAATATTAGTTATAAGTCTTTAAAAGGTATGCACATTATATTTGTTAAAGTCCGCAGACTATTTATTAGATTTGAAGTCAGCAGGGGACTTTTTTCTTACTGGAATTTTATTATTTTTTTTAGTAATTTTGTTTAGCTTACTCTAGGTCCACTTTGTGGACAACCCTAGGGGTGATACACTGCTGTCTCCTTTGTTTTATGGAGACTTTGGGTGTGTGTCCCTCTTCAGCTCCAATTGGCTATTTATATTCTTATTTTTACTTTAGTTCTTGGGTTTTATAATTTTTATATAACCAGCGACAGCTATTGAGTAGCCATAATGAGCGGGGGGATTTATTATTAATTTTTTTACATTTTTTAATGAATTAATTTTTTATTATTATTATTTAATTTTATTTTTTTTTTCTCAATGAAATATTTGGGGAAGGGAGGGGAGAAAAGGTAAATGAATCACATGAATATGGATCACATGAAAATTTATTACATGTAAATGAATCACATGCATGAATATGAATCACATGAAAATGTATCATATGTAAATGAATCACATGAAAATGAATCACATGTAAATGAATCACATGCATGAATATGAATCACATGAAAATGAAGCATATGTAAATCAATCACATGTAAATGAATCATATGAAAATGAATAAATAAAGGCAAAAAAAAGTGCTACATAAGTTCAGACCATTTACCATTTATAAATGCAAGACCATATTGAAGCCATTTCTTTGGATTGTGGTTGTGTTGCAAGGTGAATATTTTGTTCATCTTCAGCTTTACAACAGAGGCCTGCAGTTTTTGCGCAATAAATTGATATTTGGAGCTATCCATGATTCCCTCATGATTCCCTCTTCTTCTCCTTTTGTTAATTTTGGAGGGACGTCCTGTTCTTGGTAACGTCGTTGTAGTGCCCCATTTTCTCCACTTCTGGTTTTCACATTGTTCCATGGAAATTCTTTTGAAGATTAATATTTTTCAACAATGAGAGCCCATACATTCATTGTAAGTTCTTTGCAGACCAAGGCATTTACTTTAGTATTTTAGACTTTTATAAATGAGAAAGTGCAGTATATTGTGTTCCTTACAGAGATCAGATTGTCAAATACAGTGCCTTGCGAAAGTATTCGGCCCCCTTGAACTTTTCAACCTTTTGCCACATTTCAGGCTTCAAACATAAAGATATAAAATTTTTATTTTTTGTGAAGAATCACCAACAAGTGGGACACAATTGTGAAGTGGAACGAAATCTATTGGATTTTTGAAACTTTTTAACTAATAAAAAAATGAAAAGAGGGGCGGTAAAATATTCGGCCTCTTTACTTTCAGTGCAGCAAACTCACTCCAGAAGTTCAGCAAGGATCTCTGAATGATCCAATGTTGTCCTAAATGACTGATGGTGATAAATAGAATCCACCTGTGTGTAATCAAGTCTCTGTATAAATGCACCTGCTCTGTGATAGTCTCAGGGTTCTGTTGAAAGCGCAGAGAGCATCATGAAGACCAAGGAACACACCAGGCAGGTCCGTAATACTGTTGTGGAGAATTTTAAAGCCGGATTTGGATACAAAAGATTTCCCAAGCTTTAAACATCCCAAGGAGCACTGTGCAAGCGATCATTTTGAAATGGAAGGAGTATCAGACCACTGCAAATCTACCAAGACCTGGCCGTCCCTCTAAACTTTCAGCTCAGACAAGGAGAAGACTGATCAGAGATGCAGCCAAGAGGCCCATGATCACTCTGGATGAAGTGCAGAGAACTACAGCTGAGGTGGGAGAGTCTGTCCATAGGAGAACAATCAGTCGTACACTGCACAAATCTGGCCTTTATGGAAGAGTGGCAAGAAGAAAGCCATTTCTCAAAGATATCCATAAAAAGTCTCGTCTAAAGTTTGCCACAAGCCACCTGGGAGACACACCAAACATGTGGAAGAAGGTGCTCTGGTCAGATGAAACCAAAATGTAACTTTTTGCCCACAATGCAAAACGATATGTTTGGCGTAAAAGCAACACAGCTCATCACCCTCAACACACCATCCCCACTGTCAAACATGGTGTTGGCAGCATCATGGTTTGGGCCTGCTTTTCTTCAGCAGGGACAGGGAAGATGGATGCAGCCAAATACAGGACCATTCTGGATGAAAACCTGTTGGAGTCTACAAAAGACCTGAAACTGGGACGGAGATTTATCTTCCAACAAGACAATGATCCCAAACATACAGCAAAATCTACAAAGGAATGGTTCACAAATAAATGTATCCAGGTGTTAAAATGGCCAAGTCAAAGTCCAGACCTGAATCCAATCGAGAATCTGTGGAAACAACTGCTGTTCACAAACGCTCTCCATCCAACCTCACTGAGCTCGAGCTGTTTTGCAAGGAAGAATGGGCAAGAATTTCAGTCTCTCGATGTGCAAAACTGATAGAGACATACCCCAAGCGACTTGCAGCTGTAATCGCAGCAAAATTAACGCATTAACGCAAGGGGGCCGAGTAATTTTGCACGCCCCACTTTTCATTTTTTTATTAGTTAAAAGTTTCAAAAATCCAATAGATTTCGTTCCACTTCACAATTGTGTCCCACTTGTTGGTGATTCTTCACAAAAAATAAAAATTTTATATCTTTATGTTTGAAGCCTTAAATGTGGCAAAAGGTTGAAAAGGTCAAGGGGGCCGACTTTCGCAAAGCACTGTATATTCTGCTTTCAATCATACTCTAATCTAATACTCTAATCTTTTCCATGTGCTGTGTTTCTGTTCTGTTTCAGTGCTGATTTCACTTACACCAGTGCCACATGCTCAAGGTGATTATATATAGTTATATTCTACATCTATTTGTTTATTTATATAAATTCAATTCAACTTTCTTGATGTGCAATTTGCTTTAACCTGGTTGTCCCATTAAGTTTATTGCATTTATGATGTCGACCATGGTAAATGGTAAATGTGCACTTATATAGGGCATTTATCCAAAGCATTTTACACTGTGTCTCATTCACCCATTCACACACACACACACACCTCCAGGCCGGGAATCGAACCGCTAACCCTACGATTAGTGGACAACCCACTCTACCACCTGCGCCACAGCCACCCCATGTAGTATGTCTGAGTGGTGGGTGTCGTATGTCTGAGATTGTAGTTATATAGTGTGTCCCAAATTGCACACTCATGCACTATCTACCCCATTTTGTAGTATAAATAGTGTGATTAGCGTGTTCACATTGGAAAAACCCCAAAAAAACAAAGTGCAATTTAAGTTCCCAGATGATGCTCTCATTCAACCCAAAAAACAAATAGTGTGTCACAAATAAAATACAATTCACTATACGTGTATACTATGCACAATAAACTCTGCTGTCTAGTGTATGAATTTTAGAAGGGTGGTATCATCTCAAAAGGCACTTTTGGATTCATGTTAGTGCTAAAATATAAAGTTTCAGTCCTGATTGAGCAGATGTACAGCTGAGTGGTGCAGCTCTATTACACTGCGCCCAGATGATGTCCCCTCACTAGCTAACACGCTGTCTTGATTGTTTTATATTCTTTGTCACACTGTTCTTCTTTTATTTTACAAATAAGACTTGATATTTGTTAGATAGCATTTATATTTCATTATTGTGTTATATTTTTATTCTAGTAACTGGTGTTAAAAATTGTGCTAACCATCAATGAGCTGGTGTGTTATGATGTGGCGTGTTGTGGGCCAGATGTGGAGGTCTACTTGGGGCCAGAAAGTCCAGAGCCACTTTTTGGTCCCAGTTCACCCCTGATTATTGCTATTAATGCTAAATAACGTATGCTGAAAATTTAAGTATCGATGTTAAAAGACTGAAATGAGGGCCCCATTCCTACATTTTGCCTAGGGCCCCCAAATCACTAAATCTGCCCCTGCCTTCTAAAGTCACACATTAGACAGCAGAGTGTATAGTATAAGTATATAGTATGTCATTTGGAACACACTAATACACACGTATACTGATCAGTATGTACTGTTTCAATGGCCATGCAGTAGGTACTGCATCAAAATCAGTGTATAGTGTATAATATACTGTACGTGATTTCGGAGACAGAACTAGTCTGCGGCTAATAACACCATTGCTGCTAATCTCCAGTGCCAGTGCCAATATTCCAAGTGGAAGGAAAATGTTCATCCCAAATTCAGTAAATCCAACTACGCCACCCTGGGGGAGAACCAGGGAAATACTCTCAAACAAAAGGCACACATACGTGTCACCAATCGGGGCAAGGAACATGAGTATGAATATAAAAATTGTATTTTATAATCACATTTAATCATTTAATTCTTAACATGAAAATATAAAGTCACTTTCCAATGAAGCACAAAAAGGGTTTTTAAAAGCTAAGAATTTCTCCAGGCCCAGGCTTGGCAGGGACAAAGCAGGCCAGCTACAGCTCGGGAGGTCATCCAACCCCACTGCAAGTCACACCAAAATCATCAAACACTACTTACACCATAAGGAAGTTGTTGCGTTGGTACACTGAGCACGCTGTGAAGAACACACCACCGAATAAATGCAGCTAGCCTCCCCTGTCCCACCAAGACTCATTGGCTCCTGGAGAGAAAGAAGACACCAGTTAACCCAAAATTATACAAACACTAAACAACAAACAAAGAAAGATAAATATTACAGACACTGTGGTATGGTAGCTATAACACCCAGGCCCACTGACACCACCACAAGAAATGGAGGCAGTTGACAACACCCAAGCTGAACCTGAGTTATAGTAAACAATACAAACAGTAAGGCTCAGCATACACTCTCTCAATAGTACATTTACATTTACATTTATTCACTTGGCAGACGCTTTTATCCAAAGTGACTTACAAATAAGTAAAGCGATATTTCAAGCAGAGAACAATACATGTAGTGTTACTATACAAGATCCATTAATTGAGTTCCACAGGAAGCACAGAGTAGAGGTGTAAGTTCGTTATTTATTTATTTATTTATTTTTTTTATGAGTTGGTTAGATGTTCACGGAAGAGGTGGGTCTTTAGCTGTTTTTTGAAGATAGTGAGAAACCATTGAGGAACAGTTAGCGTGAAGGTTCTGGAAAGGGACCTTGCGCCACGCTGAGTGGGAACTACTAAACGTAGTTCGATCGCAGATTGCGCGAGGGAACATAGGCCTTCAGGAGAGAGTTGAGGTAGGAGGGTGCTGTTCCTGACAAGGTCTTGTAGGTGAGCATCAAGGCCTTGAACTTGATGCGGGCAGCTACAGGAAGTCCGTGGAGGGAGATGAACAGAGGTGTGACATGGGTTGTCTTGGGCTGGTTTAAGACGAGGCGTGCTGCAGCATTCTGAATCATCTGAAGGGGTTTGATGGAGCTGGCTGGGAGGCCTGAAAGCAGTGAGTTGCAGTAGTCCAGTTTAGAGATAACAAGAGCCTGGACTAGTATCTGTGTAGCCTGTTTGGTGATGTAGGGTCGGATTTTCTTGATGTTGTACAGGATGAACCTACAGGACCTTGCAGTTGCTGAGATATGGTCTGTAAAATTTAAGCCGTCATCAAGAATCACCCCAAGGTTCCTGGCCATCCTGGTTGGCATGAGTGTGAGTGAGCTGAGCTGTACAGTGAGGTTCTGGTTGATTGAGGGACAGGCTGGGATGACGAGAAGCTCAGTTTTTCCCAGGTTAAGCTTAAGATGGTGTTCCTTCATCCAGACCGAGATGTCTGACAGGAAATAAGAGATGCGTGCAGAGACGGATGGATCGTCAGGCTGGAAGGACAAATAGAGCTGGGTGTCATCAGCATAGCAGTGATAGGAGAAGCCATGAGACTCAATCACCTGCCCGAGAGATGTAGTGTAGATAGAAAAGAGGAGTGGGCCCAAAACTGACCCCTGTGGAATGCCAGTTGTGAGTTGCTGAGTTTCAGAAATACATCCGCTCCATGATACCTTGAAGGATCTGTCAGACAGATAGGATTCCACCCTAGCGTAGAACCGTTACAGTGATGCCCAGGCTGGAGAGATTTGACAGGAGGATCTGATGGTTCATAGTGTCGAAAGCAGCAGAGAGGTCAAGTAGGATGAGGATAGATGATCTAGAGTTTGCTCTAGCTAGTCCTAAGGCTTCAGTGATGGAAAGCAGAGCAGTCTCCGTGGAGTGGTTGCTCTTGAAGCCAGACTGCTTGGTGTCCAGGAGGTTGTTCTGTGTGAGAAAATTGGAAAGTTGATTAAAAACGGCTCTTTCAAGTGTTTTGGAAAGAAAAGGGAGGAGGGAAACAGGTCTGTAGTTGTCAACTATAGAAGGATTGAGTGTTTTTTTAAATGGCTTGCTTAAATGAGGTAGGGTATGTGCCGTTAGAGAGCGATGTGTTAAAGATGTGTGTAGTGCAAGTAAGGATGGTGTTTTTTAAAGATGGACTGAAAACAGTGTGTAGGAAAAGGGAAGAAAAAAAATAGGGTCAAGGGGACAGGTTGTGGGACAGCTAGAGGGGAGGAGTTTAGAGACATCAGTCTCTGAGAGGGGAGAGAAGGAAGTCATTTGGGAGTTATGTGAAGGAGGAGTCGGTCTATGCATGTCTGGGGTTGAGAACTGGTTCCTGATTGATGTAACTTTGCTGGAAAAGAAAGTTGCAAAGTCATCTGCAGTGACAGAGGCAGGGGAAGGGGGAGGAGGGGGACAGAGAAGAGAGGAAAAGGTTTTGAAGAGAATGCGGGTGTTGGGAGAACTACCAAACTTATCTTGGAAGAATGTGGCTTTAGAAATGAAGATGCTATTGGAAAAAGAGGAGAGAATTGTCTGGTAATTGGTTTGGATTGGTTGATTTGCGCCATTTCCTTTTAGTTTGGCCTGGTTGTTACGCAGAGTTTCTGAGAGCCAAGACTAGGGGGTGATGTGCAAGCAGGTCTGGAGGTTAGGGGGCATATGCTGTCAAGAGAAAATGTTAAAAATGTTAACACCGCATGTCAGTTGCGGTGTTCAAGTCAAGTGTGGAAAGTTGGCTGTTCGAGGGAAGTAAGGTTGTGACAATGGAGGAGAAATGTGAGGAGGAAAGGGAGCAAAGGTTGTGACGAAAAGAGATAGAAGGAGGAGACAGTGAAGAGGGTGAGGGGAGAGAAATAGAGAACAGGATAAAGAAATGGTCAGAGGTGTGGAGAGGAGTAATGAGAAGATTGTGTGTGGTGCAGTTATGTGTGAGGATGAGGTCAAGCTGTTTGCCGGCTTTGTGGGTTGCTGGTGTGGTGAACTGCTTGAGGTCAAATGTGGGAAGGAGCGCAAGAAAGTCAGCTGCATGTGGCTTGTCTAGATGAGTTCCATCATCTGGGATGGTGGACAGTAGCGTGTCAAATTCATCAATGAACTTCCCCAGTTTTCCTGGAGGACGGTAAACAACAAGAAAGTGCATTTTTTTTCAGGGTCAGTGACTGTAACAGCATGACATTCAAAGGAAGTGTATGAGCAAGAGGGAGAAAGACAGGTAAATTTCCATATTTTGGAGAGAAGCAAACCTGTACCACCCCCTCGTCTGTTGGGGCGTGAGGTATGGGAGAAATTGAAGTTGGAGGCCAGGGCAGCTGGTGTGGCAGTGTTCTCAGCATGGATCCAGGTCTCAGCAGATTGGCAGTTCCAAAGTCCGATTGAGAATGAGGTGGAACCCTGCAGAGGCCGCATTCAGAGAGCGTAGGTTGTCCAAGTTGCGTACGTTTTTTGGAGAATGCCACGGTCTGCGCCTGTGGTGAATAACAGGGATAAACTGATGACACATGTTAGTGCATGTAAACAGGTAACTGTACAGCTGTACAGAGGAATAAAGGGGGGGGGAAATAAATAAATAAATAAATAAAAAGATATACTTAGCAGCACGTGTGGTGTCTTGTCAATTTCCTTGCTCGGTGAATTCGCGCAGGTAGACTCGCAGGTCTTTACACTAACTCAGTCTTCACACGACAAGGGCTGACGCTTCCACCTCAGCCTTTCTTAATTTATAAATGCCGATGTGCTTCAGCTGAGCACGCCTCATTAATTAGCAAAACAAAGAGTGCTTGCGTGAACGAGCGACTCCCGACCAAAACCGAAACTGGGTACCGGAATTTGCTTTAATCTAACAACAAGTATACAGCTCGTAGCAACAAGGAAGCACAGTTACAGCTTCTACCTGACAATCGGTGCTAAAACTAATTCCAACTAAAAAATACAGAAAGAAACACTTACCAGTTACTGTTCGCCTGGTTCAATAATTGCTTCTGCTGGTAAAGTGGTTATGTAGAACAACAAACCTGAAACAGGTTTGAAGCTAGGAAACGTTCCTGAGAAGGGAACGAGACGTTGCATTTATCATAACAGTATGGGAGCGCCTTGCGCGCGTTACCGGTATATGAAGCTTGAAAATCATGCCTCTACTTATAGGCCTGCCATAATCAAGTGGCGTGGCAATAAATTGCGTTGCATTATATATATATGGCACCTGTGAACCACGCCGCCAGCCTCTATTATCTGAAGCGAAGACGCAATTTACAGGCCTGCCACGGTATGACAATGCTATGCAATGTCTCGTTCCCTTCTCAGGGAACAGGGTTACATGTATACCCCGACGTTTTTCCTTCAAAAAGGGACATTTAGGTTTAGATTTTGGAAAATATCCAAGCCCGAGGTCACTGTCCGGAGCCCAGGGTGGAATGAATATCCAGGCTGTAATAACGATTGAATGTGTGTGGCGTAGACCACCCTGCAGCCACACACACATCCTGCAAGGATACCCCTTTGGACAAAGCCTTCGAGGAGGCAACCGCCCTAGTGGAATGAGCTCTTACGCCCAGAGGCGTGGTGAGCCCGCATGGCGAGCCCGCGTGCCTCGTAAGCCATAGAGATTGCTTCCACTATCCAAGTAGAGATGCGCTGCTTTGACACAGCATCACCGCTACTGTCGCCACCAAAGCAGATCAGCAGCTGCTCTGACTTATGCCACTGGCCGGAGCGGTGGATGTAAGTAGAGAGGGCCCTTACTGGACACAGCAGGTGCATCCTCTCTTGTTCTGGTGTGAGGAACGGAGGAGGGCAGAAGGCCTGCAACACCACAGGGTGGGCCGCCAATGTAGGCACTTTAGGAATATGATCCGGCCTAGGATACAGGAAGGCCTTGGCTAGTCCAGGGGGTGAAGTCAAGGCAGGAGAGAGGGCAACAGAGAGAGCTTGTAGATCTCCCACACGCTTGAGAGATGTCAAGGCCAGAAGAAGAGCTACATTTAGAGTCAGAAGCTTCTCAGAGGCTTACTCTAAGGGCCCACTGACAGACCTTCCAAGACCACAGAAAGGTCCCAGGAAGGTACTTGCGGCCTGCAGATGGGCCTCAACCGTTTGACACCACACATGAACCTCGAAGTTAGAGGATGCTGCCCCACAGAGGCTCAGTAAACCAAGTAAAAAAGGCCAAGTAAACCCTGATTGTAGAAGGAGCCAACCCTGCTGAGAAACGTTCTTGTAGGAACTCTAGAACTGTAGCTATTGTGCAATTCACTGGGTCTAACTGACGTTCCTCAAACCACAAGACAAAAAGCCGCCATTTGAGCGCATACAATTTCCTTGTGGATGGTGCTCTAGTGTTTAACATGGTCTCCACAACCTCAGTTATGAGACCAGAATCTATGAGCTGGTGCCCCTCAGGAGCCAGGCCCACAGTTTCCATAGTTCTGGCCGAGGGTGATAGATCAGCCCTCCGGCATGAGACAATAGGTCCCTGCAGATGGGAATCTCCCAAGGAGTGCCGTCAAGCAGGGACATTATCTCCGAGAACCAAATTCGAGCTGGCCAATAAGGTGCTACTAGCAGCAGACATAGACGGTCTTGGCGAACTCTTGCTAGAACTTGTGGGAGCAGAGCAATCGGGGGGAAAGCATATATACATACACATACACACACACCACACATACATACACACACATACACACACACATATATACATACACATACACACACACACACACACACACACACACACACACACACACACACACATACATACAGACATACACACACATATATACATACACACACACACATACATACATACACATACACACATATATACATACACATACACACACACACACACACACACACACATATACATACACATACACACACACATACATACATACATACACACGCACACTCATTCAGCCTCGGATAAATGTTCGCCATCATGCACGTGCCACCAGCGCCACTCTAAGACTGAACGGAAGTGGGAACCGGAAATGCCATATGGCGTAGTCGGAATCCAGCACGGCACCTATCTGCTTACCAAAATAAGGGTCCTTCAATAATCAGGTAGCTCTCATCGTATTGGTCTGCCGAACCCATATCCCAAGCAGAGCCAATAGGATAACCAAATCACTTACCCTGCCTCACTAACACAAACACTCATGGTAGTGGCAGATGCAGTGTTTTCCTTCCTGGAGAACTGCACTGCTTCATAATAAAGTGAGCTCTCATAATAAAAGTCTCTGAGTAAGGGCTAGTGAACAACGCTCTTACATCCTCTTTACTCAATACTAATGCTCTTTTTGCACTTAAAGTGAGAGGTACATCAGGATTTTTCACTTCTTTCATCATAGATTTAAAATCAGGAGGACTGTTAATACATTTATTACATAACTATTCATTTCTTTTCTTATTCTAAAACTTGAAATATATCATTTTAAAAGTGTTCATCTGTGGATGGTGAGATGTTAAAGTAAACAGTTGAGTGTGTTACTCAGTGACAGATTCACTCATATATGACATACAGAGCATTGGATACAGGTGATCCCACTTATTAATCAAACAATAAAGCACCCAGTGATGAGGACATGAATGAATACATGTCTAATGACTCAGTGTAATTAGTTTTATATTAATATTTAGTATTGTTACTATTCTGTACTCCTTAGATGATATTTTAGACATGGCAGGATTGTTGTGTATTAAGTAAATGTGCAGATACTGTTATTTTATTTATTTATTTATTTATTTGTATATATGTACAGGGATACCAGAGGCAGTACTGAGTGTATCTCCACGGAGCTGGCTGGCTGAAGGAGACTCAGTGACTCTAAGCTGTGAGATTACAGACTCCTCTACAAACTGGACATTCAGCTGGTACAGAGAGATTCTCTACAGAGACAATGATGGCCATATCAGGTATAAAAGTGTGTCCCTCTCAGACAGCAGCAGAGGATCTGGAGGCTCCTACACTCTCAGTCCTGCTGCTCATAATCACACAGGAGTTTATATTTGCAGTGCAGAGAGAGAAGATGGAGCCTTTTACACACAGTACAGCCTTCTAAAGACACTATGGATCACTGGTGTGTTGCATTATTGAATATAGATGCTTAAATAAAATATATACATGTACACAGCATTGATTTTAAATTTGGAGACTCACAGCTGTGATAATGTTTGGTGTAAAAATCTTTATATTCACCGTCCTGAGTGAGGAATATTTAAGGCAGTTGAATAGCTCTAAGCACTGGTAGAGGATTATTCTCATTCAAATAGCACTGTTTAATTAAACGAGGTGTAAATGTGTTCAGTGTAACTTATGTCATGAAAACACAATCATAATAACACATGTGAATTATAATGTTCTGTGTTTAAGGTGAATCTCCTCCAGTCTCTCTGATCATCAATCCCAACAGAACTCAACACTTTACTAATGACTCTCTCTCACTGAGCTGTGAGGACCAGAGTGACTCTACTGGATGGACATTGAGACGATACACACACAGTGAGAGAGTGTCAGATTGTTCAAGGGGATCAGTTACAGGATCTACATGTAATATAGGCTTCCTCTCCACATCCTACACTGGAGTTTACTGGTGTGAGTCTGAATCTGGAGAAAACAGTAATCCTGTCAACATCACAGTGCATGGTGAGTCTTCATGTAGTGTATTTATTGTTAAAGGAAAAGGGAAATGTTTCATTACAGAATATTCAGAACTCTGAGTTTCTAACTGGGAGAACTGTTCAACAAGTCACACTGAACTGGTTTATCTCAGTAATGTTCTGAAAGTTCTGAATGTTTTGTCATTTTAATATTACCTGAAGACAGCAACAGAACATCACAGTGGAGTTTCTCTCATGAGCTGAATCAGCTACGGTAGAGCAGGTAAAACACTGAATGAGGCTGTAATGTGACTCTACACAACTCTAGTTTTACACTCCTAAAGAGTTTTCATCCAATTCACAATTCAACACCACAAACACAATAACACTAATGAGTTTCACACTGAAATCAAGTAGTGTTGATCAGAGTTTGTTCAAATAACTGCAGTCTCTGTAACTTTCAGTCAGTATTGGCTTTACACTATAATACATATCAATTAGTTATTATTTTACACACCATAAACTAAGGATATTTATATAAAATCAGTGTCACTGCCTCTATAAAAAAAATATTCATGGTGTAATATTTTTTGCTGTACATGTGATTTTCTGTGTTCTAGATGGTGATGTGATCCTGGGGAGTCCTGTCCATCCTGTGACTGAGGGACATCCTCTGACTCTACGCTGTTTATATCGCTATACAAAGTCCTCAAACCTCCGAGCTGATTTCTATAAAGATGGATCAGTTCTCCAGACACAGACTACAGGAGAGATGATCATCCGAACTGTCTCAAAGTCAGATGAAGGTTTCTACCACTGTAAACACCCAGAGAGAGGAGAGTCACCGAAAAGCTGGGTTTCAGTCAGAGGTGAGAAATCATTTCAATATTCATTTAAATATAACTGTGACTGAATGTGTTGAACGCAGTATCTTTATATATATATATATATATATATATATATATATATATATATATATATATATATATATATATATAATAAAATATAATAACCTATAGTGCTTAGTTCATGTAAGTCTGTGTAAAATATGCAGTGTGTTCACATGCTGTGTGTCTGTGTGTACTAGTGTAAATGGATTTATTTGTACTGCAGTTTGAGTAAAACATACAAACAGTTCATCATGAATAAAGTGTTATTATAATGATTATTGTATTCAGCGTCAGGTCCATCAGGTGTAGAAGCTCCATTCTCAGTGCTCATGCTGATCAGTAGTGTAGTAACGGCCTCTCCGTATCTGCTGCTGACCATCATTCTGCTGGTCAAATGTTACAGAGCTCGAGGTAAGAACTCTTCGTAGACTGCTTCACATAATGAAGAAACTAACTTTAATTACTGCCAGAAAAAGGGGTGAATTTACACGTGATAGACGCTTCAATCAGTGTGACAAAGCATCTAAAAAATTACAAATAACTCCAGACGTTTAGAAAATACACATCTTGTCACATTATTTGTATTTAAAACACATTGTAACTTACATAACAAATATATTGTAGCTAATATAATATATGATGGATATAATTATTCATGCAGGCATTAAATAATGACAGTAATATTACACAAGGTTTTAAAAGGAAGAGGTAGCATTTAATAGAGCAATAGGACACTAATAAAGTGTTTGTAATAA
Source organism: Ameiurus melas (assembly GCA_012411365.1). Classification (NCBI taxonomy): domain Eukaryota; kingdom Metazoa; phylum Chordata; class Actinopteri; order Siluriformes; family Ictaluridae; genus Ameiurus; species Ameiurus melas. The sequence goes on from CM022756.1 coordinate 5,585,576, forward strand.
TTGATAAAGAATCTCTGTTCTACATTTTGCAGTTACTGAAGATGACTGAATGAATGATGTTCATTTTCTAACACATCTTTTCTTGAAGCTCTGTCACGTGTCACTTCACTGTCATTCATAAGCATTAAAACAAACGCCCTTTAAACTGTGTTTAGGACGATATCAAATGCAGTTCGGTTGATTTTCTGCCATAAACACCTGGAATAAACCTGCAATAAAAATGACCTTGTTGTTCTCTTTAACAGCTCACACTAATGAAAGGAGAATGGAGAACACAGTCATAGAGGAGTGAGAAATCTTCATGTATTAAAAGGGGATGCAATGCTGTTTTCTTTAAGGTTATTTTGGGAATTTTATAATAATTATAGTAATTTAATTTCATACTGTTAAGACAGACAGCTTTGTATTCTGACTTGATTTGTTTAGCTAATGCCTGCTAAAACGTTGTTAAGGCAAAGTACTGAGTATAAACAAACAAATAAAATATTCTTTAAAATAAAAACAGAGAGATGATAAAAGCTAATATTTTGATGGAGTGTTTGAGGATTGAGATGTACTTCTGTAAAAAAAAAAAAAAAGATAAAATCTATCATGTAATATGTTTGTAATGAAAATGTGTAAATGTGCTACTTAAACCTCAGACTATTTCATATAACATTCCTTATCATCATTTTGGTGTTCAGTGTTGAGAGCAGCCTTGAGGTGTGTATTTTATATTGTGTTTGACTTTCCTTTTCAGCTGAGTGAAATTTAATTGTAGTTGGGAGAGAAGATTTATGCTTGGAGTGATGCAATAATGTATCACGTGAAGTACAAGTAAACTCAAGTGAACAACTACTCCTGTTCCTTTTTAAATATCAGCATTTCAGTTTTGTATTTTTATACAATAAAGTATTAGTAGTGAAATATTTATTGAACTAAAATAATTAAAATTCACCATGAAAATGTGTACTTTATTCCTACAAAAAATTTCTAAAAGCAGAAACTGGATCCTGCAGTATTACTCAGTGTAAGTAGAGGATTTCAGTGCAGTAAAGTTCAGGAGTAAAAGAGGAATCAAACAGAAGTGATATTACTCTTACTGTGTGTCTACACACTGGTACACTGATGTACAGGACTAACACAACACTGAAAATGTCCAAAACACAACACAGGACATTAACGTTACAGCAGTGGCAGTGATTCAGACAATCAAAAGCTACTTATAAAGTGAAATACAAGGTTTCACTGTTAAACTCTGCTTTTCTGACAATGTTCATCAATGATAACCGTTGAATCATTGCTGTCAGGTTGAAACAGAACTTGGTTTCCTTTGTTCGTGGGCTTCACCTAGTGGTAAAAGAGAAAACATTCTTAATGCCATACATTTAAAAAAAAAAAAATTCATCTTCATTAAGAGCTTCATCCCGGTGGCATTTGATCTTGTGGTGGATCCCAGGAACATTGAGCATGAGGTGGGAATACACCTTGCATGAGACACCAGTTCTTAACAGCACACTTCATACAGACATCATAAGATGATACACATCTCAAAAAATAAAAATCATGTATGCTAACTGATACCAACCACATTTTAACCTCCTTCTCCCTCTCTGACCCTGAGGACAGGGTTATACTCGTTTATAACTGTCACGTATCTGGGACTCCATTTCCCATCAGCCACTGCACTGCACCACATGACCACATGCACCACAACTGCACCTGAGTCACGTTTTTGTTAATGAGCACTCATGTGTATATATAGTCTTTGTCTGCACTCTCTCCTTGTCTTTCATCGTCTGAGACTCCTGTCTTTCATGTCGGTGTGTTTTGTTTCTTGCCATAGTCTCTTGCCAAGTTGTCTTAGTGTTTGTTTAGTAGTCTGTTTGTTTATATTAAATGTTTAAAAATCTGCGACTGCTTCTGCCTCAACCTCAAATCGTGACAATAACTGTATGTGCAATATCAGTGTTAATAGTGGGGGCAGTTCAGCAAGATGTATCTCAAGAATCCTCAAACCATCAAGCATCATCACAGCATGAGTCACAAGCTTCAGGCTTCGTCATACCCCTAGTTTGCTATAACTTTAATATACATTAAATCTAAGTGAAAATATCCTCAACCTCAATGCATATCAAATTCATTTCAACTGAAAACAAGTAAAAATTCAAATACAAAAATGTAGAAGGACAGCCTACATTAAAAAGAAACAATATCCCATTGTTTTCTTTCATAACGAGTGTATGACTGCTTATTTGACCTATGCATCTATTTTCACCATGATGTATTGTTTTCACTGCAGTGTGCCAGTGTACTAATGTTATAAATAAAGTGAATTGTTTGAATTTGTATCATGCTTGATTAAGTACACACTAGCGTACTAGCTAGCCTCGATTATCCATAGTTACACTTGTATGTGTGTGCCCAGTGTGCATGAATGGTCATGTGACATGCATTTTTCGTCTTGTAGTGTAGACGAGCATCGTTTTAATTTTAAAACGAAAACACACTAGTGTAAACAGGGTCTCTTTGTGTCTTCATTAGAGTGAGTGTGTGTGTATTTCAGCATGAGTAATGAGTGTAAACGAGTCTGTATTGTTGGAATCTGTATCTGATCATTTGATCTGCTAAAAGAAAATGACTGGATGGTGTTTGTACTTTCACCAATGGAAGTCAGGCTTGTGAGTGGCAATTAAGCGTGTCGCGTGATATATTTATATATATATGTGTGTGTGTGTGTGTATAGATATATATATATATATATATATATATATATATATATATACACATATATATATGGCACCTGTGAACCATGCCGTCAGCCTCTATTATCTGAAGCGAAGACGCGATTCACAGGCTTACCCTGGTATGACGAACCTACGTAATGTCTCGTTCCCTTCTCACGGAACAGGGTTACATGCGTAACCAAGACGTTCCTTTTTGAAAGGGAACTCCACGTTGCATTTAGCATAACACTACGGGAACTAGAATACCCACTCTGTCATACAGAGGGTACGCTCTACTCAAAAAGACCAAAGCTCAAGGGTCACTGCAAGACACTCAAGCCCGGGGCGGAATGAATATCCAGGCTGTAATATGGAATGAATGTGTGTGGTGTAGATCACCCTGCAGCAGCACACACATCCTGTAAGGATACCCCGTTGGACAAAGCCTCCGAGAATGCGATCCCTCAAGGATAAACATTAACACCTTAGGACAAGTGTAAATCATTTGACATCATGAAAAAGCCAAAAATGCACAATTTGATTTGTTCTAAAATGCACAACTTGCAAAACCAAAAAACTTAAATATTTGCTGCTTCGGCTTCTTGTGCATCAAAACAACATGCACGCATCCACACTCAAAGGAACACATGCAGGTAAGAAATGGCATGGGTTAGAAATAGTAATGATTATGCACAGGTGAAATAACTCACTGATTGCCCTCAACCTTGCCCCACTAAACTCCCTGTTACAGTCTCGTTAAAACGACACCCAATATGTGTCACAGGGCGTGACGGCAGGCAAGTAGGCAGGATAAATTTTGCAGTTCAAACGAAGATCTTTATTTGCACAAAGGAAAAGCAAACCAAACAGAAACAGGAAATGTAAAGCAAACAACAAACTAAGCTAGGCTATGCTACGAGCTAGGCTCACTTGGCTAAGGCTAAGGCTATAACTAGAACATGGCATGAAACTAGGATGCTCTATAAGCGCTAAACATGGCAAAACAACATATACATAAATCGCTAGAACTGTTTACCGAACCACGCCGTCTCGAGCACGGCTCACAATATATATAGATCTCTCGGTCATTAACCCGCAACCGTTAGCAGCTGCCGGCAATTCCCAAACACACGTGACCCAATGAACTATGACCCTTGACGATGCCGGCTCGATGCCGGCTGAGGAGCTGTCAGGCCTACAACAGACTCCCGCCCCAATCCCGAAATGAAGAAGAAATTCAACATAACCTGCGGCCCTGGACCACAATGAACTTAAAGTGCTGCAAGGAGAGATACCAACATTAGCATCCTTCCTGTGCTCGAGCCACTGCAGAGGTACCTGTTCCAAACAGAGGGTGAAAGGGTATCCTACTGTATAGTATCAGAGGGTGAGGACTTATGGTTGCATTTACATTTATTATGTTTGGCAGATGCCCTTATCCAGAGAGACTTACAGTAGTCTATATTATTAAATATGTTCTGATATTGGTTCACTATGTCACAGACTAAAATACAATCTGTCTAAAAGCTGATGGTAGTCAGGTAATATACTAAGAAAAACACACTGCCACTTATAAGTACTTCAGGAAGGTGTTTAGTAATCATCTGAAAAATGCCAGTGATTCAGCTGTTCGGATATCTGAGGGAAGTTCATTCCATCACCTAGCTTCCAGAACAGACAAGTGTCTTGATGCATGTCTTCCTTGTTGGAATCTGTAGCTGATCTTCTGTGTCCTGCTGTCATCTGCTGCTCAGTGACAACCTCTCATGATCATTTGATCTGCTAAAAGAAAATGACTGGATGGTGTTTGTACTTTCTCCAATGGAAGTCAGGGTTGTGGATAACTGAAATGTCTTTAGCTGCTGTGGTGAGACTCTGGTGGTGTTTCCTGTGAACAGAAAGGTTTAACAAAACCATGACCCGACTTCCACTCTGGCCACTCTGCCTTGCACCCCACACCTTGTAGCGCACGCTACAGGCTAAGCAATACACACAATATGTCTCCAACACTCTCTACTGTACACAATTTGTATCTAACACTCTCTTCTGCACTAGTTGTTTCCTTATATTGTGAAACACTCATGAGTTAGGCCTAGCTCAAAAAGGTCAATGATAATTATTGCTGCATGTTCTATTCCTATATCTTTTCCAGTGCAATTCCCACACACACACACACACACACACACACACACACACACACACACACACACACACATACACACACACACACACACACATACACACACACACACACACACACACACACACACGCGCGCGCACACACACACACACACACACACACACACGACACAGTTAGAGGCCTGAGTTGGCTCTTGTGGTTTTACTTCTTTTTTTAAATTCAGTGATGTAATCTCAGCAGTGTAAAAGGGGAGGAGTGAAGGGCGATGTGTGAGAGATGTTTTACTAATACAGTCGTGCTCATAAATTTACACACCCCTTGCAGAATATGCAAAATGTTAAAAATAAAGAAACAAAGAGGGCTCATAAAAATTGCATTTAACATATCGTACAGCTCAATATATTGTATTTCTTTCAGATGGTTAGATTTATCCTATAATTTAATGTTTTGAGATCCGTGTGTCTAAAATGTGATGTTTTCAATCACAAACTGAATCTTTTCCATGTTTTCATCATGTTCTGTTTCTGTTCTCTTTTTAGTGCTGATTTCACTTATACCAGTGCCACATGCTCAAGGTGATTTATATATTTATATTTTCTCTGTATTCTGTGTAGATGTTTGATATTTAATTGGAGCTGAGAAGGTTGTGTTTGTACTGTACCATGCAGGATTTGTAAATTTTTATCAAGATTTTTATCAATACCATTTTATTCAGCAGAAAGGAAGTCCCTTTAACCTTTACTCTGATATCAGTTTATTTCATGTTTAGTTTCACTTTGTGTTCTTGGTGCATTCACGCACTCTTTATTTACTGTTTTTTTAAGAATTACTTTTACTTGTGATGAATACTGTGATGAAATCAGAAAAGACTCGGCTACAATATGTGTTAAATGACTCTGTTCACCTCTGTACACTTGGGGTTTACTTTATATATAATTTATTAACAGTAGAATGTTTTTACAGGGAGTCCTAAAGCTGTGGTGTCCATAAAGCCTGATACAACATGTGTACAGAGGAGAGACAGTTACATTCAGATGTGAGGTACAGGGAGGAGAAGACACTGAGTGGACATACAGCTGGTACAGGAATAATGACACACTCAACCTTAACAGATTCCACATGTTCTATACAGACAGCACAAAGCAGGAGATCAGTATCTGGTATATTAGAGACTTTGTGTGACAAATAGTAATAATACAGGGGAGAAGAAACTCTTACACAGAAAAAAAAAAAATTTTTTTTTTTTTTTTTTTTTTGTGTGGGGTTTTTTAAAATAATAATTTTTTTTTTTTTTTTTTTTTTTTTATAATATTTTTTTTGTATTTTTTAAAAAAAATATAGAGAGAAATGTGATTTGTGATATAAAATGTCGTTTGTGATAAACATTTTGGAGATGCAATAATGATATGTAATGCAATAAATTCAAGATTAACATCTGCAATATAAAATTTTATGTTTTAATTTTTTTTAATTATTTTAAAAACCAACATGTTTAAAAATCCAAACCAGTCACCAGGAGCTGTAGTTTAAATGTTTTCAGTGTTGTACCAAATTTCGTCTCCCTGACAGAATCTGACTCCTTCCTGTGCATACAAAGAAGGAATAATGATGCTATGCACATGAAACTGAGATTTAAACCTTTTTTTTTTTTTTTTTTTTTTTTTTTTTTTTAAATGGGCCACATTACACATTAGTCCAATGTCTAGTGTTTACAGTGTTTTTACCTTGCTGATAAACAATTACATCATTAACATGTAGCCAAGTTCATGACACCATGTTTATTGTTCTATTTCACACTTTAGTGAAATAACAGAGATTAGCTCTTCTTTCCCCCAATCTTTCAATTCACTTGTGGTCCTTAATATATTTTACATTTTAAACATTAATTCTAAATCCATATTGTGGATTGTGGATGTGAGATCTAATGAGTCATACTGATTAATGAAGACTGCATTTTTGTTTTAAATATGAAAAAATACAAGATTTAAAATACCAGTTGATCTGCTTTACACATTCATAAGATTGTTATTGTGTATAAAGTAAATGTTCAGATTTATAATTCTGTATTTCCTGTGTAACAGAGAGACTAGAGGTAGTACTGAGTGTATCTCCACAGAGCTGGCTGACTGAAGGAGACTCAGTGACTCTAAACTGTGAGATTACAGACTCCTCTACAGACTGGACATTCAGCTGGTACAGAGAGATTCTCTACAGATACAATGATGACCATATCATTAATAGTGTAGAGCCCCTCTCAGACAGCAGCAGAAGATCTGGAGGCTCCTACACTCTCAGTCCTGCTGCTCTTAATCACACAGGACTTTATATGTGCAGTGCACAGAGAGGAGACAGGAGAGTTTTTCCCACACGTTACAGCAACAAACAGCCACTATGGATCACCGGTGAGGAAAAATAACAGCAGTAGTGTAATGTTGGAGTGTTGAATATAGTGTATATGTAAATGAAATAGTTGAATATCCCTAAGCACTGGTAGAGGATTATTCTCATTCAAATAGCACTGTTTAATTAAACGAGGTGTAAATGTGTTCAGTGTAAGTTATGTAATAAAAACACAATCATATATAAATTTTTTTTTTTTTTTTTTTTTTTTTTTTTTTTTTTTGGATTGTTTTTTGGATTTATTTTTTATATGTGATTTTTTTTTTTTGTGTTTTTTTTTTTTTTTTTCTTTTTTTTTTTGGGGGGGGTGGAGGAGAGGGTGCTTTACTGGATGGTGACTGAGATTAATTAATTAACATTGAGAGTTCCCCCCGTTTTTTTAAAAAGTTTTAAGACGGCGCAGAGCGCTTTTCTCTCATGAGCTGAATCAGCTACGGTAGAGCAGGTAAAACACTGAATGAGGCTGTAATGTAAATGGTAAATGGTAAATGTGGACTTATATAGCGCTTTTATCCAAAGCGCTTTACACTGTGTCTCATTCACAAATTCACACACACACACACACACACACACACACACACACACACACACACACACACACCACACACACACACACACACACACACACCCCAATGGTAGCAGAGCTGCCATGCAAGGCGCTAGCTTGCCAGGTGGTAGTGAGAGAAGTGAAAAAGAACCAAGGATTTATTGTCCTTCAATCTGGCGTGGTGTGTGTGTGTGTGTGTGTGTGTGTGTGGCTGGATGAGGAAAACCCGGCGGGGGCGGGGCTGGCGGAGCGGCGTTCTTCGGGGCGTGTCGGGATTCCCGGAAGAGCTGGGAAGAAGCGGTTCCCGATGCCGGTTTCTTAGCGTCACCACTGTCCTCGTCCGGGCCGGAACCCTCTGTGAGCGGAGAGGAGAGAGCGAGCGAGCGAGCGAGCGAGCGAGAGAGAGAGAGAGAGCGAGAGAGAGAGAGAGAGCGAGAGAGAGAGAGAGCGAGAGAGAGAGAGAGAGAGAGAGAGAGAGAGAGCGAGAGAGAGAGAGAGAGAGAGCGAGAGAGAGAGAGAGAGAGAGAGAGAACGATTAGGTAAACCCGTGTTGCGTGGTTTCAGTGGCAAATATCTCATCCGTTAGTTGCCTACGTAGCCGAGTCGGTCTCCAGTCTTCCTTGGGCAGAAGGGTGTCCTCTTATCCCCTCCTTCTGGAGCTGTATTGGTGAGCATCTCGCTCCAGGTTCGCCAATCAGCCGCCGGCGAGGCGTGGGTGGCTCCACCCCGCCGTGACGGCCCTTCCGTGCCGGGGCTGCAGTCGAGGAAGGAGCGAACCTCCTAGTTTGCGCGTCGGGTGTCGGTCCGCAGAGAACTCCTAAAGAGTTTTCATCCAATTCAACACCACAAACACAATAACACTAATGAGTTTCACACTGAAATCAAGTAGTGTTGATCAGAGTTTGTTCAAATAACTGCAGTCTCTGGAACTTTCAGTCAGTATTGGCTTTATATTCCATCCATCCATCCATCTTCAACCGCTTATTCCTTCTTCAGGGTCGCGGGGAACCTGGAGCCTATCCCAGGAATCATCGGACACAAGGCAGGGTATACGCTGGACAGGATACCAGTCCATCACAGAGCACACAATCACATACACACCCATTCATACACTACGGACAATTTAGACACGCTAATCTGCCTACCATGCATGTCTTTGGACTGGGGGAGGCCCCGCAGCACGGGGAAAACATGCAAACTCTGCACACACATGGCCCCGGCAATTGAACCCCGGACCCTGGAGGTGTGAGGCGAACGTGCTAACCACTAAGCCACCGTGCGCCTGGCTTTATATTATATTACAGATAAATTAGTTTATTAGAGAATTACACCTTAGACTAGGGATAACTTGTCAGTGTCTGGATAAAGAAATAATCATGTTGTAATCCTTTTGCTGTACATGGGATTTTCTGTGTTCTAGATGGTGATGAGATCCTGGAGAGTCCTGTCCATCCTGTGACTGAGGGACATCCTCTGACTCTACACTGTTTATATCGCTATACAAAGTCCTCAAACCTCCGAGCCAATTTCTTTAAAGATGGATCAGTTCTCCAGACACAGACTACAGGAGAGATGATCATCTATAACGTCTCAAAGTCAGATGAAGGTTTTTACCACTGTAAACACCCAGAGAGAGGAGAGTCACCGAAAAGCTGGGTCTCAGTCAGAGGTGAGAAATCATTTCAATATTCATTTAAATACAACTGTGACTGAATGTGTTGAACTCAGTATCTTTACATAATGTAATCTATAGTGCTTAGTTTATGTAAGTACATGTACAGTATGGTATTTGTGCATGAGTGAATATGGATTTATTTGTACTGCAGTTTGAGTAAAACATACAAACAGTTCATCATGAATAAAGTGTTATTATAATGATTATTTTATTCAGTGTCAGGTCCATCAGGTGTAGAAGCTCCATTCTCAGTGCTCATGCTGATCAGTAGTGTAGTGACAGCTTCTCATGTCTGCTGGTGACCATCATTCTGCTGATCAAATGTTACAGAGCTTGAGGTAAGAACTCTTTCAGTACGTTTCACATAATGAACAAACTAACTTTAATTATTGCCAGAAAAACATTTCACTTAAAGAAAAGTAGAAATCATGTGACTCACTATCAGTTTTTTAAAAAATTTAAAACATTTTGAAGTGACTGAAGATGACTGAATGAATGATGTTGGTTTTCTAACACATCTGAGGCACTGGCACTTAAATGCAGTTCGGTTTCTTTTCTGTCATAAACACCTGGAGAAAAATTGTAATGAAACAAATTACCTTCTTCATTTCTTTAACAGCTCACACTGGTGATTACAGAATCCAGAACACAGTCATAGAGGAGTGAGCAAAGTGCATCTATAAAAAGAGGATCCGTTTAATATAGAAATCATTTCATCATTCCTTTAGAGTCATTTTGTGGATTTTAAATAATACTGATCTGTCGCTTTAACATCATGCTGTTTGTAGCTCAGCATCTTATACGCACTCGTCTTTCTGAATGGATTTGTTTATCTGAAGCCTGCAAACCTCTTCATGAGGTGAAAGTGAACATGTGTTTAGTCTCTAATAAAACCTACATGTTGCTAATGCAAAAACATGTGTGGAATAAATGTGTCTGCTATTGGAGTGGGTTTAATCCCAACATGGTGACCTGCACATTACAACCTCAAAACGTTTCATGTTACATTACTGATGAACATTTTGGTGTGCGTTATCGAGAGCAGACTCGAGGTGTGTATTTTATATTTGGTTTGACTTTTCTTTTCAGCTGTGTGAACTTTAATTGAAGTTGTGTGAGGAGATGAGTGGTTGGAATTTTTTGTTCAATTAAAACCTTCAAATAAATGCACCAGTATCGATGGAGACTATGTGCACAATATATAATAAGGGTTATATATCATTTTATATATCATATATATCATCACTGCGTTAGTTAACCTGGTTGCAATGATGTGTGAAGTACATGTAATATAATGAGAAAACTCTGAGCATATACTCTTGTGCCTTTTAAATATCACCATTTTATTTTTAACATTTTGTATTTTTTAAAATAGAAAATAAATAATAAAATCTTTACCAAGACAATGTGTACTTTATTTTTCTACAAGAAAAATGATGAAAGAAATGTGAACAAAAATACACTGTTAATGTTTAGCTGTGTACATTTTTTAAGTAAACTACTCTGGTTAATGACGTCAGTATGTGTTGAGGGACACGGTGGATAGATTAGGTAGATAAGTTAGATAATCATCTGTTAACTTAGCTAGTGATGGAAAGTGCTCTTTCAGCTCTTCTGCTGGTGATGGAGTACGCTGTTCATACTTATCATTAGTTACTAGGGGTGTAACGATACTCTCCGGTCACTATTCGATTCAATTTACAATACTGACTTCAGGATTTCGATTTGATTCGATTTTTGTCAGTATAAAAGTAAATAAATTAAATATCCCTATGAACAGAGGTTTAATATGTACTACACATATGTACTACACATATGTACTACAGGTTCACTAAATTTTAAACATAAATTAATAAATGTATAAATTCTTCCCAATATTTTGACTGAATAAACAAAGTGTCTGACCCGGGGAAAATGATAATATTATATTGAATATCATATTGCTCTAATAACAGAGAATATCAGATTTAAACACCAAAACTTTATTTTCCAGGCTTCTGGAGTCAGGTCCACCATTAACCGTTTTGAGGGGGGAAAGTCATATTATATTTTATTACTAGAGTAAAGTCTGAATATTTCTATAAAAAATAATACGATGACATAATGGTGCATATCACAGCAACAAAAGTAGCCTAAAGAAAGATACTTTACACATAAAGAAATACTTCATCTTATCACCAGATAATTATTAGTATTATAACTTTAAAACTCACACAGTGTGGTGAGGAAAATGATTAGAAGAAGTTAAATTTAGACTCAGGAGAGCACGATCTATGGTGGTCAGTCATGGAATTGCGGGGAGCGAGAGTGAAAGAACATTGCGAGAACACAAGCTCCGCCCACTACTCTCTTATTTACATATCCCATGCACACACCACTCTAATTTACCCTCATAGCTAATCTAATTTACATGAAACACACCCTCATTAATGCAGGTGTAAAAGTAGAGAGCCAGTAAACGGAAAGAATTTATAGACTACAGTTTTCCAAGATCTGAGGAAGTAAATATTTTTTTTCAGTGATGTTAGAGATGAGTCTCAAGTGGCTAAAAAATATTAATTTATAATAATAATATAATATTAACTGTACATTAAAGGCTGTACAGAATGTCAATAATTTTTTATATTTTTATGTACATGGACAGCAGTAATCTAATTTTTGACCTTACTCTGATTACGATAATAATGTGATTAAGGTGTTTACATGAGTCGCGTCATTACGTCACCACACCACGCCCTCCGACGTCCCTCCAGAATTTCACATATCAACATACAGTTCGTCTTCGTTATGGTACCGTATACAGTTTTGGGTGTTTTTATTAAAATTTTTACGAACACTTTAAATGCAGTTAGTTATTTGTCATGCTATACATGCTAATAGACAATTTCTTGAGGGATTGTGACACTCCGGCCGCTGGTGGACCTGTCACGGGTAGAGGACAACATTGCTGGAGGTCTACCCTAACGTCAGAGGAGCATGCTTGTTGTCCCCCTATCTATATAGAGGAGAAAAAATTCACAAGCATGACAGTTAGTTTTACTTCCATGAGAGTTTTACTTGAATGAATTGTCAAAAATACAACAATGTACACATAAACAGTTCTTCAAAACAGTAAACCTAAAGTGCATTAAGACACTATTTAATAAAAGTACAAAATACGCTTTTCATGTCCACATGTTCAAATTATGTCTAAACACAAGCTAGCGCTGTTCTGCTTTTAAGTACAAGGCGAGGACCTGCACGTGCGTGCACACACACACGACAAAACTGTCAGAAACAAAATAGAAGTACGTCTCAAAATGTCAGCAAGTTAACACGGATAAAACAGTTGTTGTTAAACATGCACAACCTATACAGAGGAGAAATAAGTCACAAGCATGACGGTTTGTATTACTTCCACGAGAGCTTTACTCGAATGGTAGAATACTGCATTTCCTCCAGGTATAGAAGACTAAAGCAATCGATCCCAGAGTGCAGGATTCAGACCATACTAAAAGATGACTGATCCGCGTTATACTTTCTTGAATTATCAATGTATTAATGCATGAACATGGAACAAAAGTGAAAAATAAACACTCCTTTAACTCTTTTTTTTAAACATTTGACTATTTAACTTAACCCTTTTTAATCATTACTGATCATGAATTTGAATCTGCTATAACCCATAGCATATCACATTTCAACTTGTCACATGATCAGTTGATGGACAACAAAACAAGTGAGACTGGGCCTACAAGAGAAAGAACCTTTTTCCCAGCTGGGCATCGCTCCAGACCTAGATGGGTGTGGGGGCCCCCTGATGGAGTTCAGAGGTGACATGAACATTGAGAGAGTGTCTGGTAAGCTTCTGTACAAAGCCTGCGTGAAAGTTTTAAATAAGATAAAAATAAACTGAATGGGAGAGTGGACACCCCATGGCGAAGTGTACTGAGTTTTAATGATGATTTTAAACCAGAGTGGAGGGAACTATACAAACCACCGTTAACCAAAAAAATTGCTGACCTCCAATGGAGGATTTTACATGGAATTGTAAATTGTAACTGCACAGTGACAACCTCTCATGATCATTTGATCTGCTAAAAGAAAATGACTGGATGGTGTCAGGGTTGTGTCAGGGTTGTGACTAACTGAAATGTCTTTAGCTGCTGTGGTGAGACTCTGGTGGTGTTTCCTGTGAAAGGGAAGGTTTAACAAAACCATATTAGTGTGAACTAGACTTACTGAGAAAATAACCTACATTTAAATTTTTGTTACTATTTTAGTCTTTGCAAGGAAAAATCTCAGTACAGCAAGTTCACTCTAATACACACTAATACCAAACTAATGCACAGAGTTTATTTTGAACTAGTAATTATTATTTACTGATTAGTTAGTTAAGTTAGTGGCCTGAGAGCAGAGATAGGCTATTGGTCATTGATGTTTTGCTTTTATTTTTAAATAACTGGCCCAAGTAAAGCTGTGAAGAAGAGGCGGAGGTGTGAATGTGTGATAACTGACTCGAAACTATTCTGGATAAATATAACTTCACTGGTATTCACTTGCTTACTTAAGTGAAACTTACTGTCGGCCAAAATCAGCCATCTTCTTCACATTTAATCATTCAAGGAAAATTAAAGCCAGAGTGTGAGTAGTAGAGAGTGTTGGCGACAAAGTGTATGCAGTAGAGATGGGAGGTGAGGCATGATGTTTGCCTGAGGGATTCACTAAACACCAGGGGTTTCTGTACTGCAATGTAGAATAGGGGTTTCTGGAGGTGTGGTGAAGACACCCCCTTCACAGGTCAAGGACAAAACAATCACATCGGTAACTATATTTTCTGTTTTATTATCTTACAGTTAAACAATTTTCAAAATCCTGAATCAACTGTTTCTTCATAGTGTCAACATTGCACTTTCTGTGTAAATACAGTGGAGTATGAAAGCATGGATAATTATGAGTTTGTTTGTTTTTTATAATGCAGCAACAGCAGTGGAAACATTATTGTATTAATGTAAAACCCCTGAGATCACGGACAGACAAGTTGCAGTAAATGGCTTTTCTTCCCAAACTGTACATGATCTTTGACCTATTCAGATTCTCAAATAGGCCACGCTTGACTGATGACGCAATGTCTGTTACAGTGTCATGAAACCACTGGAAATAATTGTTTGCCATCTGCCTGATGCTCAACTACATTCATCATGATCTTGCCCACGCTTGATTAACACAATATTTTGAGTGAAATTAGTTACTGTAATGATATGGTGGCTGAGGTGGATGCAAGTGCAGATTTTTCAAGTTTAATAAAGAACTAAACAACATACAAAAAGACACTATGATTTAAAAAAAGACAATAAAATGTTATTGTCAGTTACAAATTTATGTTTAATATATTTTATAATATAATAATATAAATCTTTGTAATGTGATGTTAATATAAAATTAAAATGATTAAGGTGCATAATTGTTTAGACTACGTTTATATTTTGACTAAAAAAATGTAAGGAGGAATATCACTTTTAGCTTTGGGGCGAACCTTAACACTAGATGTGGACCTGTGCCAACATGCATGTGTAACAGTTCTTCCTTTGGACCTCATACATCTCTGGTTACAATTTTTCTGAAGATAATAAAATAATTGAAATGAACACGGTCACATCTGTTAAGGCCCAGACTAGGTTGGGCCACACAGAGTAACCAGCTCGGGATTCAAGTTGATTGATCTTTAAAGAGAAAGAGTAAATGAGGGAGCCAGCAATAACAATGCAACAAGGTTGTTCAAAAAGGTTGTGGTATATTATGTCACACAATATACACATATAACTATACAAATGAACCAAAACAGGCGTATATTCAGGGTGGGCCAAGGCCAAAATAATAAAACAAAAGGATTCTATGATTAGGTAGCAAAACATTGATCTTCTTCTGAAGGGGCAGCTGTGGCTCAGGTGGTAGAGCGGGTTGACCACTAATTTTAGGCTTGGTTGTTTGATTCGTGGCCCACATGACTCCACATGCCAAAGTGTCCTTGCACAAAACACTGAACCCCAAGTTGCTCCCAATGGCAGGTTAGCATCTTGCATGGCAGCTCTGCAGCCATTGGTGTGTGTGAATGAGAGAATGAGACACAGTGTAAAGCACTTTGTAGAACAAGAAAAGGTTAAAAAGCACTACATATGTTCAGACCATTGCAAGACCATTCTGAAGCCATTTCTTTGTTGACTTGGATTGTGGTTGTGTTGGAAGGTGAATATTTTTGTTCATCTTCAGCTGTAGATCAGAGGCCTGCAGTTTTTGCTAAATAAATTGATATTTGGAGCTATCTATGATTCCCTCATGATTCCCTCTTCTTCTCCTTTTATCAATATTGGAGGGACGTCCTGTTCTTGGTAACGTCACTGTAATGCTCCATTTTTTCTACTTATGGTTTTCACATTGTTCCATGGTATATGTAATGTTTTGGAAATTTTTTGAAGATTAATATTTTTTTTACAGTGAGAGCCCATACATTCGTTGTAAGCTCTTTACAGACCATGGCATTTACTTTAGTCTTTTTAGACTTTAATTATAAATGAGAAAGTGCAGTATATTGTGTTCCTTTCACATGAGATCAGTTTGTCAAATATATTCTGATTTTAATTATACAGTAAATCTTTTCCATGTTTCTGTTCTGTTTCTGTGCTGTTTTCACTTACACCAGTGCCACATGCTCAAGGTGATTATATATAGTTATATTCTACATCCATTTGTTTATTTATGTGAACATGCCTGGTTTGAATTGGAGCTGAAAAGGTTGTGTTTACACATTACCATGCAGAGTTTGTTGATTTGTTTAATCTGAGTTGACTCAGTTATTTTTACACATTAAATTACTAATTCAGTTAACTTTCCTGATGTGCATTTTGCTGTTAGTGTGGTTGATTTTTGTGTTTACGCGATTTTGGAGACAGCACTAGTCTGAGGCTAATAACACCATCGCTGCTCATCTCCAGCGCCAGAGCATTCACAAATGCTCACAGCTGTGGTGGTTGCAGTGTGCCTTTTCCTTCCTAGAGAACTGCACCTGTCATATATCAAGGAGGTAACTCTGGACTTCAGTTCAAATCAGCCACTGCACTGTACTACAACATGTCACATGACCACCTGCACCTGAGTCACGTTTCTGTTAACGAGCACACTTATATATAGCCATTGTTTGCACTGCTTCTCTGTCTTACGTTTGTCTTTGAATTCTGTGTTCCATGTTACCGTGTTTTTGATCTCATTAGTTTATGTTTAGTTTTTGCCACAGTATTATGCCAAGTTGTTGTATTGTCTTTGTTTTTTTGTTTGTTTGTTTAATAAACTGTTTTGAAAATCTGCAATTGCTCCTGTATCAACCTTGAATCGTGACAAAATGTAAGATCTTCAACAGAAGCAGCAGATCACGATGAATTACCTGGGCATCACTATGCCATCTATGCTCGCAGAGTACTACGCTATGCTACCATTAACGTCTAGTAACATTCAGTTACTTTTAGTTCTATGTTGCCTTTTTGATCTAGAAAGTGTGGTTTGCTGCAGAGTCAAGCGCCTGGAGAGTCCGAAATGAACACAAACACACTGACAGATATGAGCGTGTTCAAAAGAGACTTCCAGTTGATTCATTCAAAGCAGAAGAATTGATACATATTGTACACATTGATAACAGCAGTGCGTGGACGGTTTCTACTGGTCCAGGTGTCAGACAGATTTAGTCAAAACACACACAGCACATAGTTATGATACAAAATAAGTCCCATGTCATGTTGACACAGAAGTACATAATATAATCAAGGTTAGCAGTTGATCAGCTTATCCATCCATCCATCTTCAACCGCTTATCCGTAATCGGGTCGCGGGGGTAGCAGCTCCAGCAAGAGACCCAAAACTTCCCTTTCCTGAGCCATAGAATCGTAGAATCTGTCTCCCTCTATAGAAAATCAGACATCAGAGCAGAATCAGAGCTGGTCAGGAGCTGAAGACTCTCAGTCAGGACACACACCACTTCAAGCGGGTCAGACACTCTGTTTATTTCCACATTTCTTCATAAAACAACTTGTTTGGGGTTTAAATTTTTTTTGCTTTTTTTTTTTTTGCACTTTTATGAGAATTTTTCTTGTTTTCAGTAGGAAATGCTAATATCTATACCACTGTGGATCAGGCAGATATGATTGGATCAGGTAGCTTTATTACAAACACTTCCTGTTGCAGTAGGACACATAACTATAGATTAACTTTACAGTAAAGTACAGAAGTGTGGTGTAGTTATTAACACACTGCACTGTGTTCAGGAGAAGCTGCATCTGAGAGCAGAGAAGACACTTACGCACAGGTCATGAAGAAAAATAAGGCAAAGAGGAACAATGGTAGAGTATTTTTAATGATGAGATATTTCACATAAATCTACAAGTGGAACAGTCTCCAATATATAGTCATCTATTACACTGACAATCAGTGTCCTGAACAGATGCTACAGTGCATACTGAAAGATAAAGGAATTATTATTACTATAAACCACTTTAAGGACGTAAACAATAATAAACGAGTTACAGTGCTACTGCACATGTCTGGTCCTGAAGCATTTCCATTTTGCTATTTTTAAATCCCAGACCAGTCAAAACAAAATGACTAGCGCAGACTTTTTACGTCTAGCTAAAACTGAATTGTTGAGGTATTTACAAAACCTGGAAATAAATGATGAAGTTTCATTACCCAAAGAGAAAACTTTTCACATTTGTTTGTACAATTTGGATGAAATTTGTCTTGTGTTTGGTGAAGTTGGACCAAGTCAAACATCATCAAAACGTCCTCTGCATGGCTCAGCGCTAAGATGACCAAGGAGGATTTTAGTGGACATTGTATCTGGTTAATGCATAATGTTAACAATTACTACTGTTATTGTCAAAAATCCATTAGTGCATGCTGGAATAAACATAAACCAAGCTTAAGAAGTGATGGAAAACTGTTGTTTATGGTTATATTTGTAAATTAATGCTGTTAGCTCATGTTACTCTCTCTACAGATGTTGATGCTGATCCCAGTGGTGGTGATGTGACTTATACTGAAGTTGTAATAAAACCAAAGAAAAAATCTGTGAGAATCAAAGGTACAGAAAACCATTATTGAATGTGCTTAGATGGATTTTTCTAGAGATTAATTCAAGATCTCTTGGTCCAATTAGAAAAAGCCAGTGTTGTAACTGATACTGTATACTCAGAGCTGAAGCTGAACACCAAGATAAGACTGATGACAACCGCTTGTTATGAAGCTTAAAAGACAAACCAAACACCATGAAGTAAGAAATATGTATTAGGTACAATTTGGGCTCTAGCAGTTGTAAGGTGAACTACAAAAACATTGAAAATGTTCGGTTTACTCCTTGTACATAAAGCCCCACCTCCCAGAATCTTAGTTTGGTAGCTAGCTAGAGAACTTTACATCGTCTTCTAGTAGTTTGTTCTAATAATATTGTTATGAATATTCAAAGAACTGACACCAAATAACTTAATGATTTGTTGCAGCAGCCATCGAATCAGAAAGTTAGTACTAGAGAACCAGACGTTAGTCAGAAGAGCACCTGAACTATAATTCTAGTATTATAATTGAGCAAAGGGGAGTGGTTTAATGTGGAGCCAGATGGGTAATGGCTGATGTTGCACACCTGAACGTGGCTTTCTGACCTGTATTTATGTGATCTCTTTTTCTCTATGCAAACTCAGACTTCACTGGACTGAACTCAACCACGTGGACATCCAATCTGGTCATGGTCAAGTGTGGCTGGACTAAAGCTGGGGACGGTTTTGATCAAAGTGGTGGAGGAGGATGACACCACTTCAGTCCACAGCAGTGAAAAGAAATGTTTGCCAGATTCAGTAATACACCTGTGCAAACTGAAAGAGTAAATTAGATACTTAAATTAAATGCACAGGGCAACAGATTTCACGCTGTGGTTTGGATGATCTAGTAGAGACCTTATGAAGTGGTATGATGTGTAGGGCACATTAAAATGGTTGCAAAATTGCTTTGTTTTTTCCGACAAATTGCTTATTTTATATAAGTATGCATTTACACATTCCAGCTTTTGAGAAATTTTTCATTACAAATTTTACTCACATTTTTACATTACTATTCCTGTACCATGTGACCTTTTTAATGTTGTTATGTTTCAATTTATACAGTACACTAATTAAAATCAATTAACCAGTCACTCATGTCTCAGGTTTAACAGTGGATTTATTTTTTTTGCACAGTCTGTAAAATGTACTGCAGTTCATTATGACAGTACATTATGACAGTACACTATGACTGCAGTAGACGATGACGTCATTAAATTCTAAATTCTATATTCTTGATGACGTCTACCGGTCAGTGGTGAGCCTGCATCAGTCTTTCAGTCTCCACGACAAAGAACAAAGCTCCTTCACATCAACACAGACTTGTCCAGAAAATCTGAAAGACTCGTGCAGTCCAGCCAGGAGACGCCCAATTGTACTGGACATTTTACAACACTCGCAGACTTGTCCTCTGAAGGTAAAAATGTTTATTACAGAAAGAAGGTTAATACAGGAGAGAATAAAGCAGGAGAGAATAATGAGAGCGCTCTGAAGCCCTTGTACTAAACCACTACTATAGATATGAAACGCAGAACATGACACACTTTGCGCCGTGGAGATAAACTTCTGTACTTTCTCCCATGTGCTGCCCTTCCTCTTCTTCTTCTTCACCACTTGTGGACCGAATAAAACACTTGCGCGTATTTGCTGCCCCCTTCAGGTCCGGAAGAATTGCATCCCCGGTACCTCCATTGGACCGGTACCAGCGCTGTGTGTGTCATTAACACATTAAAAATGGTCACTTTTAGCAAGTTACTGTGGTATGAGGGGAATTAAACACTTCCGGTGTGCTGTAATTAAAAAATAATCCCTAAACAACATTTAATCAATGTGCATAAAATAAAAATACTTATACTAACTAATACTGTGAATTAATATAATGTTGAATTACTTTTAGTATACTTCTATCTGTCTGCTGCTGTAATCTGTGAATTTCCCTCTAGGATCATTAAATCTATCTATCTAACTAACTCATAAATAAATAAATGCTTGGTATACACTTGTTGTTTTTCAGGGAACAATGATGGGATTTAAAGGAGCCGTGAAAACGTTTTCAAAGAAACTAGGATTTAAAAGCAGTGGCTCAAAGGCTGTAGAAGCTGAACTTGAGAAATTAAAGAAGGAAAATGCCCAGCTGAGGATGACTTTGGAGGACATGTCGAAACAAAATGGAAGGATTTATCCTGCATGTCCTGAGTCAGATGAAGCCAAGCTGCTGGAGGTGAGTCTCTTTTTGTCTGTAGAATTCAGACTATGAACGATGCACCCCCTTACAGGTCGAGGAACACAACCGAGTCCCATTTTGTGTCCCAGAGAATTTAGTCACTGGAGCCAAAATTCATTTGAAGATTTATATTAGACACTGAACCACTAATTCCTCCTGTTAGAGCATGCACAGACCATTGTTTTAAAGCACAAGGTTCTGACTTCAGGTTTCAAAGCTCTCAATCACTTAACTATTGTGTTCTATGTTTGGAGGAGTCACTTTGCATTTTTTTCCCCAAATGAATAAATAAAAATCAGCAATAATATAAAAAGTGAATAGTTTTTCTTCATAGTGGTAAAACGTGAAGAAACTGAACAGATGCAAATCACTGATTGTTCTGCTAATATGGTTTTCCTCTGGAGGCTAGCCCACTGTCTGGATAGATTTAATTTGTATTGAATCATTCTGAATGAGTGAGATTTTATGGAGAGGGTGGCTTTTCATGGTGGAGGAGACAATTATAAAGTTGCAAGTACATTAAGATTGTACATCAGATTTGAGTATTCAACAACACCATGGTATAAAAATGTTTTACTATGTGGTTGTAGTTCTAGTTGAAGAATCACATACTTGATGTATTTAATAGGTTCCTTCAGATGAGATCGCCATTCTCAAGGAGCAACTGCGAGAGGTGAGTCGACAGACAGCATGACACTCAGATTTTCTTCTCCGTTGCTGTTCGGCGTAGCTGAACTCATCACCTGACGACGTGTGTTTTATTTCCCCCTGTGCTAGGCTCTGGAAAAAAATCAGAAATGGAAAGTTTATGACCATGAGAGAGAGTCCCATATGCAGTGGAATCTGGCCAGACGTATAGAGCTCAAGCAGCAGTTAAACCAAGCCCAGCAAACACTAGAACAACAGCTCAAAGAGACCAAATCAGAAGGTAGGGCCTCACTGAAAATCAGTAGGAAGTGATGTTACTTGAGTGAAACCACTTCTTTTACATGCTACGACAAACTCTGCAACAAATGTTTTTAAAGGTCCACTTCACATCTGCTCTTTTTCTACTATAATGGAAAATTTAATCTGTTATGTTCGGTTATCTAAGGTTAAAGGGTGCTTCAAGATTCTCTTAACTTCATGAAAGGTGATATTCAGAGGTCTGTCTTTCTGCCTACCGTCATCCAGGTCAGTCATCTGCCTCCATGCAGCAGGAGAAGCAGCTGCAGGAGAGCCAGAGGAAGATGGAGGAGGAAAGTAAATGGGCGAGCCGCCTACAGGTCGAGTTGGTGGAGCTGAAAGCCAAGTATGAACAGAAGAGCCATGAGGTGGTGCGAGTCCAGGAGGAGCTACAAGTGGAGCGTAGAAGTTGGCGACAAACTTTAGCTTTACGGCATGAAGACCAGAAAAGAATGGCTGTTTTAGAGCAACAGGTACAAGATTTTGCTTCAATGAACCTTTATATTACCAGATAGATGATGGAACGATTCTCTAAAGCATTTCCAACTTTATCTGGCAGATCCAATTGTCTGCTAGAGACTTTGAGAACGAGAAACTGGACCGACAAAGTCTACAGCACCTGCTCCACAAAGTGCTGAAGGAGCTTCGCAAGGCTAGAGACCAAATCACTCGCTTGGAGTCTGCTGAAATCCACGTTCACCAGAGTATCACTTTAAAAAAAAAAAAAAAAGGTAAAGTTGATTTTATTAGTAAATCAAAAGGTAATTCAGTCAATCCAAATCAGTCAACTATGTTTATTTATTGATTTATTTATATGATTTATATACAGAAACTGCAGCGAGAAACTCGGTTCTTTGAGCCAAGTTCACACACCAGGCTGCATTTGGGTAAGATGACCAATCAGGACCGTACCCTGAACCCCACATCTCCATTAAAGAGCTCCAACACATTGGATGAACGCTTTCTGGAGTGTCCCATCTGCAGGGCCTCATACCCTGTCAGCCAGCACAGAAAGCTCCTTGAACATATTGACTACTGCTTTAATTAAGGGATTAGGGCTTGATATTGCTTATATTTTCAAATTTTTCCTCTTTGTCTTTTTATATTTTTGTAGTCCAAATAAAATTTCCACTGTTGTTTTTTCATTTAGTTTTGGATTAATCAATGGTGTGCTTGATCGGATTTTGAGTATTTGCCAAGGTATTGCCTTTCCATTAATGTGCAGCATATTTAAAGTACATTTTCACTGATGTTGGTCTGTTTGGGTAACTGTAATGTACCCACGTGGCAAGTTTTCTTCCCTAGTATCACCTCAAAGGTGTTGAAGTGGCACAGGATAGACTCACTTTCAGTAGTCTGTTCTGATGCTGGAAATCAGATCAGTCATGAATTAGGCTGCATGTCTATAAATCCTTGTATTAGACCTATTTAATGAAAACAAAGCAAACCATCCAAAATCACTGAGTAAACTCGTGGTCAAAAAACAGGCAAAAGACAGACAGACAACAAACAGGACAAACTAGGTCAGACCACAAACATGGGAACTATGGACTATGGACGGGAACTTGGTGATTCATTTGGGGTGAATTCTCCCATCTGGTGCCCAGTGTTACATTTCATACAGTTGATTGAGACCCTGACTAGGATAAAGCAATGAATAAAGATTAATGAATGATGAATGATCAACGTTTTAGTGACTGTAAGGTCTTTCCTCTAAATTCCACTGCAGTGGAAAAACATCATGCTGAAGATGAAGAAGCTTTTAGTTACAGTAGTACTGTGTACTGCATGAATCCTAAGTGCACACTAAACAACTTTCAAAATGACTTCTGTACCAATCACGTTACCGTTTATTTCTTTTATATCCATTTTGTTACAGTAGTGCAGACAGAACAAATGACACTTAATCAAAAGGATATTGTTAGTAAAACAATATTTTTGAAAAAAAAAATCTGTTTACATATTAATTCACTACATGGTCAAAAGTATGTGGACGCCTGACCATCACACCCATATGGCCTTCCCCAAACTGTAGCCACAAAGTTGGAAGCACACAACTGTCTAAAATGTCTTTGTATGAGGTAGCATTACAGTTTCCCTTGACTGGAACTAAGGGGCCGTCTCATCCGACACCAGTGCCTAACCTCTTCCATTCTTGTGGCTGAATGGGCAAATCCCTACAGATGTCCACATACTTTTGGTCATAAAGTGTACATTCTAAAAAAAAAAAAAAAGTGCTTATACTGTTTTTGTGCAATAGTCAACGCTTTTATGCTTCTAATAATATCAATTTAGTCATTCTATTAATATAATGTTGAATTCTTAAATTTGACTGGTCAGGAGGTGTTCATTAGTTTTCTAATGCCTCGTGATAACAATACTTAACTGCCACAACATTAAACATAACTATAAACTGATTTTTAAAAAGCATGGCAATCACAGAGGTCAGACGTTTCTTGTAGATGCCCACCAGGTTTGCACACATCTCAGGAGGGATTTTGTCCCACTCCTCTTTGCAGATCTTCTCCAAGTCATTAAGGTTTCGAGGCTGACATTTGGCAACTCGAACCTTCAGCTCCCTCCACAGATTTTCTATGGGATTAAGGTCTGGAGACTGGCTAGGCCACTCCAGGACCTTAATGTGCCGTGTGTTTTGGGTCATTGTCATGTTGGAATACCCATCAATGACCCATTTTCAATGCCCTGGCTGAGGGAAGGAGGTTCTCATGGCCCCGTCCATCGTCCCTTTGATGCGGTGAAGTTGTCCTGTCCCCTTAGCAGAAAAACACCCCCAAAGCATAATGTTTCCACCTCCATGTTTGACGGTGGGGATGGTGTTCTTGGGGTCAGAGGCAGCATTCCTCCTCCTCCAAACACGGCGAGTTGAGTTGATGCCAAAGAGCTCCATTTTGGTCTCATCTGACCACAACATTTTCACCCAGTAGTCCTCTGAATCATTCAGATGTTCATTGGCAAACTTCAGACGGGCATGTATATGTGCTTTCTTGAACAGGGGGACCTCGCGGGCGCTGCAGGATTTCAGTCCTTCACGGCGTAATGTGTTACCGATTGTTTTCTTGGTGACTATGGTCCCAGCTGCCTTGAGATCATTGACAAGATCCTCCCGTGTAGTTCTGGGCTGATTCCTCATGTCAACATCACAGTGCATGGTGAGTCTTCATGTAGTGTGTTTATTGAATCATTGTTTATTGTTAAAGGAAAAGGGAAATATGGGGCGCACAGTGCCTTAGTGGTTAACACTTTCGCCTCACACCTCCAGGGTCCGGGGTTTGATTCCCGCCGTGGCCCTGTGTGTGTGGAGTTTGCATTTTCTCCCCGTGCTGCGGGGGTTTCCTCCAGGTACTCTGGTTTCCTCCCCCAGTCCAAAGACATGCATGGTAGGTTGATTGGTAGGTTGGTAAATTGTCCATAGTGTATGAATGGGTGTGCGAGTGTGTATGTGATTGTGCCCTGCGATGGACTGGCACCCTGTCCAGGGTGTACCCCGCCTTGTGCTCCCTGGAATAGGGATAGGTGGTTGAAGATGGATGGATGGATAGTTATTATTTTACACACCATAAACTAAGGATATTTATTTAAAAAAAAATAATAATAATTGTCCTAAAGAAATATTGATGTAATCCTTTTTGCTATACATGTGATTTTCTGTGTTCTAGATGTTGATGTGATCCTGGAGAGTCCTGTCCATACTGTGACTGAGGGACATCCTCTGACTCTACGCTGTTTATATCGATACCCAAAGTCCTCAAACCTCCGAGTTGATTTCTATAAAGATGGATCAGTTCTCCAGACACAGATTACAGGAGATATGATCATCCGAACTGTCTCAAAGTCAGATGAAGGTTTCTACCACTGTAAACACCCAGAGAGAGGAGAGTCACCGAAAAGCTGGGTCTCAGTCAGAGGTGAGAAATCATTTCAATATTCATTTAAATACAACTGTGACTGAATGTGTTGAACTCAGTATCTTTACATAATGTAATCTATAGTGCTTAGTTTATGTAAGTACATGTACAGTATGGTATTTGTGCATGAGTGAACATGGATTTATTTTTACTGCAGTTTGAGTAAAACATACAAACAGTTCATCATGAATAAAGTGTTATTATAATAATTATTTTATTCAGCGTCAGGTCCATCAGGTGTAGAAGCTCCATTCTCAGTGCTCATGCTGATCAGTAGTGTAGTGACGGCCTCTCCGTATCTGCTGGTGACCATCATTCTGCTGGTCAAATGTTACAGAGCTCGAGGTAAGAACTCTTTCAGTACGTTTCACATAATGAACAAACTAACTTTAATTACTGCCAGAAAAAAGGGTGAATTTAAACGTGACAGACGCTTCATTCAGTGTGACAAAGCATCTAAAAAATTACAAATATTTTAGAAAATACACACCTTGTCACATATTACTTATATTTAAAACACATTGTAACTTACATAACAAATATATTGTAGCTAATATAATATATGATGGATATAATTATTCATGCAGGCATTAGATAAGGACAATAATATTACACAAGGTTTTAAAAGGAAGAGGTAGCATTTAATAGAGCAATAGGACACTAATAAATTGTTTGTAATAATTGATAAAGAATCTCTGACCTACATTTTGCAGTTACTGAAGATGACTGAATGAATGATGTTTATTTTCTAACACATCTTTTCCTGAAGCTCTGTCACTTGTCACTTCACTGTCATTCATAAGCATTAAAACAAACACCCTTTAAACTGTGTTTAGGACGATATCAAATGCAGTTCAGTTGATTTTATGCCATAAACACCTGGAATAAACCTGCAATAAAAATGACCTTGTTGTTCTCTTTAACAGCTCACACTAATGAATGGAGAATGGAGAACGCAGTCATAGAGGAGTGAGAAAACTTCATGTATTAAAAGAGGATGCAATGCTGTTTTCTTTATTGGTTATTTTGGGAATTTTATAATTAAACTGATTTCTTGCTTTAATTTCATACTGTTAAGACAGACAGCTTTGTTGTTCTGACTTGATTTGTTTAGCTAATGCCTGCAAAAGTTGCTAAGGCAAAGTACTGAGTATAAACAAACAAATGAAATACTCTTTAAAATAAAAACAAAGAGACGACAAAAGCTAATATTTTGATGGAGTGTTTGAGGATTGAGATGTGCTTCTGTAAAAAAATAAATAAATAAATAAAAATCTATCATGTAATATGTTTGTAATGAAAATGTGTAAATGTGCTTCTAAAACCTCAGACTATTTCATATAACATTCCTGATCATCATTTTGGTGTTCAGTGAGTTGAGTGAACTTTAATTGTTGTTGGGAGAGAAGATTTATGCTTGGAGTGTTGTAATAATGTATCACGTGAAGTACAAGTAAACTCAAGTGAACAACTACTCCTGTTCCTTTTTAAATATCAACATTTCAGTTTTGTATTTTTATACAACCAAGTATTAGTAGTGAAACATTTATTGAGCTAAAATAATTAAAATTCACCATGAAAATGTGCACTTTATTTCTATTGATAAAAGCAGAATCTGGATCCTGCAGTATTATTCAGTGTAAGTAGAGGATTTCAGTGCAGTAAAGTTCAGGAGTAAAAGAGGAATCAAACAGAAGTGATATTACTCTTACTGCGTGTCTACACATTGGTACACTGATGTACAGGACTAACACAACACTGAAAATGTCCAAAAGACAACACAGGACATTAACATTACAGCAGTGGCTTCTTGTGCATCAAAACAACATACACGCATCCACACTCAAAGGAACACATGCAAGTAAGAAATGGCATGGGTTAGAAATAATAATGATTATGCACAGGTGAAATAACTCACTGATTGCCCTCAACCTTGCCCCACTAAACTCCCTGTTACAGTCTCGTTAAAACGACACCCAACATGTGTATTGTAACAGGCAAGTAGGCAGGATGCAATCGCAGTTCAAACAGAGATCATTATTTGCACAAAGGAAAAGCAAACCAAACAGAAACAAGAAACGTAAAGCAAACAACAAACTAAGCTAGGCTATGCTACGAGCTAGGCTCACTTGGCTAAGGCTAAGGCTATAACTAGAACATGGCATGAAATTAGGACACTCTATAAGCGCTAAACATGGCAAGACAACATAGACATAAATCGCTAGAACTGTTTACCGAACCACGCCGTCTCGAGCACGGCTCACGATATATATAGATCTCTCAGTCATTAACCCGCAACCGTTAGCAGCTGCCGGCAATTCCCAAACACACGTGACCCAATGAACTATGACCCTTGACGAGGCGAGACGAAAACCTGACGTCAACCCGGAAGAGGCATGCGCAACAGCGCTCAACACGCGCTGTTGTATGGGGGAATCGTGACAACCTGCCACATACCCCCACCACTCGATGCCGGCTGAGGAGCTGTCAGGCCTACAACAGACTCCCGCCCCAACCCCGAAATGAAGAAGAAATTCAACATAACCTGCGGCCCTGGACCACAATGAACTTAAAGGGCTGCAAGGAGAGATACCAACATTAACATCCTTCCTGTGGTCGAGCCACTGCAGAGGTACGTGTTCCAAACAGAGGGTGAAAGGGCATCCTATTGTATAGTATCAGAGGGTGAGGACTTATGGTTGCATTTACATTTATTATGTTTGGCAGATGCCCTTATCCAGAGAGACTTACAGTAGTCTATATTATTAAATATGTTCTGATATTGGTTCACTATGTCACAGACTAAGAATATAATCAGTCTAAAAGCTGATGGTAGTCAGGTAATATACTAAGAAAAACACACAGCCACTTTTAAGTACTTCAGGAAGGTGTTGATGTGGTGAAATGGGTTTCCCCGTGAGTCATCTTGAGGGGGGCGTGTCCTGGAGTAGTATTTAAGGAAGTGGTTTTCGACTGACTGGTATGTCGTTCAGTCTGTGAAAGGACTTCCTGGTTAGTGACGTGGGATACCGGTAGCTTTGGTGTGCGTGTAGGTGAAACCGCTGGCTCAACAGGTAAGCACTGCTTGTTTTCCCATTTGCTTAAATGACTCTTTTTGAGGTAGAATCTTAGCTGTTTGTTCGGTTGTGGGTTTTAGTGCGGTTGGTATTTGCTTTGGAAACTCGCATGCATTACGTCCAGTGGACCGCAATGCAAGAAACTTGTTGGTATCAGGTAGGCGATTATGCTCAACATACTATTACGGCCTCTCTGCTTCGTCACACATCTAACGTTGTGTCTGCTTTAGTTTGCTATCAGCAGTAGAGTGGTGAGTGCGTTGTCTCTCCTCTTCGTACCTGTAAGTGGAGCATAGGATCACCAGCTCTGAGGTATGTATGTTAAAGCAACGCTGTGCAGACTATTTTTAGAACAAGCTGCTAATCGTTATTTTAGCGTTTGTTGTGCTTTACAGAGTGGCCTATATGTTGGCTATACTCATCGGCTGTTCCCACGTCCTAAGAGACTGCTGCTTTGTCTCCTTTTTTTAGTAATGTCATGTCTAATTATTAGTATATCTGTTAAGTTTGTGATCTTTCTAGCCACTGGCTCTGGCTGGTGCTAGGACTTTTGTTTTGTTGGTTTTAATGCATGTTTGGGCTATGCAGTGCCGTGTCGCCGTTTCTCTGGCCTAACCTGCATGCACTTTGTATTTTTATTTGTTGGTTGTGGGATAAACCCCGCTCTGCCTGTGTTACTACTCTGTTTGGTGTGTCTGTGTGTGTGTGTGTGTGTGTGTGTGTGTGTGTGTGTGTGTGTGGGGCGTGGGTGTGTATGCATGTTGGTGTACAATCCCAATGCTGTGGCCAGGGTGGTTGTCCCATTTTGACCATTGATCCGTGTGGAGCTGGAGCACCAAACCTGCTGCTCAAGATAAGTAGCTATTTGTAGTATCGCTAGCATACCTGGCTTGTAAGATCAACCACTCTGTTAATCAGTGCTTGTGTTTCCTCTTTCCCGTTGGCGGACAGGAGCAGTGTGGCCCACGTGAGCGGAGGACTGAGTGCGTGGTGGAGGCTTTCACTTTCCCTTGCTGTGTGCACATTGAGGTGTCCTTTGTTTGGATTGTAGTGCTTTTCTCACCATGGTGTATTTTCTGGACCCCCTCCCCTCTGTCGTGCAGTAGTCCGGCTCGCTGTGGTAAGCATTTCCCCTGTTCTAGTTACCCCTCCCCTGAAGACCAGGTCACTCGCCTAATAGCAAGGTGCTAGTCACCCTATAGCTACAGTGCTTATATAGCAGCCCCCTGGTCACTGTGTTGGTGGGACCTCTCCGTCGGAGTGTCAATTGTATGGTCATGTTTTACCGTGCAACAGTAACAATCAATGTGTCTTGTTGGAATAAAAATTGTTGATGTAACGCATGTCTCCGGTTCCTTGGGTTCACGAACCTGTGTGCTCGAATTACCCTTAGGGGTTATTCTAGTTTAGTTCCTTGTCCTGGGGGCCGGCCTCCCGTCCCCTAGGTGGCGTAGTTGATGCGACAAATCCCTCAGATACACCCTGTCGCCTGCCACATTTAGTAATCATCTGAAAAATGCCAGTGATTCAGCTGTTCGGATATCTGAGGGAAGTTCATTCCATCACCTAGCTTCCAGAACAGATAAGAGTCTTGATGCATGTCTTCCTTGTACCCTGAGAGAAGATGGGACCAGATGAGTAGTGAAGCAGTGAGAGAGGATAAGAGGGAGTGGAGTGCAGTGTGAGATGTGAGAAGTGCTTTAAGGTTCAATTCAATTCAATTTTATTTGTATAGCGCTTTTTATAATAGTCATTGTCTCAAAGCAGCTTTACAGAAATAAAAAACAGGTATAAACAGTCAGAAACATCTAAAGAGAGACAAACAGGAACAGATAAACAGAGACAAACAGGTAGAAACAAATGGAATTTATCCCAACTGAGCAAGCCACTGAGTGGCGACGGTGGCAAGGAAAAACTCCCTAAGATGTTTTTTGAGGAAGAAACCTTGAGAGGAACCCGACTCAGAAGGGAAACCCATCCTCATCTGGGTAACACAGAATGTGAAGGTAACACAGATAATGTGAAAAATGAGAAGTATGGCCTTAGGAGCAGCCGTAGTCCCAGCAGAAGATTTGGGCTCATCCAGAGGCAGAGGGGATCTGGATCTCCAATATCTCCATAAATTCGTGTGGGGCTCGGCATGTGTCCAGGGATTTTTAATGATGGAGTGACAGAAGGTGGGATCTGAGAGTTGTCCAGGGAGATTGCAAAATCCTGACATGGAGATTAATCACCTGGGATTAGTAGCAGCATTCAGCTCATGATCTGCAATCCATGATGAGATGTCTACCAGACATGCCCACTGAATCACCAACCACTACTTCTCAGTGGTGCTTTGCTTAGACTCCCTGACTGAGAGCTTTCAGCGTATGTACAGCACAGGACCATCCTTCCCCTCTGCTACCTGGGACAAAAACCGGCCCCAGCCCTCTGTCTGATGCATCTGTATGCAACACAAAAGAGTGAGAGAAGTCAGGAGAGTGAAATATGGGACTTTACTTTCACAAACGCCCGTTGACACTGCTTCGTCCACTGGACTGGGTCTGGCTCTCATTTTAGTGAGATCTCTCAGTCTTGAAAATCTTGTACAAATATGCGATAGTACCCCTCAGACCCAGGAACTGTCTTACCTACTTTTTAGAATGGGGCATGGACAAGACAAAATTCTGCTGTTTTGTCAGTTTGGGGACCAAACTTCCCCAAGTGGAAGCCCAGTCAAACAAACAGCATAGAGAAAGTTGTTTTTTCCTTAGACTGTGGTGAAAAGTAAATCTGCCAATAGCCCTTGGTTAAATCCAGTGTCGAGTAAAAGTGAGCAATATTAGGACTTAATCTCCCCGTGCAAAAATCCTAAGTAGCACTTATTGTAAATCTATTGCTACCTTTCCTTGGCCTGGAGAAAATTTTGCCTAGATAAGTGAGCCAGTGTATACTGAACCTTATTTTTACTACGGGTGAGACCATCTTACCAGCATTCTCTTAATACATCTAATGTCCCCAGAGACTTTTGGATATAAAAGTTCAAATGGGGAGAATCCAGTGGAGGCTTGGGGTACCTCCCCAACCTTTTATTCCAATTCCAATTGTCTTCATGCGCAAACTTACAAATCATGATTTTCAGGGTTTTATTAAAACATTCTACCAGCCTGAATATTTGAGCATGTGTCAAAAGATGTATGTAAGGGTTTATCCAGTGGCAGTATGGCCAGACATCACCTGAGACAAGAGTTTCTGCTGGTTTTTCTGCAGGGGGAGGTGATTCTGCGACCAAACTCAAAACCAAATAAACCTGCAACATGAATATTCACTGCTTTGGCTTCTTGTGCTCCTGCTCTGTGTCACTACATGCACACACACACACACACACACTGGAAGCAAAACATGAAGGGAAGTAAGGCCGTGGGTTATATAAAACAGGATTGATTATGCACAGGTGGAACCCCTTACTACTTGTCCTCACATTTGACCCAAACCTCGTCAATTGTGACTTTACTGTCATTAATAAGCATTAAAACAAACACCCTTTACATTGTGTTTAGGATATAATCAAATGCGATTCAGTTGCTTTTCTGCTGTGAACACCTGGAATGAAACAAATGACCTTTTTTAGAATTTCTTTAACAGCTCACACTGAAGACAGAATTGAGGATGCAGCCATAGAGGAATGCGCAACGTTCGTCTAAGTGAATGTATTGGTGGATGTGTTGATATTTTCATTAAGGTTATGTTGAGATTTTAATATAATATTTACTTGTTGTTATAATGTCATGCTGTTAGTAGCCCAGCATTTTACAGACAGCCTTTTTGTTCTGACTGAATTCATTTAGCTAAAGCTTGAAAATATTGCTGATAAAAAGTACCGAGTGATCTGAACTGAATCTGAAGTAAAATAGTCTATTAAGAAAGGAAAAAAAAAGAAAAATGATTTTAGCCAAGCTAATGTTTTTGATTTAGATGATTGAGCTGTGCTTCAGCTGAAAACTTGCAAAAAACCCAAATGTGCCTGCTAGTTTAAAAGCAACATTGTGACCTGGACAGTAAAACCTCAAAACATTTTATGTAACATTACTGATAAACAGCAAGCCTTGAGATGTGTTTCTATATGTTGTTTGACTTTAACTGTAGTCATGTGAGGAGATTTGTAGATGGAACAGTTTAAGAAAACAAATGCATCATTATCAATTCACAAAATGATGTAACCTGGTTACAATGTTGTATCATATGAAGTACAAGTAATACAATGATAATAATAATAACTCTGAACAACTACTCTTGTGCATTTTTAAATATCATACTTTTTGCCATTTTGTATTTTTTATATAAAATATGAATTGATGTTGAATATTTGAAAATAAAAATATAATTAAACAAGACAATGTGTATTTTATTTCTATTACTAAAAGCAGAAACTGGATCATGCTGTGTTGACAGTGTAAATAGAGGATCAAAGTGCAGTAAAGTTCAGGAGTAAATAAAAAATCAAACAGAAGTGATAAGGTTTCAGTGTTAAAGCCTGCAGTGGATAAGTGCGTTTCTTCCCAGTGCTGGCAGAGGGATCAAGACAATCAGGCGTATGCGTTTGT
Source organism: Ameiurus melas (assembly GCA_012411365.1). Taxonomy (NCBI): domain Eukaryota; kingdom Metazoa; phylum Chordata; class Actinopteri; order Siluriformes; family Ictaluridae; genus Ameiurus; species Ameiurus melas. The sequence continues at coordinate 5,618,911 of CM022756.1, forward strand.
AAGCTTAAGGTTTGTTTTTTAAATGTATTTATTTATTTGTTTTTTATTGACTTGAGTAAGGCGTCTGCATTTGTAAACCCCCCCCCCTTATTTATTTATTTGTTTGTTTGTTTGTTTGTTTTATTGACTTCATTATCATTATTCATATGCAAGAATTAATCAGCAGGTTTTCTTTCTGCATGTTTACAAAACTAATGCTCAACATTAACTGGTTTTCTCACAGTACCTTTTCTGTTGTTTAGTTCATGCATTAGAAATCATAAATAAAAAAACCACAGAAGTGCTACCCAATGCACCACCCTGCTACCCCGGCATATATTTATTGTATAACTGTTACTCCATTCATATGATGAAGCTCTTTCAATAAAGGTGGATGATAGGACTGTAGTATAACAGAGTATCAAGTGTTTATAATTAATAATCTGCAGGGGAGATTGTGACAAAATTGCATATCAGACCACATATACACTCTAGGAACCGTGCTTGACAAGCAAATAAACCCAAACAAAACTTCAAAAAAGCTTTTGACTCAATTTGGCATGAGGCACTTTCACTCCAGTTTATTCAGTGCGGCATTGGTGGAAAAACATAAACCATAATCAAATCTATGTACACGAACAACAAATTCACAGTTAAATTGGTGACAAACACAAATTTCCTCCGTCAGAGTCGGGGGGTGAGGCAGGGTTGCAGCTTGAGTCCCACCCTATTCAATATATACATCAATGAACTAGCAAGGGCTCTGGAACAGTCTGCAGCACCTTGTCTTACTCTACTAGACACTGAGGTCAAATGCCTCCTGTTTGTAAATGATCTGATGCTGATGTCACCCACAAAAGGTCTCCAGCAGCATCTAGACCCCTGCCCACGTTCTGGCAGACATGGTCTCTGTCAGTTAACCCCAAAAAGACTAAAATAATGATTTTTCTGAAAGTCCTCGACAAACATAATTTCAAATTAGACAACATGCCCCTTGAACACACCCAGAACTACACATACCATCCATCCATCCAACTTCTACCACTTATTCCTTCTTCAGGGTCACGCGGGAACCTGGAGCCTATTCCAGGAAGCATCGGGCACAAGGCAGGGTACACCCTGGACAGGGTGCCAGTCCATCGCAGGGCGAACTACACATACCTTGGTATAAAAATCATTTATAATGTAGTTTTTTAGGTCTCATTGTACTTTGTACCAAATATGTTCAAACCCCATTGTAAACATTTAAAAATCTTTGTATAATATCCAAGATAAAATCAGTTGACTTCTCCTGTTATTCGCCACTTCTGTATGTGATTGAGTAAGTTAAAAACAGCAAGTTATTTTCATAGTAAGAGGAAGGAACTGGCACAAAAAAGTCTGTATCTAGTTAAATAGAAATTGAAGCACGCTCTCTCTCTCTCTCTCTCTCTCTCTCTCTCTCTCTCTCTCTCTCTCTCTTAGAACACAGGAAGTTGAGACTTTAACACACACCTCTGCTCTGTCAGTCAGTCAGTTATTAGAGGGACAGGATGGAGTTCAGTCCACGCACTGTGATGCTCTGTGAGTAAATGTTCTCTTTGTGTCTTCATTAGAGTGAGTGGTGGGGTATAAAGTTGTTCATCTGCAGTCTGAATGTCCTGAGTGATGAGTTTATTGTGTGATTAGGACATTGTGTAACTGTGTAACTACTCTCAGTAACTATGATAGTTCAACAGGTAAGAGTACAAGTAGAGCAAGTTTAAAACACAGGGTTTAAATAATCTAATGAGTGTAAACGAGTCTGTATTGTTGGAATCTGTAGCTGATCTGTAGCTGCTCAGTGACAACCTCTCATGATCATTTGATCTGCTAAAAGAAAATGACTGGATGGTGTTTGTACTTTCACCAATGGAAGTCAGGGTTGTGAATAACTGAAATGTCATTAGCTGCTGTGGTGAGACTCTGGTGATGTTTCCTGTGAACAGAAATGTTTAACAACACCATGTTAGTGTTAACTAGACTTACTGAGAAAATGCCTTATAACCTACATTTCCATTTTTGTTACTATTTTAGTTTTTGCAAGGAAAAATCTCAGTACAGAAAGTTCACTCTAATACACACTAATACCAAACTAATGCACAGAGTTTATTTTTAACTAGTAATTATTATTTACTGATTAGTTAGTTAATTTAGAGGCCTGAGAGCAGAGATAGGCTGTTGGTCATTGTAGTTTTTGCTTTTCTTTTTAAATAACTGACCCGAGTTCAGCTGTGAAGAAGAGACGGAGGTGTGAATGTGTGATAACTGGCTTGAAACTATGCTGGATAAATATAACTTCACTGGTATTCACTTGCTTACTTAAGTGGAACTTACTGTTGGCCAAAATCAGCCATCTTCTTCATATTTAATCATTCAAGGAAAATTAAAGCCAAAGTGTGTGTAGTAGAGAGTGTTGGAGACAAAGTGTGTGCAGTAGAAGTGGGAGGTGAGGCATGGTGTTTGCCTGAGGGATTCACTAAACACCTGGGGTTTCAGTACTGCAATGTAGAATGGGGGTTTCTGGGGGTGTGGTGAAGACACGCCCTTTACAGGTCAAGGACAAAACAATCACTTCGGTAACTATATTTTCTGTTGTTTTATCTTACAGTTAAATAATTTTCAAAATCCTGTATCAACTGTTTCTTCATAGTGTCAACTTTGCACTTTCTGTGTAAATAAAGTGAAGTATGAAAGCATGGATAATTATGACTTTGTTTGTTTTTTTATAATGTGGCAACAGCAGTGGAAACATTAATGTATATACACGATTGCTCAATTAACAGGAACTTGATTCAGGTGCAGGTGGTCATGTGACTGTGATGCAGTGACTGCTGGGAACTGTAGTTCAGAGTTCCTTTTCTATTTACATGACAGTTACACTTCCTAAACAATTATTAGTGAATTGTGAGGGACCAATGAAGTGAATACTTAGCAGAGGTGAATTATGCTTTAATCTGCAATGAAGTCCCTGTAAATTCTATCCTGTTTACATTAGTCCTAATGCTTTGGAAATATTTTGACGTGACCGAGTAGGAGACTGTCATATGATGGCAATCCAGTGACTACATTTCCCATCCTGCACTGCGGCCTACAAACATGGCCACCATGGACTTCAACACTCACTTTTATTCTAATCACACACATAATTCATAGCACAATCACAACCACAGTTTATAAGGACCTTCAATGCATCCATGCTTTGCAAAGTATATGCTCAGTTGTCGTCTGTTTATGTTGTTACCAAGCCTTGATACCAAGTTTGTTTATTCTGGTTTTGACCTTGCTCTTGTTTATGACCTTGTCTCTTTTCCTTGGTTAGTTTGGACTGTTTGACTATTCAATTGAGCCTTGACTGCCTATGTATGATTTGTAATCAATATATAACATTTTTTACATGCATTTTTCTGGATTTTCTTGTTGTTATTCTGTCTCTCACTGTTCAAATAAACCTACGATTAAAATTATAGACTGATCTTTGTCAGTGGGCAAACGTACAAAATCAGCAGGGGATCAAATACTTCTTTCCCTCACTGTAAGTCAGTTTGTTGGACTATTGATAAAGGAGTTTTGGAGTCCAGAGTACACCCCCAATCTGGATGAGTTTTTTAGGGAGGGCCAGTTTCATGAATGAACCTGCAAGGTCATTCACCACCTACTACAAAACAACTTCCTCCCCAGGGCTCCTTCCTGAGACCAACATGGTGGTCTCACCTGCAGAGTTTCTGCTGGAGGTCAATGTGGTGACCTCATCTCCTGAGTTCCACGAGGTGGTCTCCACTGCAGAGCCCATGTCAGAGGTCAGTGTGGTGACCTCCTCCCCGAAGTGCCAGCATGAGATCCATGAGGTTCTCACCTCCAGAGCTCCAGCATAAAGTCAACTCCCTGCTTGAGGTCCATGAGGTGACCTCCCAAGCCACGTTCCTGTCCGAGGTCACAGGAATGTTAAATGGTAAATGGCGCACTTATATAGCGCTTTTATCCAAAGCTCTTTACACTGTGTCTCATTCACCCATTCACACACAGACACTCCATTGGTAGCAGAGCTGCCATGCAAGGCGTTAACTTGCCATCGGGAGCAACTTGGGGTTCAGTGTCTTGCCCAAGGACACTTCGGCATATGGAGTCACCCAGGCCGGGCCGGGAATTTAACCACCAACCCTACGATTAGTGGATAACCCGCTCTACCACCTGCGCCACAGCCGCCCCTTGGGACGGCCTCCCAAGACATGTTCACACCCAAGTCTGCTGACACAGACAACTGATTTCAGCCGGCAGAGTCAGTGAAGAACGACACTCAGCCTCCCTGCTACACTGAGGATGTTTCACTGCCACTGTGCTCCATTGAGGACATCGCTCCACACTCAAGAAAGGCCGACGAGACAGCCCACTGAGTCAATCCCCTGTCTAAAGCTGACGACACAACTTTCCCAAGCCTGGGTCTCACCTAATGGCCCCAGCAAAATCAGCCTCAGTCTAATGTCTGCTCCTCGGCTGCTCGGCTTTCTCCCAATGGCAGTCTAGCATCTTGCATAGCAGCTCTGCAGCCATTGCATTGGTGTGTATAAATGGGTGAATGTGACACAGTGTAAAGCACTTTGTAGAACAATAAAAGCTTAAAAAGCACTACATAAGTTCAGACTAATTACCATTTATAAATGCAAGACCATTCTGAAGCCATTTCTTTGTTGACTTGGATTGTGGTTGTGTTGGAAGATTAATATTTATCTTCAGCTGTACACAGAGGCCTGCATTTTTTGCTAAATAAATTGATATTTGGAGCTATCCATGATATGATTCCCTCATGATTCCCTCTTCTCCTTTCATCAATTTTGGAGGGATGTCCTGTTCTTGGTAACATCACTGTTGTGCCCCCATTTTCTCCACTTCTGGTTTTCATTGTTCCATGGTATATTTAATGTTTTGGAAATTCTTTTGAAGATTAATATTTTTCAACAGTGAGAGCCCATACATTCATTGTAAGCTCTTTGTAGATCATGGCATTTACTTTAGACATTTTAGACTTTAATTATAAATGAGAAAGTGCAGTATATTGTGTTCCTTATAGATGAGATCAGTTTGTCAAATATATTCTGCTTTCAATCATACGCTAAATCTTTTCCATGTTCTCTGTATCTGTTCTGTTTCAGTGCTGATTTCACTTACACCAGTGCCACATGCTCAAGGTGATTATATATATAGTTATATTCTACATTTATTTGTTTATTTATGTGTTCATGTCTGGTTTTAATTGGAACTGAGAAGGTTGTTTGAACATTACCATGCAGAGTTTGTCAGTTTATTTAATCTGAGTTAACTCGGTTATTTTTCCCACATAAAATTACTAATTCAGTTCACTTTCCTGATGTGCATTTTGCCATTAGTGCGGTTGCTTTAACCTGGAGGTCCCTTTAAGATTTTTGCGTTTATGATGTCGAAGGTCACATGACAATGCCAACATGGCAGATGTAGTATGTCTGGGATAGTAGTCATATAGTGCGTCCCAAATTGCACACTTATGCACTATTCTACGCCATTTTGTAATATAAATAGTGTGATTAGCGTGTTCACACTGGAAAACCCCCAAAAATTTTGTTTGAATTCGGTGTTCGATGGAGTAAGACGCGAAGTTTGAGTCTCCTGCTGACTTCGATTAAAATTGTAATTAATTAGCACTTTTTTTGGTCATATAATATATTTGACTTATTCTACTTCGTTTCCTTATTTGTATTTTTAACTTGGTGGTTCGTTAAAATGTCTGGGAAGAACTTGAAAACCGGTAGCATTCAGACAAAACTGAGGAGAGAGCATGCCACAAGCGCGTCTCCTTCTCCCCGTGAACCTGCAGCCGCATCCGTATCCCCGAGCGGTGACCCTGACTTCGCCGCACTCAAGCTTGAGCTGCTGGCTTTACAGAGGAAGGATATTGCCGATATTTTTAAAAAGGAGTTCCAGGAGTTCAGTCTGGAAAAGGAGCCGGTTTTGGACCGGTCCCACTGGACCCTTCAGCCGAAGCCGAAGCTTGGTGAACGACCACGAGCTATTGTTGATATTTTACGGCGTGCGATAGAGCTCCAGTGGATTAGAGCGAGGGATTTGACCATCTCCGTGTTCCCTGACTACACAGTCAAGATAGCCCGGGCCCGGGCCGCGTTTAACGAGGTTCGGCGTCAACTTCGTGATATTGAGGGCGCTCGCTATGGAATACTTCATCCAGCTCGGCCTCGCATTACATATAACGGTGTCCAGAAGGACTTAATTTCAGCGGAGGAAGCAGGAAACTACGTTAAACTCTTAATGCGGGTGAACTGCATCACCTACATAGTGTAGTGTTCTTTATTTATTTATTCATGTATTTATTTTATTTTTTTAAATTTTATTCTTTATTCTATTTTTGCCTTCGGCCTTCCAGCTCTACAGAATTCGAACTCTTATTGAAGATATTGTGCATTACTTCGTCTACAATTTGTGGACTCACTCCTCTTAAATCTACTTCTGTATTTTAATTGTTTTTTTATAGTGCTACACTGTGTAGTATTATTAGTTATAAGTCTTTAAAAGGTATGGACATTATTTGTTAAAGTGTGCAGACTATTTATTAGATTTGAAGTCAGTAGGGGACTTTTCTCTTAATGGATTTTTTTTTAGTTTAGGTAATTTTGTTTAGCTTACTCTATGGGGGGGGGGGTGTTAAATTTTTTTAAATTATTTTTTTCTCTTCTCAATTAAATATTTGGGAAAGGGAAGGGAGGGGAGAAAAGGTAAATGAATCACATGCATGAATATGAATCACATGTAAATGAATCTTATGAAAATGTAAATGAATCACATGCATGAATACAAATCACATGAAAATGAATCACATGTAAATGAATACATAATTTTAGAAGAGGTGTATCGTCTCAAATGGTACATTTTCAGTATTGTACTAACTGGAAGTATATGTTTCCCGGTCAACGGCAAATTACGTCAAATGCATGTAACATACACATACAGTGACTTACTGTTTGCTCTTGGTTAACGATCTAGTGAAATATACGTATTTATTAATATAGGCCTAATATCAAGATTAATTTCACAATATTAGAAAAATAAAACATTATTATAATGTAGTAGTAGTAGTAGTACACTTATTTGGGGGTAAAATGATGAGATTTAGATTCATGTTAGTGCTACAAGATAAAGTTTCAGTCCTGATTGAGGAGATGTCCAGTTGAGTGGTGCAGCTCTCCTTCACTGCACCCAGATGATGTCCCCTAACTAGCTAACATTCTGTCTGGATTGTTTTATATTCTTTGTCACACTGTTCTTCTGTTTCTGTGTGCCTGTTTAACAAATATGACTTGATATCTGTTCAATAGCATTTATATTTCATTACTGTGTTATATTTTTATTCTAGTAACTGGTGTTAAAAATTGGTCTAACCATCAGTGAGCCAGTGTGTTATGTTGTGACTTGTTGTAGGCCGGGTGTGGTGGTCCGCTCTGGGCCAAAAAGTACTGCAATCTTTGGTCCCAGTTCATTGACATTAATGCTGAATAACATATGCTGAAAATTTAAGTATCGATGTTAAAACACTGAAATGAGGGCCCCTTTCCTACATTTTTCCTAAGGCCCCCAAATCACTAAATCCGCCCCTGCCTTCTAAAGTCATACACTAGATGGCAGTGTATAATGCATAGTATAAGTGTATAGTGAATATAATTTGGAACCCACTAATGTTTTAACGGCCATGCAGTAGGTAGTGCCTCGAATTCAGTGTATAGTATATACTGCTACAGTATGCGATTTCTGAGACAGCACTAGTCTGAGGCTAGTAACACCATCGCTGCTCGTCTCCAGCACCAGTGAGAGGTGCAAAGTCATCTGCAGTGAGAGAGGTAGGGGAAGGGAGAGGAGGGGGACAGAGAAGAGAGGAAAAAGTTTTGAAAAGAATGCGGGTGTTGGGAGAATTAACAATCTTATCTTGGAAGTATGTGGCTTTAGCAATGGAGATGCTTTTGGAAAAAGAGGAGAGAAGTGTCTGGTAATTGGTTAGGTCAATTGGATTGTTTGATTTGCGCCATTTCCTTTCAGATGCTCTTAGTTTGGCCCGGTTGCTACGCAGAGCTTCTGAGAGCCAAGGACTAGAGGGTGATGTGCGAGCAGGTATGGAGGTTAGGGGGCATATGCTGTCAAGAGAAGATGTTAAGGTGGAACATAGCATGTCGGTTGCGGTGTTTAAGTCAAGTGAGGAAAGGTGGTTGTTAGAAGGAAGTGTATGAGCAAGAGGGAGAAAGACAGGTAAATTTCCATGTTTTGGAGAGAAGCAAACCTGTACCACCCCCTCGTCTGTTGGGGCGTGAGGTATGGGAGAAGTTGAAGTTGGAGGCCAGGGCAGCCGGTGTGGCAGTGTTCTCAGCATGGATCCAGGTCTCAGTCAGAGCCAGCACGCTGAGGTTGGAGTGGGTTGCAAATGCAGAAATGAAATCTGCCTTGTTGACAGCAGATTGGCAGTTCCAAAGTCCCATTGGGAATGAGATGGAACCTGCAGAGGCCGCATTCAGAGAGCGTAGGTTGTCCAAGTTGCGTACGTTTTTGGGAGAGTGCCACCATCTGTGCCTGTGGCAAATAACAGGGATATACTGATGACACATGTTAGTGTGTGTAAACCGGTAAACAGCAAGAAGAAGTTTTATATTAATATTTAGTATTGTTACTATTCTGTATTCTTTAGATGATATTTTAGACATGGCAGGATTGTTGTGTATAAAGTAAATGTGCAGATACTGTTATTTATTTATTTGTATATATGTACAGAGATACCAGAGGCAGTACTGAGTGTATCTCCACAGAGCTGGATGAATGAAGGAGACTCAGTGACTCTAAGCTGTGAGGTTACAAACTCCTCTACAGACTGGACATTCAGCTGGTCCAGAGAGATTCTCTACAGAGACAATGATGGCAATATCTGGTATAAAACAGAGTCCCTCTCAAACAGCAGCAGAGGATCTGGAGGCTCCTACACTCTCAGTTCTGCTGCTTTCAAACACACAGGAATTTATATTTGCAGTGCAGAGAGAGAAGATGGAGCCTTTTACACAAAGGACAGTTTTCCACAGCCACTATGGATCACTGGTGTGTTGCATTATTGAATATAGATGCTTAAATAAAATATATAAATGTACACAGCATTGATTTTAAATTTGGAGACTCACAGCTGTGATAATGTTTGGTGTAAAAAACTTTATATTTACCCTCCTGAGTGAGGAATGTTTAAGGCAGTTGAATAGCCCTAAGCACTGGTAGAGGATTATTCTCATTCAAATAGCACTGTTTAATTAAACGAGGTGTAAATGTGTTCAGTGTAAGTTATGTCATGAAAACACAATCATAATAACACATGTGAATTATAATGTTCTGTGTTGAAGGTGAATCTCCTCCAGTCTCTGTGATCATCAATCCCAACAGAACTCAACAATTTACTGATGACTCTCTCTCACTGAGCTGTGAGGACCAGAGTGACCCTACTGGATGGACAGTGAGACGATACACACACATTGAGAGAGTGTCACATTGTTCATGGTGGGGATCAGTTACAGGATCTACATGTGAAATCACCTTACTCTCCATATTCTACACTGGAGTTTACTGGTGTGCGTCTGAATCTGGAGAAAACAGTAATCCTGTCAACATCACAGTGCATGGTGAGTCTTCATGTAGTGTGTTTATTGTTAAAGGAAAAGGGAAATGTTTCATTACAGAATATTCAGAACTCTGAGTTTCCAACTGGGAGAACTGTTCAACAAGACACACTGAACTGGTTTATCTCAGTAATGTTCTGAAAGTTCTGAATGTTTTGTCATTTTAATATTACCTGAAGACAGCAACAGAGCGGCACGGTGGAGTTTCTCTCATGAGCTGAATCAGCTACGGTAGAGCAGGTAAAACACTGAATGAGGCTGTAATGTGACTCTACACAACTCTAGTTTTACACTCCTAAAGAGTTTTCATCCAATTCAACACCACAAACACAATAACACTAATGAGTTTCACAATGAAATCAAGTAGTGTTGATCAGAGTTTGTTCAAATAACTGCACTCTCTGTAACTTTCAGTCAGTATTGGCTTTACACTATAATACATATTGTAGCGGGATGGGGATAAAATAAAAACTCAGGCTATATTCTTGGTTTGGTAGAGTGTAGGTCCCGGGGTGTGTGTAGGTCTGCCGGGCCGGGCTGACGCGTGACGGCTCGTGGGGGCGTGTCGGGGAATCCCGGAAGACGCCTCGGGCTCTCAGGCAGTCCCTCAGCGCTGCGCTCGGCCGCGCGTCGCCGCGCGGTCCTCGTCCGTGTGCGGTGCCTTCCGCCCAAGTACAGAGAGAGAGAGAGAGAGAGAGAGAGAGAGAGAGATTAGTCAACTACAAAAAAAAGGGAGCACGGGTGAATACCTGCACGAGGGTCTGTTCGGACGCCAACCGTTTCGGTAAGTCGGTACTCAACCTTCCCGGGGCGGAAGGGCGTCCTTTTATCTCCGCCATCCGGGTAGCGAGTGGTGGAATTCTTCCGTCCGATCCTCCAATCCCCGGACGGTACAGCATCGGTGGGTCCTCCCCGGCATGGCGTCCCTTCCGGTTACTGCCAGGTCCAACGCGGGGCTGCCTGCTTCGCGTGCGACGGCAGTTGGCAAAGGAGTCGATTCCTTTCTCCTCGCGCCCGAAGTGCCAGTCCGTCGCGACAGTACCCCCCAGCTCCGAGCCTACCGCCGGGTGGTGGGCCCATAGCGGCGTCTCCGCGAGAGCCCGTCTGCTTCCCGTGTAGGGTCCCCGCCCGGTGTTGGACCTGGAAGCAGAAGTCCTGCAGGGCGAGAAACCACCGAGTTACCCTGGCATTAGTGTCCTTGGCCTTGGCCATCCACTGGAGGGGAGCATGGTCCGTCACCAGAATGAAGGGTCGGCCCGCCAGGTAGTACCTCAGCTCCTCAATGGCCCATTTTATTGCCAGGGCCTCCCTTTCTACTGCGGCGTACTTTCTCTCTGCCGGGGACAGCTTCCAGCTGATGTAGAGTACCGGGTGCTCTTCTCCCTCGAAGGCTTGTGAGAGAACTGCGCCCAGCCCGGTTTCGGAGGCGTCGGTGTGCACCGAGAAGGGGAGTGTGAAGTCCGGGTTGCGCAGCACCGGCTCGCTGGTGAGGGCCTCCTTCAGAGCCCGGAAGGCCCGCTCGGCGTCGGCTGTCCACCTCACCTGGTCCGGCTGGCCCTTCTTTGTCAGGTCTGAAAGAGGAGAGGCTATCGCCGAGAAGTTAGGGACAAACCTCCGATAGTATCCCGCCAACCCCAAGAAGGCACGCACCTGTTTTTTCGACGTGGGCCGAGGGTAGCCTTTCACCGCTCGACTTACTTTTGCCTGGGGCTTTAGCATCCCGCCGCCCGGCGCGTATCCCAGGTACTGCGCCTCAGTTAGCCCAAGGTGACATTTCTTGGGGTTGGCAGTCAAGCCAGCGTCCCGAGTCCTTTAGAACCTCCCCAGATGGAACAGGTGGTCCGACCAGGTGGAGGAATGGATGACTACGTCATCCAGGTAGGCCGCGGTTACTGAGGCGTGGGGGCGTGAGGACGATGTCCATCAGCCGTTGGAAGGTGGCCGGGGCCCCATGTAGCCCAAAGGGGAGGACCCGGTACTGCCAGTGGCCCGGTGGTGCGGTGCTAAAGGCCGTCTTGGGTTGAGTTTCGCCGCCAGGGCCACTTGCCAGTACCCCTTGGTGAGGTCCAGAGTGGAAATGAATCGGGCCCTCCCAAGGCGCTCCCACAAGGTCGTCCACTCGGGGAGAGGGTAGCTATCAAACTCCGGACCTGGTTGAGTCGGCGAAAGTCATTGCAGAGTCGAATACTCCCGCGGGTTTCGGCACTACAAACGACGGGGCTAGACCAGGGGCTGTTGGACTCCCTCGATGACTCCGTCTCGTAAGCATGCTCTCCACCTCTTTCTCGATGGCCTTACGCCGGGCCTCTGGGACACGGTAGGGCCTCTGCCTCACCACTACCCCTGGAGGTGTTTTTATGTGGTGGCGCACCACTTGGGTCCTTCCTAGGGAGGAGGAGAATACGTCCGTGAATTGGTCCACGAACTTGCGGAGCTCCTGTCTCTGGGCGGGTGTGAGGTCCTCCCCGAGGTCGACCAAAGCACGCTTGTTCTGATCTGTGTCTAGGGCGGCGTATGCTGAAACGACCGGGGCAGGTTCCACCCACTTCTTCAACAGGTTAATGTGATAGAGTTTGCCGTCCGTTCTCCTACCGGGCTGTTGCAGGCGGTAGTTGACGGTGCCCTGACGCTCTAGAACGGTGTAAGGCCCCTGCCAGCGGGCCAGGAACTTGCAGGCGCTACTGGGTACCAGCAGAAGTACCTGGTCCCCTGGGTGGAACTCTCGGGGCTGCGCCGGGCGGTTGTACACCCGCTGCTGTTCTTCCTGGGCGGCGCGCATGTGCTGTTGGACTATCGGTCCCACTCGGTCAATCCGGTCTTGCATTTCTCGTACATATTCCACGACCGAGCGGTACGGGGACGGCTGTTCCTCCCAGGCTTCGCGGGCAACGTCGAGTAGTCCTCGAGGGCGCCGGCCGAACAGCAGCTCAAAGGGGGTGAAGCCGGTGGATGCCTGGGGACACTCCCGGACGCCAAAGAGTACATAAGGAGGAGGAGGTCCCAGTTCCTCCCTTCTTCGTCTACCACCCGCCGCAGCATTCGTTTGAGCGTCTGGTTGAAACGTTCGACCAGCCCGTCAGTCTGGGGGTGGTAGACCGACATCTTCAGATGCTTCACCTGCAACAGCCGACACAGATCAGACATTAGCTTGGAGACAAAGGGCGTACCTTGGTCGGTTAGGATGTCTTTGGGGATCCCCACGCGGCTGAACAAGAGTACCAGTTCCCTGGCGATGTTGGGGGAGGTGGCTTTGCGTAGTGGTACCGCCTCCGGGTACCGGGTGGCGTAGTCCACAATCACCAGGACGTACTCGTGACCCCGGGCCGACTTGGGGAGGGGCCCCACGAGGTCCATGCCGATCCGTTCAAAGGGGACGCCGATGATGGGTAGAGGGATGAGGGGCGCCGGCGGGGGCCTCCGGGGAGCGGTGCGTTGGCACTGGGGACACTGCTGGCAGAACCTCTGGACCTCGGCGCTCATCCCGGGCCACACGAATCGGTCCCTCAGCTTTTCCACTGTGTTCCGCGGTCCCAGGTGACCGCCGAGCGGGTGGACATGGGCGAGATGCATGACGAGTGGCGCCTTCGTCCTCGGTACCACCAGGAGGTCTACCTGCTCCCCGCGGCGGTCGGCCCGTTGGTAGAGGAGGCCACCCCGGACGAGGAAGTACGAGGTGGGAAGCCTCAGGTCGGGGTTTTGGTCGACCCCCTCTACAACCCGTACCTGGGCCCAGCAGTGCTTGAGTCGGTCGTCCTCCTTCTGTTCCCGCCCAAAGCTCCCCTCTCGGTTTACCTGATGGACGACACCAGACATAGGGTTAGTTGATATAGCGTCCTCACCTTCGGGAGTGGCGTCCCCGTTGTCCTGGGCCAGGTAAGCGGTCCGGGCCCAGGTCCTCTGCTTCCGACGTCGTGGCTGCCCCGTCTCGGTGTCCCGGCCCGGCGGGCATCCTGGCCAGTCCCTCCCCAGGAGTAGTGGTACGGGGAGGTCAGGTAGTCCACATGGAGAGACCAGCTCCCGGTCACGCCCTTGATCGGCACCCGCGCCGGGACTTCTGGGTCTCCATGAACGCAGGTCACAGTGAGCTCCTGGGGCGTTCGCGGTGCTTGGACCCCCACGGCCTGTCGTACCATCCGGGGTAATGCCCTCAGGAACCGGATCCATCGCCACCTCTTCCGCCACATCGGGGGCCGTGTGCTGGTCTGGCGGGAGCCACCTTTTGGTGAGGCGGATGAGGGTGTTCAGCTGCCTGCGGCGTGCGCCACGACTGATAGACCCAGCGATGGAACTTTGGGCGGCCGCTGGGAGAGCCTCGGCCGCACTCACGCCAGGACGCCCTCCTTCATGGCGCGGTAGTCCGCCGCGTCCTCCCGCTTCGAGACTGTAATAGGCCTCGCGGACCTCCCCTGTGAGCAGGGGACCTATGGCGCGGGGCCAGTCCTCCTTATCCCAGCCCTTGCGGCGGGCGATGGTTTTGAAGGTTTCGAGGTACGCCACCGGGTCGTCATCAGGAGCCGAGGGGGGAGTAGGCGGCGGAGCTCACGTCCCGGTCCGGAGAGGCGTGGAGGCCGCGGGACTGTAGCGCCACCAGCGTCTCTGTCGCCGCCTGGAGGCTTTCCGTAAGTTGTTGGGTGACGGCCTGTTGCTGTATACTGGCCTGCACCAGCTGCTGTAATGTCTGCTCCATTGTGTGCGTGTTTTTATTTATTTTTTTATTTTTTTGTCGAAAAAGAAGAAAAAGATAGTCTCTCCTTCTTTTTTTTTTTTTTTTTTTTTTTTTTTTTCTAGGTAGGGGCGGTTCTGTGCTCATGCCTGCATCCTCCACCAGTGTAGCAGGATGGGCGATGCACAGAGACACGGAGGCGAAGGTAGCGCAAAAACTCAGGCTTTATTCTTGGTTTGGTAGAGTGTAGGTCCCGGGGGCGTGTGTGTAGGTCTGCGGGGCCGGGCTGACGCCGTGACGCTCATGGGGGCGTGTCGGGGGAATCCCGGAAGACGCCCTCGGGGCTCTCGAGCAGTCCCTCAGCGCTGCGCGTCGTCTCGGCCGGCGCGGTCCTCGTCCGTGTCGGTGCCTTCCGCCGAAGTACAGAGAGGGAGAGAGAGAGAGAGATTAGTCAACTACAAAAAAAAGGGAGCACGGGTGAATACCTGCACGAGGGTCTGTTCGGACACCAACCGTTTCGGTAAGTCGGTACTCGACCTTCCCGGGGCGGAAGGGCGTCCTTTTATCTCCGCCATCCGGGTAGCGAGTGGTGGAATTCTTCCGTCCGATCCTCCAATCCCCGGACGGTACGGCATCGGTGGGTCCTCCCCGGCATGGCGTCCCTTCCGGTTACTGCCAGGTCCAACGCGGGGCTGCCTGCTTCGTGCCGGTACGGCAGTTGGCAAAGGAGGTTACCCTTTCTCCTCGCCCGAGTGCCAGTCCGTCGCGACAATATCAATTAGTTATTGTATTACACACCATAAACTAAGGATATTTATTTTTAAAAAATCATTGTCCTAAAGAAATATTCATGTTGTAATCCTTTTTGCTACACATGTGATTTTCTTTGTTCTAGATGGTGATGTGATCCTGGAGAGTCCTGTCCATCCTGTGACTGAGGGACATCCTCTGACTCTACGCTGTTTATATCGATACCCAAAGTCCTCAAACCTCCGAACTGATTTCTATAAAGATGGATCCGTTCTCCAGACACAGACTACAGGAGAGATGATCATCTATAACGTCTCAAAGTCAGATGAGGGTTTCTACCACTGTAAACACCCAGAGAGAGGAGAGTCACCGAAAAGCTGGGTCTCAGTCAGAGGTGAGAAACCTTGTGAGAATTGATTTTTATTTATTTCTATGTTAAATGGCAGCGTTTAGATGCTCCCTGTTTAAATGTTTAAATTCTGGTCTTTCTTTCCTCAGTCTCAGGTCTAGGTCCTGGAACAGTACGAGTGGCTGTGGGACTGAGTTTGGCCTTCTTGTTCATTATTTTATTAATCTTAATGATCTTGCTGTGGTTCTGCAAAATAAAGAAAGGTCTGATAACTGCTTTATCTAAGTAATATAGAATATAATACTTACTCCGAGTATATAGCACAGAGTATAATACTGATTTATATAGAAATATTAACTTGATGAAAGAGGGGCTTGTTTAGAATATTTGACGCACTTAAATTAATATAGTCAGAGTCCAGATTATAGTGTACAGAATTAAACAATGTAAATAAAATGTAGATTGTGTAATTAACAAAACATTACTTTCCAGTATTAACTATGGAGATTCCTATCAAATTACACTGTTATTAGAATTATATCCATAGTTAATATTTGTAACTATTCCTCATTGTTTAGTTTTTTTTTTTTTAATTCCCCTACAGGCTGTACAGTGTACTGTAATCAGCGCTGTGTAAAATAAAGTGTTCCCTACACTATTTACACCCTGTTCAGATGTAGAATCTGTCTCCCTCTATAGAAAATCAGACATCAGAGCAGAATCAGATCTGGTCAGGAGCTGAAGACTTTCAGTCAGGACACACACCACTTCAGGCTGGTCAGACACTCTGTTTATTTCCACATTTGTTCATAAAACAACTTGTTTGGGGTTTCTTTTGTGTGCACTTTTCTGAGAATTTTTCTTTCTGTTTTCAGAAGGAAATGCTAATATCTATACCACTGTGGATCAGGCAGATACGATTGGATCAGGTAGCTTTATTACAAACACTTCCTGTTGCAGTAGGACACATAACTATAGATTAACTTTACAGTAAAGTACAGAAGTGCGGTGTAGTGATTAACACACTGCACTGTGTGCAGGAGAAGCTGCATCTGAGAGCAGAGAAGACACTTACGCACAGGTCATGAAGAAAAATAAGGCAAAGGGGAATAATGGTAGAGTATTTTTAATGATGAGACATTTCACATAAATCTACAAGTGGAACAGTCTCCAATATATACAGTCATCTATTACACTGACAATCAGTGTCCTGAACAGATGCTACAGTGCATACTGAAAGATAAAGGAATTATTATTACTATAAACCACTTTAAGGATGTAAACAATAATAAACGAGTTACAGTGCTACTGCACATGTCTGGTCCTGAAGCATTTCCATTTTGCTATTTTTAAATCCCAGACCAGTCAAAACAAAATGACTAGCGCATACTTTTTACGTCTAGCTAAAACTGAATTGTGGAGGTATTTACAAAACCTGGAAATAAATGAAGAAGTTTCATTACCCAAAGAGAAAACTTTTCACATTTGTTTGTACAATTTGGATGAAATTTGTCTTGTGTTTGGTGAAGTTGGAGCAAGTCAAACATCATCAAAACGTACTCTGCATGGCTCAGCGCTAAGATGACCAGGGAGGATTTTAGTGGACATTGTATCTGGTTAATGCATAATGTTAACAATTACTACTGTTATTGTCAAAAATCCATTAGTGCATGCTGGAATAAACATAAACCAAGCTTAAAAAGTGATGGAAAACTGTTGTTTATGGTTATATTTGTAAATTAATGCTGTTAGCTCATGTTACTCTCTCTACAGATGTTGATGCTGATCCCAGTGGTGGTGATGTGACTTATACTGAAGTTGTAATAAAACCAAAGAAAAAATCTGTGAGAATCAAAGGTACAGAAAACCATTATTGAATGTGCTTAGATGGATTTTTCTAGAGATTAATTCAAGATCTCTTGGTCCAATTAGAAAAAGCCAGTCTTGGAGCTGATATTGTATACTGAGAGCTGAAGCTGAACACCAAGGTAAGACTGATGACAACCGCTTGTTATGAAGCTTAAAAGACAAACCAAACACCATGAAGTAAGAAATACGTATTAGGTACAATTTGGGCTCTAGCAGTTGTAAGGTGAACTACCAAAACATTGAAATTGTAAAGTTTACTCCTTGTACATAAAGCCCCACCTCCCAGAATCTTAGTTTGGTAGCTAGCTAGAGAACTTTTCATCGTCTTCTAGTAGTTCGTTATAATAATATTGTTATGAATATTCAAAGAACTGACGCCAAATAACTTAATGATTTGTTGCAGCAGCCATCGAATCAGAAAGTTAGTACTAGAGAACCAGATGTTAGTCAGAAGAGCGCATGAACTATAATTCTACTATTATAATTGAGCAAAGGGGAATGGTTTAATGTGGAGCCAGATGGGTAATGGCTGATGTTGCACACCTGAACGTGGCTTTCTGACCTGTATTTATGTGATCTCTTTTTCTCTATGCAAACTCAGACTTCACTGGACTGAGCTCAACCAAGTGGACATCCAATCTGGTCATGGTCAAGTGTGGCTGGACTAAAGCTGGGGACGGTTTTGATCAAAGTGGTGGAGGAGGATGACACCACTTCAGTCCACAGCAGTGAAAAGAAATGTTTGCCAGATTCAGTAATACACCTGTGCAAACTGAAAGAGTAAATTAGATACTTAAATTAAATGCACAGGGCAACAGATTTCACGCTGTGGTTTGGATGATGTAGTAGACACCTTATGAAGTCCTATGATGTGTAGGGCACATACAAATTGCTTATTTAATATAAATTATGCATTTACACATTCCAGCTTTTGAGAAATTGTTCATTACAAAATTTACTCACATTTTTACATTAGATTTTTTACATTACTATTCCTGTACCATGTGACCTTTTTAATGTTGTTCTGTTTCAATTTATACAGTACACTAATTAAATCAATTAAGCAGTCACTCATGTCACAGGTTTAACAGTTGATTTTTTTGCACACAGTCTGTAAAATGTACGGCAGTTTTACAGTACACTGTGACTGCGGTACACTATGACAGTACACTATGACAGAACACTATGACAGCAGTACACTATCACTGCAGTACACTATGACAGTACACTATGACAGTACACTATGACTGCAGTGCACTATGACAGTACACTATGACTGCAGTACACTATGACAGTACACTATGACAGTACATTATGACTGCGGTACACTATGACAGTACACTATGACAGCAGTACACTATCACTGCAGTACACTATGACAGTACACTATGACAGCAGTACACTATCACTGCAGTACACTATGACTACTATGACAGTACACTATCACAGTAAACTATGACAGTACACTATCACAGTAAACTATGACAGTACACCATGACCGTACTCTATCACAGCAGTACACTATGACAGTACACTATGACTGCAGTACACTATGACAGTACACTATGACTGCAGTACAATATGAGAGTACACTATGACTGCAGTACACTATGACAGTATACTATGACTGCAGTACACTATGACTACATTATCACAGCAGTACACTATGACAGTACACTATCACAGCAGTACACTATGAC
Organism: Ameiurus melas; assembly: GCA_012411365.1. Classification (NCBI taxonomy): domain Eukaryota; kingdom Metazoa; phylum Chordata; class Actinopteri; order Siluriformes; family Ictaluridae; genus Ameiurus; species Ameiurus melas. Next base: position 5,637,922 of record CM022756.1, read on the forward strand.
AGTACACTATGACTGCAGTACACTATGACAGTACACTATCACTGCAGTACACTATGAGAGTACACTATGACAGTACACTATGACTGCAGTACACTATGACAGTACACTATCACAGCAGTACACTATGACAGTACACAATGACTGCAGTACACTATGAGAGTACACTGACAGTACACTATCACAGCAGTACACTTTGACAGTACACTATGACAGTACACTATGGCTGCACACTATCAATTCAGTACACTATGAGAGTACACTATGACAGTACACACGCACAGTAGTACACGATGACAATACATTATGACTGCGAGTACACTATGAGAGTACACTGACAGTACACTATCACAGCAGTACACTATGACAGTACACTATGAAAGTACACTATGACTGCAGTACACTGTGACAGCAGTACACTATCACTGCAGTACACTATGACTACTATGACAGTACACTATCACAGTAAACTATGACAGTACACTATGACAGTACTCTATCACAGTAGTACACTATGACTACTATGACAGTACACTATGACAGTACACTATGACAGCAGTACAATCTGACAGCAGTACACTATGACAGTACACTATGACTGCAGTACAATATGAGAGTACACTATGACTGCAGTACACTATGAGAGTACACTATGACTGCAGTACACTATGACAGTACATTATCACAGCAGTACACTATGAAAGTACACTATCACAGCAGTACACTGACAGTACACTATGACAGTACACTATCACTGCAGTACACTATGACTGCAGTACAATATGAGAGTACACTATGACTGCAGTACACTATGAGAGTACACTATGACTGCAGTACACTATGACAGTACATTATCACAGCAGTACACTATGAAAGTACACTATCACAGCAGTACACTGACAGTACACTATGACTGCAGTACACTATGACAGTACACTATGAGAGTACACTATGACAGTACACTATGACAGCAGTACACTATCAATGCAGTACACTATGACAGCAGTACACTATCACTGCAGTACACTATGACAGTACACTATCACAGCAGTACACTATGACAGTACACTATGACTGCAGTACACTATGACAGTACACTATCACAGAAGTACACAATGACAGTACACTATAACTGCAGTACACTATGACAGTACACTATCACAGCAGTACACTATGACAATACACTATGACAGTACACTTTGACTACAGTGCACTATGACAGTACACTATGACAGCAATACACTATCACTGCAGTACACTATGACAGTACACTATGACAGCAGTACACTATGACAGTACTGCAGGACATTATGACAGTACATTATGACAGTACACTATCACAGCAGTACACTATGACTGCAGTACACTATGACAGTACACTATGACTGCAGTACAATATGAGAGTACACTATGACAGTACACAATGACTGCAGTACACTATGACAGTACACTATCACAGCAGTACAATATGACAGTACACTATCACTGCAGTACACTATGAGAGTACACTATGACAGTACACTATGACAGCAGTACACTATCAATGCAGTACACTATGACAGTACACTATGACAGCAGTACACTATCACTGCAGTACACTATGACAGTACACTATGACTGCAGTACACTATGACTGCAGTACACTATGACTGCAGTGCACTATGACAGTACACTATGACAGTACACTATCACAGAAGTACACTATGACAGTACACTATGACTGCAGTACACTATGACAGTACACTATCACAGAAGTACACTATGACAGTACACTATAACTGCAGTACACTATGACAGTACACTATGACAGTACACTATGACAGTACACTTTGACTGCAGTGCACTATGACAGTACACTATGACAGCAGTACACTATCACTGCAGTACACTATGACAGTACACTATGACTGCAGTACACTATGACAGTACACTATGACTGCAGTACAATATGAGAGTACACTATGACAGTACACTGTGACTGCAGTACACTATGACAGTACACTATCACAGCAGTACAATATGACAGTACACTATCACTGCAGTACACTATGAGAGTACACGATGACAGTAAACTATGACTGAAGTACACTATGACAGTACACTATCACAGCAGTACACTATGACAGTACACTATGACTGCAGTACACTATGAGAGTACACTGACAGTACACTATCACAGCAGTACACTTTGACAGTACACTATGACAGTACACTATGGCTGCAGGTCACTATGACAGTACACTATCAATTCAGTACACTATTAGAGTACACGATGACAGTACACTATGGCTGCAGTACACTATGACAGCAGTACACTATCACTGCAGTACACTATGACAGTACACTATGACAGCAGTACACTATCACTGCAGTACACTATGACTACTATGACAGTACACTATCACAGTAAACTATGACAGTACACTATGACAGTACTCTATCACAGCAGTACACTATGACAGTACACTCTGAAAGCAATACACTATGACAGTACACTATGACTGCAGTACAATATGAGAGTACACTATGACTGCAGTACACTATGACAGTACACTATGACTGCAGTACACTATGACAGTACATTATCACAGCAGTACACTATGAAAGTACACTATCACAGCAGTACACTATGACAGTACACTATGACTGCAGTACACTATGAGAGTACACTATGACAGTACACTATGACTGCAGTACACTATGACAGTACACTATCACAACAGTACACTATGAGAGTACACTATGACAGTACACTATGACTGGAGTACACTATGACAGTACACTATCACAGCAGTACACTATGACAGTACACTATGGCTGCAGTACACTATGACAGTACACTATCAATGTAGTACACTATGACAGTACACTATGACAGTACACTATGACTGCAGTACACTATGACAGTACACTATGACAGTACACTATGACTGCAGTACACTATGACAGTACACTATCACAGCAGTACACTATGACAGTACACTATGACTGCAGTACACTATGACAGTACACTATGACAGCAGTACACTATCACTGCAGTACACTATGACAGTACACTATGACAGCAGTACACTATCACTGCAGTACACTATCACTGCAGTACACTATGACAGTACACTATGACTGCTGTACACTATGACAGTACACTATCACAGCAGTACACTATGACTGCAGTACACTATGACAGTACACTATCACAGCAGTACACTATGACAGTACACTATGACTGCAGTACACTATGAGAGTACACTGACAGTACACTATCACAGCAGTACACTTTGACAGTACACTATGACAGTACACTATGGCTGCAGTACACTATGACAGCACACTATCAATTCAGTACACTACGAGAGTACACGATGACAGTACACTATGACAGTACACTATCAATTCAGTACACTACGAGAGTACACGATGACAGTACACTATGGCCGCAGTACACTATGACAGCAGTACACTTTCACTGAAGTACATTATGACGGTACACTATGACAGCAGTACACTATCACTGCAGTACACTATGACTACTATGACAGTACACTATCACAGTAAATTATGACAGTACACTATGACAGTACTCTATGACAGCAGTACACTATGACAGTATACTCTGAAAGCAGTACACTATGACAGTACACTATGACTGCAGTACAATATGAGAGTACACTATGACTGCAGTACACTATGACAGTACACTATGATTGCAGTACACTATGACAGTACATTATCACAGCGTAGTACACTATGAAAGTACACTATCACAGCAGTACACTATGACAGTACACTATGAGAGTACACTATGAGAGTACACTATGACTGCAGTACACTATGACAGTACACTATGAGAGTACACTATGACAGTACACTATGACAGCACACTATGACAGCAGTACACTATGACTGCAGTGCACTATGACAGTACACTATGACTGCAGTACACTATGACAGTACACTATGACAGTACATTATGATTGCGGTACACTATGACTGCAGTACACTATGACAGTACACTATCACAACAGTACACTATGAGAGTACACTATGACAGTACACTATGACTGGAGTATACTATGACAGCACACTATCACAGCAGTACACTATGACAGTACACTATGGCTGCAGTACACTATGACAGTACACTATGACAGTACACTATGACTGCAGTACACTATGACAGAACACTATCAATGCAGTACACTATGACAGTACATTATGACAGTACACTATGACTGCAGTACACTATGACAGTACACTATGACAGTACACTATGACTGCAGTACACTATGACAGTACACTATCACAGCAGTACACTATGACAGTACACTATGACTGCAGTACACTATGACAGTACACTATGACAGCAGTACACTATCACTGCAGTACACTATGACAGTACACTATGACAGTACACTATGACTGCTGTACACTATGACAGTACACTATGACAGCAGTACACTATCACTGCAGTACACTATGACAGTACACTATGACAGTACACTATGACTGCTGTACACTATGACAGTACACTATCACAGCAGTACACTATGACTGCAGTACATTATGACAGTACACTATCACAGCAGTACACTATGACAGTACACTATGACTGCAGTACACTATGAGAGTACACTGACAGTACACTATCACAGCAGTACACTTTGACAGTACACTATGACAGTACACTATGGCTGCAGTACACTATGACAGTACACTATCAATTCAGTACACTACGAGAGTACACGATGACAGTACACTATGGCTGCAGTACACTATGACAGCAGTACACTATCACTGCAGTACACTATGACGTGCACACTATGACAGCAGTACACTATCACTGCAGTACACTATGACTACTATGACAGTACACTATCACAGTAAATTATGACAGTACACTATGACAGTACTCTATGACAGCAGTACACTATGACAGTATACTCTGAAAGCAGTACACTATGACAGTACACAATGACTGCAGTACAATATGAGAGTACACTATGACTGCAGTACACTATGACAGTACACTATGATTGCAGTACACTATGACAGTACATTATCACAGCAGTACACTATGAAAGTACACTATCACAGCAGTACACTATGACAGTACACTATGAGAGTACACTATGACAGTACACTATGACTGCAGTACACTATGACAGTACACTATGAGAGTACACTATGACAGTACACTATGACAGCACACTATGACAGCAGTACACTATCACTGCAGTACACTATGACAGTACACTATGACAGTACACTATGACTGCAGTGCACTATGACAGTACACTATGACTGCAGTACACTATGACAGTACACTATGACGTAAGTACATTATGGCGGCGACACTATGACAGTACACTATGACAGCACTACACTATCACTGCAGTACACTATGACAGTACACTATGACAGCAGTACACTATCACTGAAGTACACTATGACTACTATGACAGTACACTATCACAGTAAACTATGACAGTACACCATGACCGTACTCTATCACAGCAGTACACTATGACAGTACACTATGACTGCAGTACACTATGAGAGTACACTATGACTGCAGTACACTATGACAGTATACTATGACTGCAGTACACTATGACTACATTATCACAGCAGTACACTATGACAGTACACTATCACAGCAGTACACTATGACAGTACACTATGACTGCAGTACACTATGACAGTACACTATCACTGCAGTACACTAGGAGAGTACACTATGACAGTACACTATGACTGCAGTACACTATGAGAGTACACTATCACAGCAGTACACTATGACAGTACACTATGACTGCAGTACACTATGAGAGTACACTGACAGTACACTATCACAGCAGTACACTTTGACAGTACACTATGACAGTACACTATGGCTGCACACTATCAATTCAGTACACTATGAGAGTACACTATGACAGTACACTATCACAGTAGTACACTATGACAATACACTATGACTGCAGTACACTATGAGAGTACACTGACAGTACACTATCACAGCAGTACACTATGACAGTACACTATGAAAGTACACTATGACTGCAGTACACTGTGACAGCAGTACACTATCACTGCAGTACACTATGACTACTATGACAGTACACTATCACAGTAAACTATGACAGTACACTATGACAGTACTCTATCACAGTAGTACACTATGACTACTATGACAGTACACTATGACAGTACACTATGACAGCAGTACAATCTGACAGCAGTACACTATGACAGTACACTATGACTGCAGTACAATATGAGAGTACACTATGACTGCAGTACACTAGGAGAGTACACTATGACTGCAGTACACTATGACAGTACATTATCACAGCAGTACACTATGAAAGTACACTATCACAGCAGTACAATGACAGTACACTATGACAGTACACTATCACTGCAGTACACTATGACTGCAGTACAATATGAGAGTACACTATGACTGCAGTACACTATGAGAGTACACTATGACTGCAGTACACTATGACAGTACATTATCACAGCAGTACACTATGAAAGTACACTATCACAGCAGTACACTATGACAGTACACTATGACTGCAGTACACTATGAGAGTACACTGACAGTACACTATCACAGCAGTACACTTTGACAGTACACTATGACAGTACACTATGGCTGCAGTACACTATGACAGCACACTATCAATTCAGTACACTACGAGAGTACACGATGACAGTACACTATGACAGTACACTATCAATTCAGTACACTACGAGAGTACACGATGACAGTACACTATGGCCGCAGTACACTATGACAGCAGTACACTATCACTGAAGTACATTATGACGGTACACTATGACAGCAGTACACTATCACTGCAGTACACTATGACTACTATGACAGTACACTATCACAGTAAATTATGACAGTACACTATGACAGTACTCTATGACAGCAGTACACTATGACAGTATACTCTGAAAGCAGTACACTATGACAGTACACTATGACTGCAGTACAATATGAGAGTACACTATGACTGCAGTACACTATGACAGTACACTATGATTGCAGTACACTATGACAGTACATTATCACAGCAGTACACTATGAAAGTACACTATCACAGCAGTACACTATGACAGTACACTATGAGAGTACACTATGACAGTACACTATGACTGCAGTACACTATGACAGTACACTATGAGAGTACACTATGACAGTACACTATGACAGCACACTATGACAGCAGTACACTATGACTGCAGTGCACTATGACAGTACACTATGACTGCAGTACACTATGACAGTACACTATGACAGTACATTATGATTGCGGTACACTATGACTGCAGTACACTATGACAGTACACTATCACAACAGTACACTATGACAGTACACTATGGCTGCAGTACACTATGACAGTACACTATGACAGTACACTATGACTGCAGTACACTATGACTGCAGTACACTATGACAGTACACTATCAATGCAGTACACTATGACAGTACATTATGACAGTACACTATGACTGCAGTACACTATGACAGTACACTATGACAGTACACTATGACTGCAGTACACTATGACAGTACACTATCACAGCAGTACACTATGACAGTACACTATGACTGCAGTACACTATGACAGTACACTATGACAGCAGTACACTATCACTGCAGTACACTATGACAGTACACTATGACAGTACACTATGACTGCTGTACACTATGACAGTACACTATGACAGCAGTACACTATCACTGCAGTACACTATGACAGTACACTATGACAGTACACTATGACTGCTGTACACTATGACAGTACACTATCACAGCAGTACACTATGACTGCAGTACATTATGACAGTACACTATCACAGCAGTACACTATGACAGTACACTATGACTGCAGTACACTATGAGAGTACACTGACAGTACACTATCACAGCAGTACACTTTGACAGTACACTATGACAGTACACTATGGCTGCAGTACACTATGACAGTACACTATCAATTCAGTACACTACGAGAGTACACGATGACAGTACACTATGGCTGCAGTACACTATGACAGCAGTACACTATCACTGCAGTACACTATGACGGTACACTATGACAGCAGTACACTATCACTGCAGTACACTATGACTACTATGACAGTACACTATCACAGTAAATTATGACAGTACACTATGACAGTACTCTATGACAGCAGTACACTATGACAGTATACTCTGAAAGCAGTACACTATGACAGTATACTCTGAAAGCAGTACACTATGACAGTACACTATGACTGCAGTACAATATGAGAGTACACTATGACTGCAGTACACTATGACAGTACACTATGATTGCAGTACACTATGACAGTACATTATCACAGCAGTACACTATGAAAGTACACTATCACAGCAGTACACTATGACAGTACACTATGAGAGTACACTATGACAGTACACTATGACTGCAGTACACTATGACAGTACACTATGAGAGTACACTATGACAGTACACTATGACAGCACACTATGACAGCAGTACACTATGACTGCAGTACACTATGACAGTACACTATGACTGCAGTACACTATGACAGTACACTATGACAGTACATTATGATTGCGGTACACTATGACTGCAGTACACTATGACAGTACACTATCACAACAGTACACTATGAGAGTACACTATGACAGTACACTATGACTGGAGTATACTATGACAGCACACTATCACAGCAGTACACTATGACAGTACACTATGGCTGCAGTACACTATGACAGTACACTATGACAGTACACTATGACTGCAGTACACTATGACTGCAGTACACTATGACAGTACACTATCAATGCAGTACACTATGACAGTACATTATGACAGTACACTATGACTGCAGTACACTATGACAGTACACTATGACAGTACACTATGACTGCAGTACACTATGACAGTACACTATCACAGCAGTACACTATGACAGTACACTATGACTGCAGTACACTATGACAGTACACTATGACAGCAGTACACTATCACTGCAGTACACTATGACAGTACACTATGACAGTACACTATGACTGCTGTACACTATGACAGTACACTATGACAGCAGTACACTATCACTGCAGTACACTATGACAGTACACTATGACAGTACACTATGACTGCTGTACACTATGACAGTACACTATCACAGCAGTACACTATGACTGCAGTACATTATGACAGTACACTATCACAGCAGTACACTATGACAGTACACTATGACTGCAGTACACTATGAGAGTACACTGACAGTACACTATCACAGCAGTACACTTTGACAGTACACTATGACAGTACACTATGGCTGCAGTACACTATGACAGTACACTATCAATTCAGTACACTACGAGAGTACACGATGACAGTACACTATGGCTGCAGTACACTATGACAGCAGTACACTATCACTGCAGTACACTATGACGGTACACTATGACAGCAGTACACTATCACTGCAGTACACTATGACTACTATGACAGTACACTATCACAGTAAATTATGACAGTACACTATGACAGTACTCTATGACAGCAGTACACTATGACAGTATACTCTGAAAGCAGTACACTATGACAGTACACTATGACTGCAGTACAATATGAGAGTACACTATGACTGCAGTACACGTACAGTACACTATGATTGCAGTACACTATGACAGTACATTATCACAGCAGTACACTATGAAAGTACACTATCACAGCAGTACACTATGACAGTACACTATGAGAGTACACTATGACAGTACACTATGACTGCAGTACACTATGACAGTACACTATGAGAGTACACTATGACAGTACACTATGACAGAACACTATGACAGCAGTACACTATCACTGCAGTACACTATGACAGTACACTATGACAGTACACTATGACTGCAGTGCACTATGACAGTACACTATGACTGCAGTACACTATGACAGTACACTATGACAGTACATTATGACTGCGGTACACTATGACAGTACACTATGACAGCACTACACTATCACTGCAGTACACTATGACAGTACACTATGACAGCAGTACACTATCACTGAAGTACACTATGACTACTATGACAGTACACAATCACAGAAAACTATGACAGTACACCATGACCGTACTCTATCACAGCAGTACACTATGACAGTACACTATGACTGCAGTACACTATGAGAGTACACTATGACTGCAGTACACTATGACAGTATACTATGACTGCAGTACACTATGACTACATTATCACAGCAGTACACTATGACAGTACACTATCACAGCAGTACACTATGACAGTACACTATGACTGCAGTACACTATGACAGTACACTATCACTGCAGTACACTAGGAGAGTACACTATGACAGTACACTATGACAGTACACTATCACAGCAGTACACTATGACAGTACACTATGACTGCAGTACACTATGAGAGTACACTGACAGTACACTATCACAGCAGTACACTTTGACAGTACACTATGACAGTACACTATGGCTGCACACTATCAATTCAGTACACTATGAGAGTACACTATGACAGTACACTATCACAGTAGTACACTATGACAATACACTATGACTGCAGTACACTATGAGAGTACACTGACAGTACACTATCACAGCAGTACACTATGACAGTACACTATGAAAGTACACTATGACTGCAGTACACTGTGACAGCAGTACACTATCACTGCAGTACACTATGACTACTATGACAGTACACTATCACAGTAAACTATGACAGTACACTATGACAGTACTCTATCACAGTAGTACACTATGACTACTATGACAGTACACTATGACAGTACACTATGACAGCAGTACAATCTGACAGCAGTACACTATGACAGTACACTATGACTGCAGTACAATATGAGAGTACACTATGACTGCAGTACACTAGGAGAGTACACTATGACTGCAGTACACTATGACAGTACATTATCACAGCAGTACACTATGAAAGTACACTATCACAGCAGTACAATGACAGTACACTATGACAGTACACTATCACTGCAGTACACTATGACTGCAGTACAATATGAGAGTACACTATGACTGCAGTACACTATGAGAGTACACTATGACTGCAGTACACTATGACAGTACATTATCACAGCAGTACACTATGAAAGTACACTATCACAGCAGTACACTGACAGTACACTATGACTGCAGTACACTATGACAGTACACTATGAGAGTACACTATGACAGTACACTATGACTGCAGTACACTATGACAGTACACTATCACAACAGTACACAATGACTACACTATGGCTGCAGTACACTATGAGAGTACACTATGAGAGTACACTATGGCTGCAGTACACTATGACAGTACACTATCAATTCAGTACACTATGAGAGTACACTATGACAGTACACTATCACAGTAGTACACTATGACAGTACACTATGACTGCAGTACACTATGAGAGTACACTGACAGTACACTATGGCTGCAGTACACTATGACAGTACACTATCAATGCAGAACACTATGACAGTACACTATGACAGCAGTACACTATCACTGCAGTACACTATGACAGTACACTATCACAGCAGTACACTATGACAGTACACTATGACTGCAGTACACTATGAGAGTACACTATGACAGTACACTATGACTGCAGTACACTATGACAGTACACTATCACAACAGTACACTATGAGAGTACACTATGACAGTACACTATGACTGGAGTACACTATGACAGTACACTATCACAGCAGTACACTATGACAGTACACTATGGCTGCAGTACACTATGACAGTACACTATCAATGCAATACACTATGACAGTACACTATGACAGTACACTATGACTGCAGTACACTATGACAGTACACTCTGACAGTACACTATGACAGTACACTATCACAGCAGTACACTATGACAGTACACTATGACTGCAGTACACTATGACAGTACACTATGACAGCAGTACACTATCACTGCAGTACACTATGACAGTACACTATGACAGTACACTATGACTGCTGTACACTATGACAGTACACTATAACAGCAGTACACTATCACTGCAGTACACTATGACAGTACACTATGACTGCTGTACACTATGACAGTACACTATCACAGCAGTACACTATGACTGCAGTACACTATGACAGTCCACTATCACAGCAGTACACTATGACAGTACACTATGACTGCAGTACACTATGAGAGTACACTGACAGTACACTATCACAGCAGTACACTTTGACAGTACACTATGACAGTACACTATGGCTGCAGTACACTATGACAGTACACTATCAATTCAGTACACTACGAGAGTACACGATGACAGTACACTATGGCTGCAGTACACTATGACAGCAGTACACTATCACTGCAGTACACTATGACGGTACACTATTACAGCAGTACACTATCACTGCAGTACACTATGACTACTATGACAGTACACTATCACAGTAAATTATGACAGTACACTATGACAGTACTCTATGACAGCAGTACACTATGACAGTACTCTATGACAGCAGTACACTATGACAGTATACTCTGAAAGCAGTACACTATGACAGTACACTATGACTGCAGTACAATATGAGAGTACACTATGACTGCAGTACACTATGACAGTACACTATGATTGCAGTACACTATGACAGTACATTATCACAGCAGTACACTATGAAAGTACACTATCACAGCAGTACACTATGACAGTACACTATGAGAGTACACTATGACAGTACACTATGACTGCAGTACACTATGACAGTACACTATGAGAGTACACTATGACAGTACACTATGACAGCACACTATGACAGCAGTACACTATCACTGCAGTACACTATGACAGTACACTATGACAGTACACTATGACTGCAGTGCACTATGACAGTACACTATGACTGTAGTACACTATGACAGTACACTTTGACAGTACATTATGACTGCGGTACACTATGACAGTACACTATGACAGCAGTACACTATCACTGCAGTACACTATGACAGTACACTATGACAGCAGTACACTATCACTGCAGTACACTATGACTACTATGACAGTACACTATGACAGTACTCTATCACAGCAGTACACTATGACAGTACACTCTGAAAGCAATACACTATGACAGTACACTATGACTGCAGTACAATATGAGAGTACATTATGACTGCAGTACACTATGACAGTACATTATCACAGCAGTACACTATGAAAGTACACTATCACAGCAGTACACTATGACAGTACACTATGACTGCAGTACACTATGAGAGTACACTATGACAGTACACTATGACTGCAGTACACTATGACAGTACACTATCACAACAGTACACTATGAGAGTACACTATGACAGTACACTATGACTGGAGTACACAATGACAGTACACTATCACAGCAGTACACTATGACAGTACACTATGGCTGCAGTACACTATGACAGTACACTATGACAGTACACTATGACTGCTGTACACAATGACAGTACACTATCACAGCAGTACACTATGACTGCAGTACACTATGACAGTACACTATCACAGCAGTACACTATGACAGTACACTATGACTGCAGTACACTATGAGAGTACACTGACAGTACACTATCACAGCAGTACACTTTGACAGTACACTATGACAGTACACTATGGCTGCAGTACACTATGACAGTACACTATCAATTCAGTACACTAGGAGAGTACACAATGACAGTACACTATGGCTGCAGTACACTATGACAGCAGTACACTATACTGCAGTACACTATGACGGTACACTATGACAGCAGTACACTATCACTGCAGTACACTATGACTACTATGACAGTACACTATCACAGTAAATTATGACAGTACACTATGACAGTACTTTATGACAGCAGTACACTATGACAGTACACTATGACTGCAGTACAATATGAGAGTACACTATGACTGCAGTACACTATGACAGTACACTATGATTGCAGTACACTATGACAGTACATTATCACAGCAGTACACTATGAAAGTACACTATCACAGCAGTACACTATGACAGTACACTATGAGAGTACACTATGAGAGTACACTATGACTGCAGTACACTATGACAGTACACTATGAGAGTACACTATGACAGTACACTATGACAGCACACTATGACAGCAGTACACTATCACTGCAGTACACTATGACAGTACACTATGACAGTACACTATGACTGGAGTACACTATGACAGTACACTATCACAGCAGTACACTATGACAGTACACTATGGCTGCAGTACACTATGACAGTACACTATCAATGCAGTACACTATGACAGTACACTATGACAGTACACAAGGACAGCAGTACACTATGACAGTACACTATGACAGTACACTATGACTGCAGTACACTATGACAGTACACTATGAGAGTACACTATGACAGTACACTATGACTGCAGTACACTATGACAGTACACTATGAGAGTACACTATGACAGTACATTATGACAGCACACTATGACAGCAGTACACTATCACTGCAGTACACTATGACAGTACACTATGACAGTACACTATGACTGCAGTGCACTATGACAGTACACTATGACTGTAGTACACTATGACAGTACACTATGACAGTACATTATGACTGCGGTACACTATGACAGTACACTATGACAGCAGTACACTATCACTGCAGTACACTATGACAGTACACTATGACAGCAGTACACTATCACTGCAGTACACTATGACTACTATGACAGTACACTATGACAGTACTCTATCACAGCAGTACACTATGACAGTACACTCTGAAAGCAATACACTATGACAGTACACTATGACTGCAGTACAATATGAGAGTACATTATGACTGCAGTACACTATGACAGTACATTATCACAGCAGTACACTATGAAAGTAGACTATAACAGCAGTACACTATGACAGTACACTATGACTGCAGTACACTATGAGAGTACACTATGACAGTACACTATGACTGCAGTACACTATGACAGTACACTATCACAACAGTACACTATGAGAGTACACTATGACAGTACACTATGACTGGAGTACACAATGACAGTACACTATCACAGCAGTACACTATGACAGTACACTATGGCTGCAGTACACTATGACAGTACACTATGACAGTACACTATGACTGCTGTACACAATGACAGTACACTATCACAGCGTAGTACACTATGACTGCAGTACACTATGACAGTACACTATCACAGCAGTACACTATGACAGTACACTATGACTGCAGTACACTGTGAGTACACTGACAGTACACTATCACAGCAGTACACTTTGACAGTACACTATGACAGTACACTATGGCTGCAGTACACTATGACAGTACACTATCAATTCAGTACACTAGGAGAGTACACGATGACAGTACACTATGGCTGCAGTACACTATGACAGCAGTACACTATACTGCTGTACACTATGACGGTACACTATGACAGCAGTACACTATCACTGCAGTACACTATGACTACTATGACAGTACACTATCACAGTAAATTATGACAGTACACTATGACAGTACTCTATGACAGCAGTACACTATGACAGTACACTATGACTGCAGTACAATATGAGAGTACACTATGACTGCAGTACACTATGACAGTACACTATGATTGCAGTACACTATGACAGTACATTATCACAGCAGTACACTATGAAAGTACACTATCACAGCAGTACACTATGACAGTACACTATGAGAGTACACTATGAGAGTACACTATGACTGCAGTACACTATGACAGTACACTATGAGAGTACACTATGACAGTACACTATGACAGCACACTATGACAGCAGTACACTATCACTGCTGTACACTATGACAGTACACTATGACAGTACACTATGACTGGAGTACACTATGACAGTACACTATCACAGCAGTACACTATGACAGTACACTATGGCTGCAGTACACTATGACAGTACACTATCAATGCAGTACACTATGACAGTACACTATGACAGTACACAAGGACAGCAGTACACTATGACAGTACACTATGACAGTACACTATGACTGCAGTACACTATGACAGTACACTATGACTGCACTACACTATGAGAGTACACTATGACTGCAGTGCACAATGACCGTACACTATGACAGTACACTATGACAGCAGTACACTATCACTGCAGTACACTATGACAGTACACTATGACAGTACACTATGACAGTACACTATAACTGCTGTACACTATGACAGTACACTATCACAGCAGTACACTATGACTGCAGTACACTATGACAGTACACTATGACAGTACACTATCACAGCAGTACACTATGACAGTACACTATGACAGTACACTTTAACTGCAGTACACTATGAGAGTACACTATGACTGCAGTGCACTATGAAAGTACACTATGACAGCAGTACACTATTACTGCAGTACACTATGACAGTACACTATGACTGCAGTACACTATGACAGTACTGCAGTACATTATGACAGTACACTATGACAGTACACTATGACAGCAGTACACTATCACTGCAGTACACTATGACAGTACACTATGACTGCAGTACACTATCATTGCAGTACACTATGACAGTACACTATGACTGCAGTACACTATGACAGTACATTATCACAGCAGTACACTATGAAAGTACACTATGACAGTACACTATGACAGTACACTATGACTACAGTACCCTATGACAGTACACTTTCACAGCAGTACACTATGACAGTACAATATGACAGTACACTATGACTGCAGTACACTATGACAGGACACTATGACAGTACACTATCACAGCAGTACACTATGACAGTACACTATGACAGTACACTATAACTGCAGTACACTATGAGAGTACACTATGACTGCAGTGCACTATGAAAGTACACTATGACAGCAGTACACTATTACTGCAGTACACTATGACAGTACACTATGACTGCAGTACACTATGACAGTACTGCAGTACATTATGACAGTACACTATGACAGTACACTATGACAGCAGTACACTATCACTGCAGTACACTATGACAGTACACTATGACTGCAGTACACTATCATTGCAGTACACTATGACAGTACACTATGACTGCAGTACACTATGACAGTACATTATCACAGCAGTACACTATGAAAGTACACTATGACAGTACACTATGACAGTACACTATGACTACAGTACCCTATGACAGTACACTTTCACAGCAGTACACTATGACAGTACACTATGACAGTACACTATGACTGCAGTACACTATGACAGGACACTATGACAGTACACTATGACAGTACACTATGATAGCACTACACTATGACAGTACACTATGACTGCAGTACAATATGAGAGTACACTATGACAGCAGTACACTATCACTGCAGTACACTATGACAGTACACTATGACAGCACTACACTATGACAGTACACTATGACTGCAGTACAATATGAGAGTACACTATGACTGCAGTACACTATGAGAGTACACTGTGACTGCAGTACACTATGACAGTACACTATGACTGCAGTACACTATGACAGTACATTATCACAGCAGTACACTATGACAGTACACTATCACAGCAGTACACTATGACAGTACACTATGACTGCAGTAAACTATGACAGTACACTATCACTGCAGTACACTATGAGAGTACACTATGACCGTACACTATCACAACAGTACACTATGACAGTACACTATGGCTGCAGTACACTATGACAGTACACTATCACTGCAGTACACTATGACAGTACACTATGACAGTACACTATCAATGCAGTACACTATGACAGTACACTATGACAGTACACTATGACTGCAGTACACTATGAGAGTACACTGACAGTACACTATCACAGCAGTACACTATGACAGTACACTATGACAGTACACTATGACAGCAGTACACTATCACTGCAGTACACTATGACAGTACACTATCACAGCAGTACACTATGACAGTACACTATGACTGCAGTACACTATGACAGTACACTATGACAGTTCACTATGACTGCAGTACACTATGAGAGTACACTATGACTGCAGTGCACTATGACAGTACACTATGACAGCAGTACACCATCACTGCAGTACACTATGACAGTACACTATGACAGTACACTATGACTGCAGTACACTATGACAGTACACTATGACAGTACTCTATGACAGTACACTATGACTGCAGTACACTATGACAGTACACTATCACAGCAGTACTCTATGACAGTACACTATGACTGCAGTACACTATGACAGAACACTATGACAGTACACTATCACAGCAGTACACTATGACAGTACACTATGACAGCAGTACACTATGACAGTACACTATGACTGCAGTAATCTATGACAGTACACTATGACAGTACACTATGAGAGTACACTATGACTGCAGTGCACTATGACAGCAGTACACTATCACTGCAGTACACTATGACAGTACACTATGACTGCAGTACACTATGACAGTACACTATCACTGCAGTACACTATGACAGTACACTATGACTGCAGTACACTATGACAGTACACTATCACTGCAGTACACTATGTCAGTACACTATGACAGTACACTATCACAGCAGTACACTATGACAGTACACTATGACAGGAGTACACTATGACAGTACTGCAGTACACTATGACAGTACATTATGACAGTACACTATCACAGCAGTACACTATGACAGTACACTATGACAGCAGTACACTATCACTGGAGTACACTATGACAGTACACTATGACTGCAGTACACTATGTCAGTACACTATCACTGCAGTTCACTATGACAGTACACTATGACTGCAGTAGACTATCACTGCAGTACACTATGACAGTACACTATGACTGCAGTACACTATGACAGTACATTATGGCTGCAGTACACTATGACAGTACACTATGACAGTACACTATGAGAGTACACTATGACTGCAGTGCACTATGACAGCAGTGCACTATGACAGCAGTACACTATCACTGCAGTACACTATGACAGTACACTATGACTGCAGTACACTATGACAGTACACTATCACTGCAGTACACTATGACAGTACACTATGACTACAGTACCCTATGACAGTACACTATCACTGCAGTACACTATGACAGTACACTATGACTGCAGTGCACTATGTCAGTACACTATGACAGTACACTATCACAGCAGTACACTATGACAGTACACTCTGAAAGTACACTTTGACTGCAGTACACTATGAAAGTACACTATGACTTCAGTGCACTATGACAGTACACTATGACAGGAGTACACTATGACAGTACTGCAGTACACTATGACAGTACATTATGACAGTACACTATCACAGCAGTACACTATGACAGTACACTATGACAGCAGTACACTATCACTGGAGTACACTATGACAGTACACTATGACTGCAGTACACTATGTCAGTACACTATCACTGCAGTACACTATGACAGTACACTATGACTGCAGTAGACTATCACTGCAGTACACTATGACAGTACACTATGACTGCAGTACACTATGACAGTACATTATGGCTGCAGTACACTATGACAGTACACTATGACAGTACACTATCACTGCAGTACACTATGACAGTACACTATGACAGTACACTATGACTGCAGTACACTATGAGAGTACACTGACAGTACACTATCACAGCAGTACACTATGAAAGTACACTATGACAGTACACTATGACAGCAGTACACTATCACTGCAGTACACTATGACAGTACACTATCACAGCAGTACACTATGACAGTACACTATGACTGCAGTACACTATGACAGTACACTATGACAGTACACTATGACTGCAGTACACTATGAGAGTACACTATGACTGCAGTACACTATGACAGTACACTATGACAGCAGTACACCATCACTGCAGTACACTATGACAGTACACTATGACAGTACACTATGACTGCAGTACACTATGACAGTACACTATGACAGTACTCTATGACAGTACACTATGACTGCAGTACACTATGACAGTACACTATGACTGCAGTGCACTATCACTGCAGTACACTATGACAGTACACTATGACTGCAGTACACTATGACAGTACACTATCACTGCAGTACACTATGACAGTACACTATGACTGCAGTACACTATGACAGTACACTATCACTGCAGTACACTATGACAGTACACTATGACTGCAGTACACTATGTCAGTACACTATGACAGTACACTATCACAGCAGTACACTATGACAGTACACTATGACAGGAGTACACTATGACAGTACTGCAGTACACTATGACAGTACACTATCACTGCAGTACACTATGACAGTACACTATGACTGCAGTACACTATGACAGTACACTATCACTGCAGTACACTATGACAGTACACTATCACAGCAGTACACTATGACAGTACACTATGACAGCAGTACACTATCACTGGAGTACACTATGACAGTACACTATGACTGCAGTACACTATGTCAGTACACTATCACTGCAGTACACTATGACAGTACACTATGACTGCAGTAGACTATCACTGCAGTACACTATGACAGTACACTATGACTGCAGTACACTATGTCAGTACACTATGACAGTACACTATCACAGCAGTACACTATGACAGTACACTATGACAGGAGTACACTATGACAGTACTGCAGTACACTATGACAGTACATTATGACAGCAGTACACTATCACTGGAGTACACTATGACAGTACACTATGACTGCAGTACACTATGTCAGTACACTATCACTGCAGTACACTATGACAGTACACTATGACAGCAGTACACTATCACTGGAGTACACTATGACAGTACACTATGACTGCAGTACACTATGTCAGTACACTATCACTGCAGTACACTATGACAGTACACTATGACTGCAGTAGACTATCACTGCAGTACACTATGACAGTACACTATGACTGCAGTACACTATGACAGTACATTATGGCTGCAGTACACTATGACAGTACACTATCACTGCAGTACACTATGACAGTACACTATGACAGTACACTATCAATGCAGTACACTATGACAGTACACTATGACAGTACATTATGACAGCAGTACACTATGACAGTACACTATGAGAGTACACTATGACTGCAGTACACTATGACAGTACACTATCAATGCAGTACACTATGACAGTACACTATGACAGTACATTATGACAGCAGTACACTATGACAGTACACTATGAGAGTACACTATGACTGCAGTACACTATGAGAGTACACTATGACTGCAGTGCACTATGACAGTACATTATCACAGCAGTACACTATGACAGTACACTATCACAGCAGTACACTATAGATAGATAGATAGATAGATACTTTATTGATCCCCAAGGGGAAATTCAGGATCCTAGTAGCTCAAAGACATCACACACAATACAGCATACAACGAAATAAAATAAAAAACAAGTAAAATGCTAAAGAAGACTCAGAAGAACAGAGAAATATACCAAATCAACAGACTGGGAATTAAGTGGGTTACACAAGCGGGCTAATATAGTCCTTAGACAGTATGAATAGTAAAACAATCACACAGCGATTCAGTACACACATTGTTGTTGTAAGAGGTTATGGAAGTGTATGTGGATGTATGAAGGGGTGAAGAGGCAGATAGACTATGCAGAGAAGTCTATCTCACCTCTTCCTTTCAGTGAAGCATTGTAGAGCTGTATAGCCCTAGGGACAAAAGACTTCCTCAGCCTGTCGGTTGTACATGGCAGTGAACGTAGCCTCCCACTGATCGAGCTCTTTTGATTTGAGATAGTGTTATGGAGTGGATGACAGTCATTGTCCAAAATATTCGTCAGTTTGTTCAGGGTCCTTTTGTCTGACACTGAAGTGATACACTCCAGTTCCACTCCCACAACCGAGCCAGCTTTCCTTACCAGTCTAAAACACTTGCGCGTTGTTGCTTCCCCCTTCAGGTCCTGAAGAATTGCATCCCCGTTACCTCCATTGGACCGGTACCAGCGCTGTGTGTGTCATTAACACATTAAAAATACATATTTTATATATTTTTAACATATTGACTACTGCTTTAATTAAGGGATTAGGGCTTGATATTGCTTATATTTTCAATTTTTTCCTCTTTTTTATGTCTTTTTATATTTTTGTATTCCAAATAAAATTTCCACTGTTTTTTCATTTAGTTTTGGATTAATCAATGGTGTGCTTGATCGGCTTTTGAGTATTTGCCAAGGTATTGCCTTTCCATTAACGTGGAGCATATTTAAAGTACATTTTCATAATCAACACTTTTATGCTTGTAATAATATCAATTTAGTCATTCTATTTATATTATAATGTTGTTGAATTCTTAAATTTGACTGGTCAGGAGGTGTTCATTAGTTTTCTAATGCCTCGTGATAACAGGACTTAACTGCCACGGCATTAAACATAACTATAAACTGATTTTCACAAAGCATTCTGAGTTATTTTTTACTTAATTCGAAAAAAAATATATTGTTGTCAAATGACTGTGTTATAAGAGTATAAAACACTTTGGGATGTGCTGTTATAAGAAAAGAATCTGCTTAGGTGTTGTAAACAAATCACACCACACCATGAAGATTTCCTATGAAAATAGCACAGTCGAGTATGTTTTAGTCTTTAGATATTATGCTGGCCTTATTTAATATGATATTGCCTTGATACCGCTTCACAAGCAAGTGTTGTTTATATTTAGCCGATGATGTATTTGATGTTTTCAGAATTTGTGTCCACGTTTCTGCCTCTCTGTGACAGGTTGCTGCTCAGGGACTGTCTGATGACAGGAAAAATAACCTTCTCTCTCACACTCACCTGGGTCTGATGCCTACAGCAGGAAAATAAGCATAGCATAACAGGGTCTAGCATGCTGTATATACACATACAGTATCTCAAAAAAAAAAAAAAAAAAACAAAAAGTGTAATTATTTGATTATATAATATTAAGTAACAAAAAAAAAAAAAAAAAAAAATAAAAAAAATAAAAATAGTAAGTAGTATTCAACTTGTAGTAACAGTGTCAATTTGCTGTCCCCTCAAAATAACTCAACACACAGCCATCAATGTCTAAACTGCTGGCAACAAAAGTAAGTACACCCCTAAGTGAAGATGTGAAACATTACATTAGCTTATTATAGGCTACAATGTATGAAAGAGAAGACACTACAGATAAGCATTCAACTGACAACAAAATATTTTTATCTTTTTATCACAATTTGATGAAATAAATACATAGAATTAAATAGCATGTCCTGAATCTCAGTAACAGTTCCTTAATGCAAGAATGTATTGCTTGGTGCAATGTTGGGGGAAACAGATCTCATGTAGATTCTTTAAGAGGCATGATGATCAGCGGTGCTGAGTTTTTACCACTGTAATTGCGTGAAGGACTGAAGAATGGATAAAGTTTCTCAGTGAACGTCTGACCAGTGAAAGAGTAGATAAGAGACTTTGCATCAACATCATAGAAGGAGATCAGACCCTCCTCATAATCCACAAACACTCCCACCTTCTGAGGAGCCTGTTTCAAGGAGAGGGGAACAGGAGGAGAGTCACAAGCCTCGTATTCAGTCTTGTGTCTCAGCCACATTGTCCAGTATCCATTCATAGGGCTGGTTATTATTTTTACTTTCCTCTTAACAGACTCTCGGGCCACTCCTATATCCCACTTAGTCTTCTCTCTGACCTGCACCTCAAAGTAAAATCTCCCTGAGGAGAATCCCTCCTTTCCCAACGCACAGACGCATTGATTAAACCTCTCTGAGTTATCATGGAGATTCTGTTGCAAGTCTCCATGTCTCACTTGCTTTCCATCATGAGACAGGATGAGTTCAGGATGAGCTGTATCCGGATCCAGAGTCACATCCACTGAGAGACAGAGACACAATTTAAAACCACTTTATAACTTTATATAGTGGGTGATAATTAAGAAATATAGATTTAGTCATGTGATGAATGAGAACCCACACACCTGCATATTGTTGATTTCTCTTCAGATCTGTTTGGAAAAGAGTGATAACAATTTATTATTTAAGTCAAAATCATAAATAAACTAGTATTCTAACAAGTGGTAAGGCCAGAAATGAAACCGAGGATGGGCCTGGGTGAAACAGGGTGGGCAAGGGTTTGAAATAACTCAAATGCCAGCAGTGGAAGTGGTGGCTTGGTGGTTAAGGCATTGGGTAACTGATCATAAGGTCGTGGGTTCAAGCCCCGGTGCTTCGAAACTGCACGTAAATAGTTCCATTATAGCATGTTGTTGCCACATGGCAACAATTAAGAGCAAGGCTCTTAATCCTCTCTGCTCCAGGGGGCGCTGTATCATGGCTGACCCTGCAACCCTCTGACCAACCTCCTAACATGCTGGGGTATGTGAAGAAAAGAATTTCACTCTGCTGTAAAGACTCATTATCATTAAATGATTGCAGAAAGACAACAAATTGAAAGTCTACTTGAGAAGCCTACTTGTGGAATAATTCACCTCAGTTACAACACAATGCTCAATCATCACAAATGTCAGTTATTTACTGTAGCTTAAACACACACACAGCCTCTGTAAACACAACAAAAGACTTGTCACAGAATGCACTAACATTACATCTGAACTAAATCCAGCAGTGAAACACATCACACCTAACAGAAAAATGGTTGCAGAAGACTAGATTTGACACTAAATTGTTTATAGTGCTTTTGATATTTTAGGATCCCAACTAGAATTTCATTTCATAGAACTCTTCTTACTAACTCTTACTGACTACAGTTTAACCCTTTACTGCATGGTGTTGCCATATGGCAACAATTGATTTATCTCCAATTTTTAGATAGGCAATAATACAAAATAATACAAAATGACTATTTTGAAAAGGAGGCTTTTAACCTTGACATAATAAATAAAAATGGCATGTCATATGACTAGGAAGTTCTGTTTGAACTTTCTGCAATCACATGGCCTGGTGAAAATCATCATCAGAGGACTCTCAAAATTTGACAAATTTTTCAATATTTACTTAAAGAATTTTTTTTTTATTTGTTTATTTATTCGATAAGTTAACATTTATTTGAGCATTCTGTTAAACTGCTAAATGTAATTGTTGCCATGTGGCAACAACATGCTATAATGGAACTATTTACGTGCAGTTTCGAATTGAAACAGCCCTACATAGCAACTAGGCTTCTCTAATTGTATATTTCCATTTCCAACTGTATGATATTTTCCAGAGTTGCACACTGTTGCCAACAATTTACCAATCTGTGATGTTTGAGAGATGCTGCCTAAATGGTTTGCAGCTCATACGACAAACAGTGATCAAAGTATTCATAAATAGGATGTAATTACTGCAGAATCATCATAATGTTTATACACATGCATGTTTAGACATGTTTATGTGAATCTAACAATGACAACTAAAGGACCTCACCACAAATCCTTATTGACCACTGAGTTTCGTGTTCTTACCAAAGTCAGCGTACTTGTCCATTTCCTTGTTGAGAGATTCCAGAAGCTGAGACAGAACTCTCCTCAACATCTCCACAGTATGTTTATTGGTCCAATCCTTTTAAATAAAAAAAAAAACATATATGTTTTATGTACCATTAAAGAGGTGTGTTATTGTTGGGACTTGGTGAAGACTCAGTTTTTTGAGTTGGGGGATGTTTCGTACTTTTCCTGTGTCCTTCTGCTTGTTCTGGATACCCTTAACCTCTTCTGGTATCTTCTCTAGGTGAGTCTATGATAAATATATCAGCCATTAAAAATAAAAATAAAAAAACAACAACTCTGATTTATAAACTCTGGACATTTTTTCTATGTCTTACATGTATGTCACCTTTTTTACTTGAGGTTCTTGCTTTGTAGGAATTGTCAGTCTGTGTGCAGGACTGACATATCCAGGTTCATTTGTCTCTACAGAACAGCTCCAGGGAGCTCCCATGTTCCTGACAGAGTAGTGCTCTGTGTTCTGCACAGAATGAATCAGTTTATGTCTTGAACATCAACTTCAGTTTTATAAGGAGTCAGATGAGTATTACAGTGAGAAACCACACATACCAGACAGGACTGTCAACCCCCAAAACTTTCTCTCACTTGCTCTGTGAAACGTATGGATTTCAGCTGAACTGACTTCTTGAGATGAGTGTAGCCAAGGCAGAAATGAAAGTACTCTGATTTAAACTTTTGGGGAATTCCACTATACAAATTAGTTGCGAAAGCTCAGTGTGGCGGTGTGAGCATTCCGTAAGGCAGATAATGGAGAAGTTGAGTACACACTATGAAGTGTAATTAGAGTAGAGTAATTATTTCAGTAAACACATCCAGACTAACAGAGAAATCTGATCAAAGTGAGGGGGGGGGGGGGTGAAATTGGTCTTGATTATACTCAGTAACTAAACAAAAATATGTTAATTAAAAAAAAAACAATAATTAGACTCATGGTAATCATATCCTTTTACATCTTAATAAGCTTGAATAAACTTGAAATCGTTTCAAATATGTTAGAACATCCCACTGGAATTTAAAACTTATATTACTGATATATATATTACTTATATGTTTAATAACGTTTTGAAGAGTATAATACAATTTACAGACACAGATCAATCATCAATAACACTATAATATCATATAGTTTATTATTAAATATCATTATATATACCTGTAGTGGTTTGAGTTGTTTGAGGGTGTTCAGCTGAAATGATCTGGACTCTCACTATGAAACAAATTTAAACCTTACCTTTCATTTCACCTAAATGACATCATGAAGCCACCCCCAGTGTTTTCCTTTATTTATTTATTTATTTATTTTTAATTACAGATTTGTGCCAGCAGAGGGCAGACATTCACACAATCCACAACAGCCTCTCTTTATCATCTTCCCCACAAATTCAACAAAAACAAAACTCCTTTACAAACCAGGGTTAACTTTAAGGGTATGTTCTCCCCTAAAGCTTCGGCTCATCACTGAACATTTCCATGGCATTTTAAGTGGCACCAGTGCATGAAGTCAGGGCCCCTGTGTTATAGTTAATATATCACAGTGCTCAATTACTCGTTTTATAATCTCCATTATATTATCCTTCCATTCCTCCATAAAGTGTTTACTTTTTTATTCAGTGAAATACAGTGTTTTGGTTTAGAAAACAGTAAGCGACCTGATCACATGATCGTATTCCATCAATTCCTTATGCTCATAGTATGTAAGATTTAATTAAGTGTTTACTTATATCCAACTAAGGAGCTTGTAGTCCAACACGATAAGCTGACATTACAACATGAATATGTCAACTAATGCTACGTAGGCGATGTGGAACAAAGACAAAACCTTCCAAAACTATGAAAGTCCAGAGCTCTCTGTCTTCCTCGAAGTGTGGGTCAATGTGATGTACTTGGATCTTATACTTCCTTTTTTTTGGACTTACACTTGGTAGAACAAGTCTTTATGTGTGTGTTTGTGGGGCATTTTTTATTAAGCTCTTGTAGAGATGAACAGTTAGCTGAACAAATAATTACCATATATTAGCATGACGTGCGTGAAATCAAGTACACTGTTTATTCATTTTTATTTTTTTTTATTGTGAAAAAGGCAATGTAACTTTATAACAAACCACCACCATATCAGTCATCACTGTTAAAATGTCATAAAACATGCATAATAATTCTCGTGAAAAATCGTCTCATGGATAGGTTTTAAGCAGTAACTTTCTCGATAGGAACTTTTAGTGCAGCTTAGGACAATGCTGAGCCCCTGGATTTATTTAAGAAACTATCGCTTAAAATGTTCAGCAGGCATAATGACCAATGGTGCCGAGTTTTCACCTACATACCCGTGGCCAGGGCTGAAGTATGGATAGAGATCCTCAAAAAAACACTGATCAGTGAAAGAGTAGATGTGAGACTTGGCGTCAACATTGTAGAATGAGACCAGACCCTCCTCATAATCAACAAACACCCCCACTTTCTGGGGAGCCTGTTTCAAGGAGAGGGGAACAAGGGGACGTTCACCAGCCTTATATTCTCTCCCATTTCTCAGCAGGACACTCCAGTACCCATTCTCAGGTGTGAGTGTAATTGTTCCTTTCCTGTTAACAGACTTTCGGGCCACACCTAAATCCCATTCAGTCTTCCCTCTGACCTCTACCTCATAGTAAAATTTGCCTGAGGGGAATCCCTCCTTTCCCAGCACGCAGGCGCAGTAATTAAACCTCTCTGCATTATCACGCAGTCTGAGTCGGTTTTGTCCACATCTAACTTGTCTCCCATCGTCAGACAACACGAGGTAAAAATTCGCTGTATTAGGATCCAGAGTCACCGCCACTAAAAGAGAAAATGTAATATTATGCAATAGAGACAGTGTAGATATTTATTTATGTCATCGGTAAAAGCCGACTCACCTGCATAGCGTTGAATGCTCTTTAGTTCTGTTTGGGGGGAAATCATAATGAACACTGTCTTTTCAATTTGAACAATGTAAGTATAGTAGTAAAGTAATACACTCTCATATGAAACTGTGAGTTTTTGCCGTGGAGCACTCAATAACTGAACAGACTTGTCTCCTCGGGACTTGTTTACAGCCTGCCGGAAACTCAGAAGTATTTGGCACTTCACCAACGAAATACGTTTGCCTTGAAACATCGTGTTCCAACAAGGCTACAGTATAATATACAGTAGCTCCTTAGATCAGTTTATCTTGTAAAATTAAACAAATTTTAAGCACTATCTATTTTGGTACATGTCTGTCTTGTCATTTAAGTGAGTGGTCATTGCTCTTCAGGGATTTCATTTTGGGACAGTAAGACGTAAATTAAAATAAAGATTTTACCCTATTTTGCCCTCTGAATAAACAGGTCAGTTTTAAATCACTAACAGAAACATTTTGGATGAATCAGATCATATATATATATATATATATATATATATATATATATATATATATATATATATATATATATATATATATATATATATATATATATATATATATATATATATATATATATATATATATATATATATATATATATATATATATATATATATATATATATATATATATATATATATATATATATATATATATATATATATATATATATATATATATATATATATCATATCAAATGATAGATTTTTCTCTACTCTGCAAAAACACCTCACCACAAATTCTTATTAATCAACCAGTCATCAGTACTTACTAATCTCAGGGAACTTCTCCAATTCTTCATTGAGAGACTCATGAAGCTGAGTCCTCAGAGTCTGCACACCCAGGTGAGAGTTAATCGTGACGCGAGTCCAGTGCTGGGTGTGTGGAGGGCTGCACAGTGACGGGTAAATCTACAGTACAGCAGGAGAGAGGAGAAATCCCTCAGCATGGGGACTGCTGTCCTGTCATGTGCTGCATTGCTATTGAGAAACAGAGGGACTCTGACCTGTAGGAGGTGGAGGTGATCCTCAGTGTGTGAGAGCTGCTCCAGCTCGGTGTTTCTCCTCTTTAGCTCAGTGATTTCCAGCTCCAGATGTTTAATGAACTCTTCAGCCTGCTTCTCTGCTGCTTTCTGCTTCTCCTCCATCATCTTAAGCAGCTCAGCCTGGCTTCTCTCAATGCAGCTCATCAGAGCACTGAACACAGCCATGCTTTCTGCTTTCTCCTTCTCTGTGTTCATCTAACAAGAGACACATCAAAGTCATTTTTGTTGTTGACTTGTAATTAGCAATCCTACTTAGTGCTGCAAGCAGAGTAAAGAGTAAGATCTACTTCCTTTTGTTCCTCTCTTCCTTGCGCAGACTATAAAAGGTATCAGCATAGGTGTATCTAATCTAATATCTGGCATCCTACCGACGTAAACACGATTGACTGTTTTGCTTTACAAGACATGTGGCCTCTTGTTATGAAGATGGCATGTGGAGTAACTCATTCTTAAAATCACGTATTGTTTATGTGAATTGTTGAAGTTCCTAACCTGCATTTCAGGGCAGAATGGTGAGGTGTTTGTTATGTCCTGACGTGAAGCAAAAAATCAGTTATAGCTGCAGAGCCTGTTGGGAAGAAAAAAGGTCCTTGCTGCATGTCAGAGAGCAAGCAGAAATCTGTCAATCTCACCCTTGGGAAGAAGAACGGTTTCTTCACTGCACTGAAAGACAGATTGGGGGACCTGGCCACGTACAACCCGAATATACAAGAGATGAGATGCTGTTTTTTAAAGCGTATGACACACTGTAAGGGTTAAGTGAAAGATGTATCACCAGTACAATGGCACACTTACGGCTGGCCATTACGGAAATAATGTACACGTCAAGAGCTGCAATGGGTACAGAGATGTTACAGACAGCACTTCCAGCACACCAAGCAGTACCAACAGGGCACGGCAAAACCACTGGGTCTGTTAAGGCAGCTGAAGAGACAAGTTTTGTCGGCTTAAATGCCACTGTCTGAGCCTTGTAAAAAAAAAAAAATGCTGCATTAGCAGCCGTTAGTGCCTGAACAAGTCTTTGATACACAAGAAGTATTAAATGATCGCCAACTTTTGTCTGAGACAAAACCAAGGCCAAGCAACTTGTGCAAGCTTCGACTTGCACAGAAGCTGTAGATATGAAGTGGCTTTCACTGAAGACTTCTTTTTTTAATGCCAATTGCTAGTCGGTGAATTGCAGTGTCTGCTTCGGGATGTGGAATTCAAACATTTCATGCTGTGGATGAAACCAACATTCTTAGCAAATATATTAACACAGCAGTATTTTCAAAAATGATCAATCTACCTGCTCTTGCAGATGACTACGTGCCTAGGAAAGCTCCATGTCCAATGAGGGATCACAAGCGATTTGTTAGAAGTGACTGCCGACTGCAGGTCAAGACGTGTCTTCTTCTAGTAAATGTAATTTAACACTAACCTTCTAGAAGGCACCGAGGGGAGTTTCACTTGTGGACAACATAGAGGCCTACTGTCTATCTTCCCTACATTTTACAGACATTTTTTCAACACACACCATGTTCTCTGGAGTGAATTCGAGTGATTCTCATCCTTACTAGGAACTAGTATTACTGAGTGACGTACAGCCTCAGTAAATTGTAGTGTTTGCACTATTCATTTGTGCTGCCTCGAACTGCCTGGCGAGGGACACCATCGGTACGGGTTACAAACCCTCAGGACAAATTTCTTACATTGCCTCCACTACTTTCAGTCGAGACTTACCTTATTGACTTTTGCAGATTCTTTGACTTCTTTTATCTTCTTTAGTCGGCTCTGGATCATCTGCTGAAATGCTGCCTGTGTCTCCCCCAGCTGGCACTGTTCCAAATGAAGAAATTATCGTGCACACATATCTTAGAACTTGACAAATTTCACTATTTAAAAAATGCCTATTAAAATATGTCACTTACTTTCTTCACGACACTCTCCTCCTCTATAGGAACAATGTTGTGAGTTTTGTGCTCTCCCTCCGTGCAGAACTGACACACACATATCTGGTCGTCTCGACAGAACAGCTCCAGGGGTCTCTCGTGTTTCTGACAGATGTAGTCCTCCAGGTTCTCCACAGGGTTGATCAGTTTGTGCCTTTTGAACTTTGCTGTAGTTCTATGAAACAGCAGGTGAGCGCTACAGAGAGAAACCCCACAGTGCAGACAGGACTTAACCGCTTCCAGCTTTTCCCCAATGCAGGAGTCACACAGAACCGTTTCAATCATGGAGAGAAGCGGATCTGCAGCGACGCTGGATTTCACCTGAACTGTCTGCTTAAACTGAGCAGCCAGTCCAGAGATGAACGTATTCACACGAAGCTCGGGTCTATTGTGGAAATCCTCTTTACAAACTGGACACTGGCAGCGTAGACAAGTGTCCCAGTATTTTCTAAGACAGACCTTACAGAAGTTGTGTCCACATGGAGTAGAGACTGGATCGGTGAACACGTCCAGACAGATGGAACACTGCAGCTCATCTTCAGATAGGACACTGCAGGAGGAAGCCATGACTGATAGAGGAGACACGGACGTAGATCTGTACACACATTCGAATTTCAAAGGATGAATTTCAGCGCTTTACTAAACCAAAGCGTTTACGATAAAGGTAAAACCCTCAAACAAGGGTTGTAGTTGCCTAATGTTTTGCCAAAAAAATGTTAGATATCCCACAATGTGTTGCATTTTCATGTATTTTACTGTAAACCAATACAGGCCTCCATGTCTAACCCAGAACCCAGTAGTGAACCCAGTAGTGTTTTGGTGTAAGATGAATAATGTCCAGCATTTTTACAGTGTATTAAGCTACAGTGCAGGACAACTTTACATGAGATTTGAGTAGAGTGAGTGAACAAAGTATCACTGTACATAAGACTAGGGAAGTAATGATCAAAGGCACCAGAGTGTCAACTCTCCAGTCAGATCACTGTGCTGAACGGACTCATTCATGTCTGCCCTGCTCCAGTCCAGTCTGATTGCGCAATAAACTCCAGTAACGTTTAATAACAGCGATGCTGCAGTAACGCAGGAGATAAATCACATTACCAGGTTCTGAGTTCTCTCCTTCACTCGTTTCTTCCTCCCTCTAAAATGGACCTGCTGTGGGTTTAGTTCCTCAGAGAAACACTGGAGAAGTTTCACGCTAGGAGAAAGGCTGTGGCGGTTTCCCGCCTTACTTTTAACTTTCGTTTTGTCTGAAATCCAGTATGAAGTCCCTCCCACCGTCATATGAAGTCCCTCCCAGCGTCATATGAAGTCCCTCCCAGCGTCATATGAAGTCCCTCCCACCATCAGCCGAGTGAAAGCAGGTTTACCTGAAGAACTTTAGGACTTTGTATCATTTTATTTTCAGTACAAGTGCTCAATTCACCATTATTGTTATTATTACTACTACTACTATTATTATTATTATTATTATTATTATTATTATTATTATTATTATTATTATTACTGTTATTATTATTATTATTATTATTACTATTAGTAGTAGTAGTAGAATCATTATTATTATTATTTTTATTAGTAGTAGTAGAATTATTATTATTATTATTAGTAGTAGTAGTAGTAGTAGAATTATTATTATTATTAGTAGTAGTAGTAGTAGTAGTAGATTTATTATTAGTAGTAGTAGTAGTAGTAGTAGGTATTATTATTAGTAGTAGTAGTAGTAGTAGTAGTAGAATTATTATTATTAGTAGTAGTAGTAGTAGTAGTAGATTATTATTATTATTAGTAGTAGTAGTAGTAGTAGTAGATTATTATTAGTAGTAGTAGTAGTAGTAGATAGTATTATTATTAGTAGTAGTAGTAGTAGTAGTGAGATTATTATTATTATTAGTAGTAGTAGTAGGTGGTAGTAGATTATTATTAGTAGTAGTAGTAGTAGTAGTAGAATTATTATTATTATTAGTAGTAGTAGTAGTAGAGTTATTATTATTATTATTAGTAGTAGTAGTAGTAGTAGGTTATTATTATTAGTAGTAGTAGTAGTAGTAGTAGTAGTATTATTATTATTATTATTAGTAGTAGTAGTAGTAGTAGTAGTAGTAGAATTATTATTATTATTATTAGTAGTAGTAGGTAGTAGTAGTAGTAGTAGTAGAATTATTATTAGTATTAGTAGTAGTAGTAGTAGTAATTATTATTAGTAGTAGTAGTAGTAGTAGTAGTAGTTATTATTATTATTATTAGTAGTAGTAGTAGTAGTAGAATTAGTAGTAGTAGTAGTAGTAGAATTATTATTATTATTATTAGTAGTAGTAGTAGTAGTAGTGTAATTATTATTATTATTATTAACGTTAGTTAGTAACGTAAGCAGAGAGTGCAGGTGTTAGCATGGCCTGCTGCAGTCTTGACCTGTCTCCAATTGACCATGTGTGGCACATTTTGAAGCACAAATAAGGCCACAAATGCCCCGTACAGTTGCACAGCTGAAGAAATGCATCATGGATGAATGGGGGAAATTCTGCTTGCTAAACTTAACCAACTGGTGTCTTCAGTGTCCAAACACTTAATAAGTGTTATTAAAAGAAAAGGTGATGTTACCCAGTAATACTGTAATGAATGAGGCCTCCGTGGTTCCTCCCACTCACCACCAGAGGGCAACATTCAAGGCTTTGATGCTCATGTACTAGATCTTGTCTGGAACAGCACCCTCCTACCTCAACTCTCTCCTGAAGGCTTACGTTCCCTCACGCGATCGATTAACAACCGATCAATTAACAACACTACTCAGCATGGCTCAAGGTCCCTTTCCAGAACCTTCACACTAACTGTCCCTCAATGGTGGAATGGACTTCTAACCATAATCCGGACCACAGAATCTGTTTAAAAAAAACAGCTAAAACCCCACCTCTTCCATGAGCACATAACTAACCCCTAAAATGCCAACCCCACAAAGAAAACGTACTCTAGCTCTTACACCTCTACTCTGCGCACTTTGCTTTTCTTGAACTCAATTATAAAATCTTGCATGATAGCACTACTTATATTGTTCTCCGCTTGATATATCGCCTTGCTTGTATTTCCTCATTTGTAAGTCGCTTTGGATAAAAGCATCTGCTAAATAAATGTAATGTAGTGTAATGTAATGTAATGTCAACGCTAGAGCTCAAAATGGCCCTTGGGCTGAGACCTACCAATGGACCCTTCATTTAAACCAATAGGTGCTGCCATGACCTGTCTCTAGGCTTCAAAACCAATGAGAGTCTGTGCTTCAGAATACTCTTCCCCACATTCCTACAAGTTTACAGCGAGCTATGTAATGGTGCCTTTTGAAGTGAGTGAAGCATCGTGTAGCCAATGAGCTGCTGAAAATAATGATACATTGCTTTCCGGGTGTGTTTCAACACTCCATCTTAAAAGTTCCTGTATAATGCTCTGTAACCAATGGCACAAGAATGAGTAAACGTGCACAAAGGTTTCAAGTATGAATATACGTATGGAAATACATATAAATATACATTTTGTAGACTGCTGGATATGTGATATGATAATTATAGATGTTGGCATCTGCAGGCCTCTGTATAAAAAATAAAAAAAATTCAAGCAAAAAAAACCCTTCTCTTTCAGTGTATTCCAACCTCTATTACTCAATACCAGTAGCACTTACAATGATTCAGACTTAATTCAATTGAATTTTAATTAGGGTATGCCTTGGATAGGTGTTTTAGGCTAATTTTACTAAAAGTTTATGGGGTTAACAAGGAAATTAACAATGAAACAGCAGAAGCAGGCTACTCTGCATGCCTCATAACAAGAAGTTTCCTGGGTTTGATTCCTGTCCAATGCATGACCTTTTACCTGGGTGTCCAAGTGCTTCAATGCCATCACTGAATGGCAATGGAACGACATTACACTACACTACAGAAACCATGACAGACCCACTGATTGGCTGTTGCCTGAGGTCTGGGGAACAACAAACCACTTAATCTACATCGGCCCAATGGCTATCAAGATTTCAGGGTAGGTTAAGTTTAAGGGCAACCAATCCAGATTGAGATGAATGGTCAATTGGTGAGAAATGTTAATTATCACTTGGGTGTGAAATGTCCCTTGACAGGATTTCTGTATCTATCATGGCAACAATGGCCACAGTACCGAATATTATTTCAGCCACTACAATACCTGTACTGGTATATAATCAGGTGTACAGTATACGAACATGTGCAAATTAACACTGAACTACAGAAATTATTTACTTTAAGTTATTGCTGCGAACGGAGGTTCTACGTGGTACTGAATTATAGGGTGTACTGTCGGTTTACTCAAGAGAGAAACTTGTTTCTTTATAGAAGTTGATGAGGACCAACCAATTGTTATCAAGGCTCAGATAACTAATACACAGAATTAAAACAGGGTGTAATCCTGTCTGCCATGAAAATCATTAACAAACCTAAAAGAGCAACAACACTCACATATTAGTAAAATCCATCCATCTTCTACTGCTTATTCCTTCTTCAGGGTCACGGGGAACCTGGAGTCTATCCCAAGGAGCATAGGGCACAAGGTGGGGTACACCCTGGACAGGGTGCCAGTCCATCGCAGGACACAATCACATACACACTCACACACCCATTCATACACTACGGACACTTTAGACACGCCAATCAGACTACCATGCATGTCTTTGGACTGGGGAAGGAAACCGGAGTACCCGGAGGAAACCCCCGCAGCACAGGGAGAACATGCAAACTCCGCACACACACGGCCCCGGTGGGACTCGAACCCCGGAGACGAACATGCTAACCACTAAGCCACCGTGCAACCCCAAATGCAATGTAATCCATTCTAAGCATTACAGTAAGTTAAAGTCTAAGTTAGTAGTAGTAGTAGTACATTTTAAAGATGACGATGGTCGTTAAATATCTAAAGGCTACATGACTGAATCAAAGCTTTACCATAATTATTTGCAAGAGGGTCTCAATATGCTTTTATATTTTTATTTTTCAATACAAAAGATTTCACCAAGTTTATTACTCTCCATGGACAATATTTGCCTTTCTCTCATGTTAACTTTAAACAGCTTGAAGTGTATTTCAGAGAACAGACAACAATAGAAACGTAAATAGATCACATTGTCACAATCAAATTGTAACAGTTTCAACAATTAAAATATTGTGTAGAAAGAATTTCTGTAATTGTTACAGACCATTTTGATTTATACATCAGAGAAAAGAAAAAAATATCTAACTTTCTCTTCTAACCTTAAAAGCAGCTGTCTAATTCCAGTGTATATAGGTTTAATTCTTATCCTGTAAAGTTGGTTTCTGTGGAAAAATAATGTTCAATAGAGGTGATGATCAGTGGTGCTGAGTTTTTACCACCATTAAGACAAGGGCCGAAGAATGGGTAGAGTTTCTCAGTGAAAGTCTGACCAGTGAAAGAGTAGATATGAGACTTGGCCTCAACATCATAGAATGAGACCAAACCTTCCTCATAATCCACAAAGACCCCCACCTTCTGAGGAGCCTGTTTCAGTGTAAGGGGGATGAGTGGAGATTCACAAGCCTTATATTCAGACTTATTTCTCAGCAACATAATCCAGTATCCATTCTTTGGACTGTATGTAATTTCCCCTTTCCTGTTAATGGACTTTCGGACCACTCCTAAATCCCAAGCTGTTTTCCCTCTGACCTGCACATCATAGTAAAATCTCCCTGAGGAGAATCCCTCCTTTCCCAGAACATTGACACAACGCTTAAACCTCTCTGGGTTATCAGGAACATTCTGTCCTTTGTTGCCACATCTCACTTGCTTCATGTTATTAGACAGGACAAGTTTAGAATTTGCTGTATCAGGATCCAGAGTCACTTCCACTGCGAGAAAGAGAAATGGCCCATGTTAATATTATTCATTTACATTTATGCATTTAGCAGACGCTTTTATCCAAAGCGACTACTCAGAGTATAATAGCAAATACAGGTATATTTAGTTATTTAATGAATGAAAGCTAACATACCTGCATATTGTTGAAATATCTTCAGTTCTATTTGAGAAAAATAAAAATCACCTTTACGCACTGGCCAGTTAGAAGAATAATCTTTAATAATCTAAATGCATTTCCAAAATGGCAGGACAAACAAAATCATTATGGTAAATGTGCACTTATATAGCGCTTTTATCCAAAGCGCCTCATTCACACACATCAGTGGTAGCAGAGCTACCATGCAAGATGCTAGCTTGCCATCCGGAGCAACTTGGGGTTCAGCCCAAGGACACTTCAGCATGTGGAGTCACCCGGGCCAGGAATCGAACCGCCAACCCTACGATTAGTGGACAACCCACTCTACCAACTGCGCCACAGCCGCCTCATTAGATGTTAATGTAAACATTTGGTACACTGGGTAGTTAAACCAGCCAACTAACAGATATACATATACATATCGGGGTCTTCTTTTCATATTAGGACGGATGGATGTTGAGGAGAAATCATATTTCTTCTGTTATCCTGTTAAAATTTCTCCCTATGTGAGAGACATCTGTGAAGGACCTGCTGCACTCCTCCTTGTCTTCTGGGTCTACATGTGGTGTTGCCTTGTTGGGTAGAAAGAGTTTAAATGCCCTATCCACAGCTGCATAAGGGCTGTGTCTGATTTGAGGAAGCCTGGCCAGGCACCACAGGTGCACTTGCAGAGTTCCTTTACAAATGGTTAAGGATGAGCTCTCCTTCCACAAGTTGGGGAAAGACCCCTTCTCCAGCGGTCTGCCCATATACACTGTAATGCCGCATTCGTAGTATCTTGCATGTTTTTGGAAAAAACATGGATGCCTCTTTTCGAAAATCTGTCTTTTATTTGCTCTGTCAGAGCACTTAAAGCTAATAAAAAGCTACTTTAAGTGCACTTTTACAGCTACATGCCTGTGTGGCTATTGGTTCTGTTCTACTATAGTGAACTTCAAACATTCATGCAACATTTTGGACTGAAATTGCACTACATCAACAACAGCAGACAATCGGAAGTAGTTTAGCAACAAGCTAGCAGGATAACGTTAGTGATAACTCTAATGTTGATGATTACCTTTTCTAAACAGCAATTAGTATGGTCGATGTTATAGATTTACCCAGTTATTGTGTCTGTATGTTAACTCATCTAAAGCCAGTACTGCTATGCTGTAAACTAATTTAAAAGTACAAGTAAAGTAAAAGTAGAGAAGGGATTATTTACACTGTTCACAGTGTGTCCAACCATGTAGATTTGATGTCATTGATGTCACTTGAGAGTGCAGTAGCTGATTCCCCCATGCCATGGGATGACATATCCTTGCCCTTCAAGCCAGAGAGACCATGCTTCAGCTTAAGTGCTTCCCTCCAGTAAGTCTTTATGTGCTTGACACATGAGGGAGGACCAGTAGGAGCTGTTTCCTAGACCTAGGGGAGGGCCCAGTGGGAGCCTGCTCAGTGACATCAATGAGGATTCCAAACAGTTGAAAAACAGTCAGCCTGCTGGAAAACGGGGATTGGGTGGGAGCAATCATCCTCATTGTACTGAGAGCACGACAAGCTGGTTTGCAGCTGTGACAGACAGGCAGGTACCCTAAGCTACGCAAGTAGCCTGAAATTACTAGTTAATGGAACAAGTGTGTTAGTGTAGCAGGCTAATCAATACCACATTGGGGACTGTGTTAGAATGAGAGTTATGCCTGGTGGAGAATAATCTAAAGGGATCCTATGAACAGAGGAATGAAAGCTCGTGTTGAAATGTAGTTGGACAATAATACAGTAATGAGAGTTTGCAACATGGGGGAGTGTGACCAGGTTCTATATGTCTGCAGGCAGGGCGGAGTCATCCTCAGCATTGGATGCAGGCTTCTATCTGTCAGCAATCGGGTATGGATGTCCCTCTCATTGGTGGATCTCAAACATGAGATTATGAATGAGAACCCATTAAAGTACACCACAATTTCTCACGGATGATGCCATTACAAGAGCTTACCAATCTCTGGAAGTTTTTTCATCTCCTCATTGAGAGACTCCTGAAGCTGACGCAGAGTTCTCCTCAGTGTCTCCACATTCAGACGAGAATTATTTCTGACGACATTCCAGTTTTTGTTGTGTAAAGGTCCATGCAGAAATGGGAAAATCTACGGTACAGCAGGAGAAAGGAGAAATCCGTCAGCATGGGGACTTCTGTTCTGTCATGTGCTGCATGGTATTACTATTGAGAAAAGGAACACCTCTAACCTGTAGGAACTTGAAGTGATCCTGTGTATGTAAGAGCTGCTCCATTTCATTGTTTTTCTTTTTTAGTTCAATAACTTCCTCCTCTAGCTCTCTAATGAACTGCTCTGCTTGCCTCTCTGTTG
This sequence comes from Ameiurus melas, assembly GCA_012411365.1. Lineage (NCBI taxonomy): Eukaryota > Metazoa > Chordata > Actinopteri > Siluriformes > Ictaluridae > Ameiurus > Ameiurus melas. The sequence goes on from CM022756.1 coordinate 5,677,794, forward strand.
TTTTCTGCTTTTCTTCAATCACCTTAAGCAGGTCAGCCTGGCTTCGCTCAATACAGTGCATCAGAGCACTGAACATCTTCATGCTTTCTGTTTTTTCCTTGTCTGTGTGTTTCTAACACAGGAATATATATATTATATATTAATATATGTTATTTTTGTGATGGAGAATTCAAAGTAGTTAGTAATCCCTACGAGAAATTTTAGAGACTTGGTTTTGACTCACTTTATCGAGTTCTGTAGACTGTTTGATCTCCTCGATCTTTTCCTGTCGGTTCTGGATGATCTTCTGAACATGTTTCTGTGTCTCCACAAGGTGACGCTAATGCAGCAATGCAAACATGATACCACAAATTAGAAGTGGTTCATTTCCAGATGTATAAACAACAAATGCATTTTCTTGAACCATATAAATGTCTCACCTTCCTCTCTTGACTCTCCTCCTCCATAGGAACAGTGTTGTGATTCTTATGGTCTCCCAAAATACAGAACTGACACAAACGCATATGGTCGTCTCTGCAGAACACCTCCAGGGGTCTCTCATGTTTCTGGCAGATATAGTCCTCCAGGTTCTCCACAGGGTCAATTAGTTTGTGTTTTTGTAATTTAGGTGTAGTTTTATGGGGCAGCAGATGAGAAATACATAAAGAAACCCCACAGTCCAGACAGGACCTTAGAGCCTCAAGCTTTTCCTTAGTGCAGATGTCACAGAGAACCCCTTTCGGTTTTAGGTACGAAGGTTGATCTGCAGTGCTGCTGGATTTCACTTGAACTGACATTTTAAACTGAGCACTCAGTTCAGAAATAAAAGTGTTTACACAGAGCTCAGGTCTTTTGGGGAAATCCGCTACGCACATTGGACACTGGTAATGTGAACGGCTGTCCCAGAACTGGTTCAGACAGACCTTACAGAAGTTGTGTCCACATGGAGTAGAGACGGGATCAGTGAACACGTCCAGACAGATGGAGCACTGCAGCTGCTCTTCATATAAGAGACTGCTAGAGGAAGCCATGACTAACAAAGAAACATTATTTTTAGATGATTGTAAACATGCCCTTTTTGCTGATTTTCCAGAAACATGTAAATGACGATAAAAAAAATAGCCTTACCCTTATGAAATGTAAAGAAATTAAAACAAATAGCATTTAGCACCTCTCCTAAAACCTGTTTCTCCACCTACTTGATACAAGGGATGCATTCTCCAGATGGCATAGCCTCACCACTCCCATAATTTTATTTATTTATTTATTTTGACACTTTTTTACTGATTTTTTTTTTTATATCATTACAACAAAAAAGGTAAGCGGTGGGACATTTTAATCAGGTCGAATAAACCACAACACAATACAGTCAGTATTAGAAATGTGCGGAACAGGTTGCGTCAGTAGCATGCAATAAAAGAAAAGACATCTTAGATGCCTTATGTTATATTACCTCTCCTCCTCTGTCCCTTTTTTCCTTTTTCTTGCTCCGTCAAAAGTTACCTGCCACGGATTTAGTCACGTTGATAAAAAAAAAAAAAACAACTGTAGGTGCCTTAATGTGGAGATGGTGTTCCGACAAAGGCGTCTGTACTCTGGTTACAACCTGGTTAGGCAGTTAAGGATTGCCATCATGAAACCACTCCCAGTGTTTTTGTTTTTCATTTTGTTGGTAGACATCCATGTACAGCGCCCCATAATACATTTCTCCAGAGCGTCTTAGGAATGATTCAAGAGTGACAGTCATGAGAGAATGAGACCTGTGAGTCAGAGGGGTGGTTCTTTACTCGCTGTCTGCCCAGTAAATAGGTCTGATGACAGTGTGCAAGTGCAGCACCAGAATGAGGTGTGATTCAAAATCAACAAAAGGTCAAGTATGTATTATTGACATAAGTATGTCAGGTGTTCAGCTACACAGCATTTAAAAAAACAAAGATGTTATTGAGAAGAGCGTTCCCGCTCACCAAGACTGCCAAAGTTAATCCCCTAAGTCTCCCATGTTAAACCAACATTGTACAGCAGTTACAGGTACAGCATAGAGGCGCCTGGATACTAAGGATCCATCATGGATCGGGGGTAACCTTACCTTTGAAATTTTTGGATGGTTGATCTCACCTGGCTGGCTTTTAAAAGGTGCCCCTAAGCCCTGCTCAGTGTTTCAGTAGACCAAATCAGGTAGCAGTTATATTGTAGAATTCTCGCTTAGAATTTTCCTTCCTGTTTCATGAAGTTTGTCTGTGGAGATACACACTGTGCATTCTACTTGTGGAACATTTCAGTGATTTGGTTGTCTGATCTTCAAGCTTGTACTCAATTTTAACTTAGTTGTCACTTTGTACATTCATTTGTTTGTGCTTTTAATGGCAGTAGTGTGTGTGTGTGTGTGTGTGTGTGTGTGTATATATGAGTGTTCAGAGCACAACTAGGCCACATGGTTCAAGCAACTGCCCATGATTATTTTTTGAGTTCTGTCTCAGTTGTCCTACATGCATCACAATAGTGTTAAGAGACCCTTGGAGACCTGCAGATGAAAAAACCCAAACCTGCCAGGACAGGTGTCCAGATGTGTATGTCTTTCATCTTTCGTGAAAGATGAGAGTGTAGCTGGGGTTAACATACTATACTGTAAGATGCTGTTTGCACTCTTCAGAAGGTTGACAGCCCTAGGAAAGGAGCTATTCTTCCTCAGTCTTGCAGTGCAAGAGGCAGAGGGTGCTGACGATGTTCTCAAGAGCAGGCAGCAGGGCTCTAATTATTATTTGAGCACTACTGAAAGAGGACATTCCTCTCTGCCAGAGTGGCACCATATCGATATATAGTAGGTGAGTATGCTTTCGATGGTTCAGCAGTGACATCAGAAAGTAGTCACTGTTGTGTCTTATATATCAGTGCCGTGGTGTTAATTGTCCATGACTCTTATGGACGCCCATGAACTTGAAGCTTGAGACTCTTTCTACATATGGTGCACCATCCCCTCCACCCCCACCCCCCAAACCAGACACTATGGATAAATAAAAAACTGTAATGAATGTTGAGTGCCTACTTGAATGTTGAGTTTTATTTGTCACATTTTATTCACATGATGTCCCACATTTACTTGAAATCACGTGTGCAATTTCAGGGCACGACGTGTTGAAATGTACTTTCACAAATTTTGCACTTGAATTTCTGCACCGTAATACTCAGAGAAATATTCTTTCCATGTTGAGGTTCCACTTCATAGTGGGACCATCGTGCTCAGGGTGCGCCAGCGAAGGCTCCTTCCGTGCCAATCCGACTACCATGCATGTCTTTGGACTGGGGGAGGAAACCGGATTACCCGGAGGAAACCCCCGCAGCACGGGGAGAACATGCGAACTCCGCACACAAAGGGCCACGGTGGGAATCGAACCCCCGACCCTGGAGGTGTGAGGCAAACGTGCTAACCACTAAACACCCGAATAATAAAATAACAAAAAAAAGAAAGAAATGAAACACCTTGGGAAGAAATAAAGAGGTGACCAAGACAAACCCAATAAAGCTAAAAAAATAATAATAAACTTACACCAGTACTGGCTCTTAGGGACGGAATGAGGTAAGTACGATTATGAAACAATAGCGTTGCCGTCATCATGCAAACTAATTGTTTAAAAGCTGTTTTGCGTTTAGTAAATGAAACTTCAAGCAGTTTCACACATAAACCAGTAGTAGTGGGAGAGTGATATACATCTGGGGAGTCAAATATATTTTAGGTAAGGAGCTACATTATATTTAGTCCAATGTCAAGAAGGCCAGATACACGCACATACACACAATATAGTTTGCAAAATGTTTTACAAATGAAAAACTTACATTTTTGAACTGCAGAAAATATTCACACCCAGGGTTGTGAAACCCTTAAATTGGGTCTTTTGGAAATACACATGGTTACAGCATAAGAATTTTAGTTTGTAAATGAAAAGTTACAAATGATCACATTTTACTCACGAGTATATATTCAATCAGTGGCTGAATTTATTTCCCGGAGTTTACTGATCTTTTTTCTTTTACATTTTGAAACTTTCAGTTTAATTAAAGTCCATAAAATGAAAATCCAAAGTCATTTGTTGGGTAGAATTTGAACCTGTACTGGGCCGGTCCTGCCCACGGGCCATATGTACAGTATATACTACATTAGATGGGACTGCTGCAAACTCTATGTAGAAAACCTCCCCACTTAGTAGTATTTTTAATAGAACATTAAAGTGGTGTACGCTTAACACCATAGAGTTGAATTCTATGGAAACATTTTTTCAGTTTGAACAAGTGTGATGATCAGTGGTGCTGAGTTTTTGCCTCCATTATTGAGTGAAGGGCTGAAGAATGGATAAATTGTTCCATTCAAAGTCTGACCAGTGAAAGAGTAGATAAGAGACTTGGTGTGAACATTATAGAAGGAGATCAAACCCTCCTCATAATGTACAAACACCCCCACCTTCTGAGGAGCCTGTTTCAAGGAGAGGGGAACAGGAGGAGAGTCACAAGCCTTATATTCAGTCTCATTCCTCAGACATAAGACCCAGTATCCATTCTCAGTGCTGTATGTAATCTCCCCCTTCCTCTCAACAGACTCTCGGGCCACTCCTATATCCCACTTAGTCTTCCCGCTGACCTGCACCTCATAGTAAAATCTCCCTGAGGAGAATCCCTCCTTTCCCAGTATACAGGAACAATGATCGAATCGCTTCTGGTTGTCAGGGAGTTCTTGTCGCAGGTCTCCGTGTCTCACTTGTTTCCTATCATCAGTCAGGATGAGAGCAGGACTTCCTGTATCAGGATCCAAAGTTACATCCACTGAGAGAAAAAGACCATTTCAACATTATAAAATGTGAAATAATTAAAAGAACACTTTGTCATGAGTAAGAGGCCACACACCTGCATATTGACGAATTCTCTTCAGTTCTGTTTGGAAAACATGAAAAGACATTATTACTTTCTGTACAATATGAATATTTGCTTTGTCTACTACTATTGTTAATATTACTTCTTTATTTAAAACAGAGTTCATTCTAAAGAGCATACATTTATCCATATCCTATCCCAGGGGACTCGGGGCACCCTGCACAGGGTGCCAACCGATCACAGGGCACAATCGCATACACAATGGACAAGTTACAGATGCCACTCAGCCTACAACACATGTCTTTGGACTGGGGAGGAAACCAGAATACCTGGGGGAAGCACCTGAAGCATGGAGAGAACATGAAAACTCCATGCACACCAGATGCGAGAATCAAACCCCCAACAGTGGAGGTAAACATGCTAACCGCTAAGCCACTGTGCCCCTGGCAAAGCACAGTTAAAACCAAATTTACATATGTGCAAATGTGAATATCTTACAAATGTGATTTATAGCCCTTATCCAGAGCAACTTACAGAAGTGCTGTGTAGTCTTAACTGAGTCTTTGTCCTCATGCTAGCACAAATAGGACATGGTAGGCAAGCATCGGTATTTCAGAGATAAAAATGAATGAATGAATAAATAAATAAATAAATAAAATGCAATGAAAATCCGAAATGACCAAGATAGGGGCGACAAGCCCCTAAAAAAACATTTAAAAAACAATGAGAGGAACCAGACTCAAAATGGAATCTATCTGCTTGTGGGTGATACCACATAGGCAGATCATAGCACCACAATTGGCTAACTATTTACAATTTGGTACATGTTCCCCTGCTGCTTCCATCCATGTACAGACCAAATTTCATAACAACATACCATTTTCATGGTAAATATTGGTCATCACATTTTCACTGGATGTGGCAACAGTATTTGTTGAATAATACATTCATCACTACTAGGATATGTTAGGACAGGTTCCCAACAAACCAAATTTTAGTATTCTCACATGAACAGTTCAGGGATTATATGTTGTTGTTTTTTCAATTTTCCTTAGAGTCACATTGACAGTGTAGTTCAACTTTGTCGTTGAATCAGTTTTGTTTGTATTGCCCAGGACAATACAGGAACATGGCCCTTTAGCACCACCATCTGGTAGCTACCCTGCTCTCACATACCTCATCATGGTCTCTTTCTCTCACACAAGTTGAATTATGTGTATTACATATTTTTCTCTTGAAATTTTTCTTTTGTTTTTGCCAAACCCCACACTTGAACAGTACTTACTAATCTCAGGAACCTTCTCCATTTCCTCATTTAGAGATTTCTGAATCTGAGACAGAGCTCTCCTCAGAGTCTCCAGACTCAGATGAGAGTTAATTGTGACGTCACTCCAGTCCTGGGTGTGTGGAGGGCTGCACAGTGACAGGTAAATCTACAGTACAGCAGGAGAGAGGAGAAATCCCTCAGCATGGGGACTGCTGTCCTGTCATGTGCTGCATTGCTATTGAGAAACAGAGGGACTCTGACCTGTAGGAGGTGGAGGTGATCCTCAGTGTGTGAGATCTGCTCCAGCTCGGTGTTTCTCCTCTTTAGCTCAGTGACTTCACACTGCAGATGTTTAATGAACTCTTCAGCCTGCCTCTCTGCTGCTTTCTGCTTCTCCTCCATAACTTTAAGCAGCTCAGCCTGGCTTCTCTCAATACAGTGCATCAGAGCACTGAAGATCTCTACAATGTTTGCTTTCTCCTTCTCTATGTTTTTCTAATATGAGTTAAAAAAAAAAAAAAAAAAAAAAAAACAGAGACAGCATTGGTTAAAGTAGTAAATGACCTTTTTTTGGCCTCTGACCCGAGTTGTTTTCCTTTCCTTGTTCTATCTGATCTACAGACTACAGACAATATTCATTTAGATAGTCTAGAACATTCTCTTGGTGTGAAGGGGACAGCTTGTTTCTGGCTCAAATCTTACATGAATACCAGTATCAATTTATAAATACTAATTGTGACTTCTCTACACATACAAAAGTAAAGTCTGGTGTTCCACAGCATTCTATTTTAGGGCCACTATTGTTTTGTTTTTTTCCCCATACACAGTGCCTTGCAAAAGTATCCATCACCCTAAAAAGTCATCAGATTCATCTGTATTACCAGTGACACTTAAGCATTGTTCCAGCCAGTATTTTCTATTGTACCAATATGCTCGAAAAGTTAATTCAAGAAAAAGTAAACATTCATAATTTGCTTAAAAAAGATGCTTTTGGACTAGTACATGGTAGAACCACCTTGTGCTTCAATAACAGCTTTAAATCTGCTGGGGTAACTTCCTACCAGCTTTGCACCCATTTTCCTGATAGATTTGCACAAGGTTCCTCAGGTCAGATCAATTTTGTTTGCTGACTACAATGTTCAAACAGTGCCACAGATTTTCAGTGGTATTCAGATCTTGCCTTTATCCACAACTGCATTAATTTGGCCTTGTATTGGGAACCGTTGTCATGCTAAAAGGTGAAGTTTCTCCCATGCTTATTTTTATTGTTATTTTTTTTATAGCAGACTGAAGCAGGTTCTCTTGTAATATCCCCCTGTATTTTGCTCCATCTAATCTCCCTTCCATTTTGACAAGAAGCCCTGGTTCTCAGGAAGAAAAGCCTCCCTAGAGCATGATGCTGCCACCACCACATTTCAATGTAGGGATGGTATTAATTGATGTATGGCCTGCATTAGGTTTGCACCACAGGACTCCTTCAGAGTGACTGTTGCTTCCCTCACCAGTCTCTGTTTTGTTTCTGAACTGAGTTTTGGGGGACAGTCTTGTCTAGGTAGTGCTTAGGCAGTGTGATGTAATGATAATGACAATGATAATGAGTCTTTATTGGTCACATATGCATATGCACGGTCAAATTCTTTTCTTCGCATACCCCAGCATTTTAGGAAGTTGGGCTCAGAGCACAGGGTCAGCCATGATACAGCGCCCCCTGGAGCAGAGAGGGTTAAGAACCTTGCTCCAGGGCCCAACAGTGACAGCTTGAACCGCCAACATTCCGATCAGTAACCCAGAGCCTTAACCGTCAAGCCACCACTGCCCTAGTGTCCACTTCCTTACTATTGATCCAACCGTGCTTACTGGGATGTCCAACCTCATAGATATAAGTTTAAGTTTCCACTGAAGTTAAAATCTTAAATTTTCTTAGAATGCTCCTCAGTCTTCTTTTTCACTACTTACCTGCAAACTGACCGTTTCTTCAATGAGAGCTCAACTGAGGTGGTTTTTATTCAGAAAATAGGAGCCGTTTCAATATTTCTCAAGTGAAGGCCAATTGTGTCCTCATAAAACAATAAATTTCCTCTCGAGCTTCAGGAGACTAGAGAATTGAATACTTATGCAAGCAGCCTTTTTCAGTTTCTGATTTTCTTTGAAATACTGGCTGACCAATAAATAATTCTGACCTCAAAAATTTACCCTAAGAGAACAGTTTGCAATAAAGATTCTAGCAGGAGGATGTGTGTTGATCATATGTCGTTCAGACAAATCTGATCAATTCCGGGGCGGCTGAATACTTTTGAAAGCCACAGGATATACTGATGTCACGCTAATAGGGTTCCCTAGTAATGCAACAGAAAAGTGTTCATAGGATGAGATGATCTCATGGTCGTTTTTGTCATGTGTATGAGGAATCTTTCGTAAGAGACACTAATAACAGCATGTTAGTTTAAAGTCCGAAATAGGTTTGAAATATAATATGGTAAAATACTTACTTTACTGAGTTCTACAAAGGATTTGAGTTCTTGAATCTTCTTCAGTTGGTTTTGGATCATCTTCTGAATGTCTGCCTGTGTCTCACCGAGCTGGCTCTACGATGGGGCGAAAATGCAAGTCATAATTCCATACTTGCATCATTTACAGATAGCTTTGCGCAATGTCTAAATGTCCCTTACCTTCTTCACTCTAGACTCCTCCTCTAGAGGAACAGTGTTGTGAGTTTTGTGGTCTTCCTTAGTACAGAAATGACACACACACATCTGGTCATCTCTACAAAACAGCTCGAGGGGCTTCTCATGTTTCTTGCATAAGTAATCCTCCAGGACCTCCACCGGTTCGATCAGTTTGTGCGTTTTGAGTTTTGCTACAGTTTTATGAGGCATCAGATGAGTGTAACAGAAAGAAACTCTACAGTCCAGACACGACTTTAGAGCGTCCAGCTGTTCCTCAGTGCAGTAATCACACAGAACCTTTTTAGACGCATTGGAAAGCTGATGTGCTGTGCTTCTGGAGGAAGCCATGACTGACAGAGGAGACCCAAAGATGCCATCAGTGTCTATCACATCGATTAATTCAGATTCAAGTATGCTTTATCTCTGATTCATGCTCGTCTTGTTCATTAGGTGCTATGTATTATGTATGCAAATAAATCTTATCGAACATTTCAACAAATCGGATGACCGTTGCTCGATGTGGTCTAATTATTTCAAGATTATCCGCCATATGACTTACGTTCAAGTTAAACTGGATAAACCTGGATGATTTGTAGAAACCTATCGAACATCTCACGCGTGACTCATTCCGAGATTGTTCTGAGTGTGCCTCGGGGGCTTCTGTTGGAAATTTTAGCCGACGTATTTCATATAGAACTGCGGCGTAACTTTAAAATGGCACGTTAAGTTTCAGGACATAGAATGTCAATAGTTAATCGATTAAATGATTGGGATTTCCTACCACTAAGACATTGCTTTGCTCGACTGAAGCCTTTACACTGCTTTCATGACTTCATACTTTTCCTCAAAATAGATATGTCGAACGGTGGACCGAAACATGTCATGTACCCAGGGAAGCATAGAATTTTCCAGAAAGCACCAAAACAACAATGATATTATAACAAATTGTAGATTTAATTGTCCAAAGTAATGTGCCTTAGTATTTCTGATGATCTTTTTAAAAGGGGAGGGTATTTTTTTTTTAAAAGATTGAAAGCATAATTACCTTTTAACATGCCCAGTATATGCATTAAAAATAAAAAAATAAAAAAAATACTGCTTAAATTAACAACAATAATTATTGGTTACCTGTAGTGGAATTAGTTCCTGAAAGAAAGACCAGAGCAGCTCCACACGGAAAAAATGTATCTCATTAGGTTCATGCCACCTGACATACATCAAAAAGTTCCTCCCACCCTCCCAAGGTGTAACCACGTTATGAGAGCAGCACAGCAAGTTCAGACACATCGACACTGTAATGCGGGACAACAAAAGCTAATAAACAAACAAAACAGGAACTTGGATAAGAGATCAAACGAATTAATTAAAAATCTAAACCTAGACTAGGTTCCTGTGAGACTATAAGTTCCTGTAAGTTCCTTTAAGACGGTACGATATTGTGAGACTATAAGTTCCTGTGAGACTGTAAGTTCCTTTAAGACGGTACATTACTGTGGGACTATAAGTTCCTGTGAGACTGTAAGGTCCTGTAAGTTCCTTTAAGACGGTACGTTACTGTGAGACTGTAAGTTCCTGTAAATCACAGACTGTAAGTTCCTGTGAGTCTGTAAGTTCCTGTGAGACTGCACGTACCTGTGAGTCTGTAAGTTACTCAGTTTATCCCCCTAATAAAATAAAAAGTCACACATTCCTTATACATTATCCTTAGATTGTCTAACTCTAGAGAACTTAAACTGCACCCATTTCTTACAGGTGAACTAAAATATGAAAAGAGGTTATTCTGTGAAACTGTGGCATTTATTAAAACACCATGAAATAAAGTTCTAGCACTGCTAATATTACCACCAGAGGGTGCTCAAACTCAAGAAGTCAAAGACAATGGAAGAGAAAAAAAAAACCTATCCTTTAAATATCACCAACATTCTCAGTTCTCTGTGCTACGCTTACATAATAAAACTTCATGTGAAATGGGGATCTTTCACATATTCCAATGAGATTATAAAAACCTGTAAGCACACAAATGATGAGGAAAACACGTGCACCATCAGTCCACATGAAAATAACACAGTCATGATGGAAATGTTCCGCTGACCTGAAACAAGCAGTTACGATTTAACCCAAGGGATGAAATAATGTCAGTGTGTTCCAATTTTGCAGGAGTGGAACTCTGGAAGTTCATCTTAATTGAATTCTTTTAAACCCACAATCTGTCATTTTCTTCTTCTAGTTATTATTATTATTATTATTATTATTATTATTATTATTATTATTATTCTTAATGAAGGTTGAACAGTGGGGGAAAGTGACCAGGGTGATTAAGTAACTTTAACTAGTTTGTACATAAATATGAACAATATAAATATATATAAGTATCATGTGTTGTAAACACGCCTAGAGCAGCAGTTTTTTTTCCTCTGAGATTTTACCACATTTTATAAACCTATTTAGGTGAAGAAAAAAAAATCAAGGCATGGTCTTGTCCAACGATGGCATGTCCAGATCTGTCCAAAGTAAGCATTTTTCATCTAAAGCACAATATACCAAAACCTTTGTCCCCACAATGCAACACATATGCATTTAACAAAAGGTTCCTGGTGTAGGTCTTCAGGAACCCAGGAGCTTTAGGCCGGTTGTTAGCTGCTTTTCGTTTCTGCATGGTGTTTCCACAAACCTACTGTTCCCTCTGTTCATCTGGACCAGAAGAAGTTTGCAGTGCTCATCGTTGTCTTTTTTTGGTCGAACACGAAGGTCTTTTTGTCCGTTTCATACAAGAATTGTTTCGAAAATATTTTAGTTCCTCAACAAATTGTGGAAAATGTGTCGGTTCATTTTTGTCAACTGCTCAGCAATAAAATAAATAAATAAATAAATAAAATATAGACCCGAACACCTTTAAGAGGGGTAAATGTGTCTAATGTTTCTTGAGATGAGATCACTCGGCTGGTTTTGAGATGTTTTTACTCATTCCACGTTTTAAACGATCGTATTCTCACGGCAGATGGTTTTGCTGTATGCTAGGAACACATGCTCGCAGTTAGCACAAGACCGTTTCAAGCCTGAAATTAGTAACAAACGTCTGGAAACAGGTTTAAATGCTCGTGTATTTGGTTTATTATAATCGGGAAGACGATAAATATGATTATATGGATGATGTTTTCACTTGCTGTAACTCATTCTTGCAGTGTGCTTAAGATGGTAAGTATTTAGGGGCGGAGCCAGCAGCGTAATGTGTTGCTGTCAGGTTTACACAACATGCAACACCATCATCTAAAAAAATAAATAATTAAAAAGTCAATAATATGGTTGAAACTTTTTTTTTGTTCCATTTTTCACTACTGACGCTCAGAACCTTGGGATTTTACTTGCAAAATAAGTGTAGGAGCAAGCGGGAGTGGGATTACCGACTAGCCCTGCACACACCTCTAAATGAAGACGGGACTAGATGATGACGAGGAGAGAGAAAGCGTTCATTTTAAATTGGCATCTTGCCAATCTAGAGAAAACAGCGGGTAAGTACATGCGACAAATGTGTATGTGTATATACTGAATATAGACTAATCATGTATACCCTGGATTTGTTTACTGTTGTTATTCTGTCAGGATTGGTTGTTCCATTTCTTTTGCCTAGCCGTGGCCTTGCTAATCAGTTCTGACCCAGTTGTTCCCCTCCAGATCCTTTAACATCAGAACATACCTACATATCTGTTCCCCTCCTCAGTTCTCTGCGTAATCACCGATTGAGGATGTGACCAATGAGCAAAGCATCTTTCGTTCAGCATTTACGTGCAGTGAAGCTCTTCGGAGAAGTATTCAAACATAAAAAAATAAAAAATAAAAAAAAATACTCGAGTGAAAAAAAAACCCGTTTGAGACCATCTGTCAACCTTAATGAATTGTCTGGGATTAAATGTTTTAATACTCATATTCTGGTGTTAAATAAGTTGACCTCAAGAGCTGTAACGACGTCTGGAAATACCCAGTGCGTGCGTGAGTGTGGTGTGATTCACGGCCGGCAGCATTAACTTTGCGAGCTGCGATCCATTATAAGGTAACAGGCCCAAATAAATCAGGCCATAATTGAAATCAATCCCTCATAGCAGCGGGACAAGTCGGCTTTTTAAGACCCAATTAGCCCTTTCTGTGCACCGCACATCAGAGCCTCGCTCACCCTGAGAGAGAGAGAGAGAGAGAAACAGGGGGGGGGGGGTAGGACAGAAAGGGAGGGAGAGACAGGGAGAGAGGGATGGAGGGAGAGAGACCGAGAGAGAGGGATGGAGGGAGAGAGGGATGGAGGGAGAGAGACAGAGAGACTTGAGAGACAGAGAGAGAGGGAGAGAGAGAGGAGAGAGACGGAGAGAGAGGGATGGAGGGAGAGAGACAGAGAGACTTGAGAGGAGAGAGAGGGGAGAGAGAGAAGGAGAGAAGGAGAGAAGGAGAGAGAGGAGAGAGAGGGAGAGAGAGAGAGGAGAGAAGGAGAGAGGAGAGAGAGGGGGAGAGGGAGAGAGAGACAGAGTGAGAGAGGGAGAGAGAGAGAGGAGAGAAGGAGAGGGAAGGAGAAGGAGAGAGAGGGAGAGAGACAGAGAGGGAGAGGGGAGAGAGAGACAGAGAGGGAGAGAGAGAGAGGGAGAGAAGGAGAGGGAAGGAGAAGGGTATGGAGATGAACCGAGGATGAATAAAGATGAATAAAGATGAATCGTGGCTCGTCTCACACTCACGTTCTCTCACTAATAGATTTATGAGAAGCACACAGGCTTAATTTGTGTCGCGTGGACAGATCGGCCTCACGCCGTGTTTCATCACTGGATGTTTCTTTCATTATATGTCAGAGGCCATAAAACTTGGAAACCAGTTCTCCAACCATCAACCACACACACACACACACACACACACACACACACACACACACACACACACACACGCGCGCACACACGCACACACACACACACGCACACACGCACACACACGCACACACACGCACACACACACACGCACACGTGCGCACACACGCGCACACACACGCACACACAGTAATAAAAAGTTCTCAAATCTCATTTGCAAATAAAATTCCCCAAAACATATTTAATCATTTCTTACATACACTCTGATACATCGATATGTTTCTCTGTGCTCAGAACACGGTGTTAATCATCACTACGAGAGATCTTTCAGGGCACGCCGGAGGTCTCACGCCGGCGGATACCGAGGCAGTCTGACGTCCCGTGCCCTTATTGCGGATTTCACCTCGGGTCGGAACTGTAGACGGGGCGGAGTTTTGTTTCGGTTTTAAATCGTTAGCAGGGACGCGGCGAGATCGTCCTGCTGTACAGAGAGAAAACGACGAGACAAAAGGAAGCATTTCCAACACGCTGTGCAAGAGACGAGGACACGCGCTCGTACTCATTCTGAATGACTGAAAGGAGGAGAAGAAGGAGGAGGAGATGATGATGAACAGGCACGTGCTGGAGCCAGAGACAGCGTGAAGCAGCGAGTCCTACACGGCCTTGCGATCGTGTACATTATTGCACAGGCGTCGGGCTCAGTGCCGACCTTCGACCAGTCAAGAGGACGTGCTGCTTGTCCAGTGCGCGAAACCCGGCCATGCTGAGGCAGAACTGACCGTGAACGTGACCGTGAGAGAGAAAAGTGCACGTTTATATACAAAAAAAAAAAAAAACACTCACTAACTAACTAACTCCACAAACGTTAGAAACTTTCATAAAAATGTCCCGCTGACCTGTGAGAAGGTTTAATTCCCACCGTCAGTCGAACCTTCACCAGGGACAGACGAAATCTACAACCGAATTGAACTGAACTGAATTAAAAACTAGAACTAGCGCGTTGTCTATGTAAACGCATTAATGCTGACGATGACCGCGACGCGTCCTCGATTGACCCGTGCGTGTAGTGCGGCAGGTGACGGAGTAGAACCCTGACCCGTTAAAAACGGGACGTTTAAACGTGCGCGTGTAGTTCAAAATTGCTTTTTTGCAAGTCGGTAGGATGTTTGTTTATTTGCTCCGGCTGCTGGACGGGAGAAAAGACCCAGCTGATGGCGCTCTCGGAAGTCCTAGTGCGCCTATTAAACCTGGTCGCGACGGGGTCCTGGGTTCCGGAACTGTCCATCCCTGAGCACGGACACACACTCGCAACACACGGCACACAAGTATTAGTGCTTGAAACCTTCATCGGTCATCACGTAAAGAGAAACTCCGACCAAAAAAAAAAACACACACACACACAAAAAAAAAGGTGTAAATGTTGTCCTCCTCGATGAAATTCTAAAACAAAGCCACGCCCCCTTTTTTAAATCAATTTAACATCACATCCACTTTTCCGCTTTGCTTGAACACCCTGCGGAACTTCCGTCACGTTAGAAGATGAAGAAACGATGGTTAGATGGACCCTTTGGAGCCGGAAGGATCCAGGAGCAGAACGTTACCCAGAAGGCACTGCGAGCGGACGTGATTTTCCGTTGAAACCAAGCTGAAGTGGTGGGTGAAGCGATCAAGGAATGTACGAGCAAAAACTTATAAACATATCCGACAGGGTTTCACGTGGCTAGTTACTGAAACGATCTATAGGACAACTTAAAAATAGTGTTTGCTAGCTAGTTACCAAACGAATTAGCTTACTGCATGCTAGCAGGCGCGGTAGGAGCGAAAGGAGGAAGAAAACGCAACGTATTTAGGGGAAAAGAAAAACATCTGACTAGCTGTGTTCAAACAGCCAATGAGAGGCTAGTGAGCTAGCAAAGAAGAGCGTTAGCACTCCAGTTATTAAGCATGCTAGGTGGTTAGTTAGCTAGTTCTTCTGTGATGAATCACATCGACCATACTATACACTGTGCACGTGGCTACACCGTTAATAGCGCACTTCTGAGTGGGTCTTGATTTAAAACAGCGATTCGCGATTTTAAATGGGGGAGAATAAAGACAGGCGGAGTTTCCCTGTAGCTACTGCGTCACCCGCGATAGCCGGTTATTAGCAAAGCTAAAAATCGCGACGTACTGTTGCTAATGCGAAACGACGAATCATTTTATATAGCGAAAGCGCTCAGCGGTCTGATCCTTGAGCAAAGCAGAATCTTCGTGTTAGCGTGAAAAAATCTGTATTTATTGGCGAAGCTACGTCGTCCTCGGCCGCTGGCGTCTCGTTAGCGCTCCTACGTTTCTTCATAAACGTCCAGCACCAGCACTACAAAAATAACCTAGCAAAAAATCTTTGGTGAGTTATGCATCGCATGTTTAATGTTTAGTAGATGTGCAGTGCTTCGAATGACGGCGTCTCGAGCGGTACAGGCGCTTCCTCCGACGCCGTTTCGACTGGATCGAAATTAAAAACCGCGTCCCCCCCCTGTTGTCCTTCATCAGATTTCCAGCATCGGTGTCCAAGCATGTCAAATGTTTTGCTCTTTCGTCTCACGTTTGTGAATAAAGAACCAGCCCCCCACCCACCCCCCTTTGTCTCGGTTTGGTCACCGAGGCGACGTGGTCGCGCTGGCTCTCAGCTGAGTTCGAAGCCCGAGGACGACTCGATGGCGTAGAGCAGCTTGCTCCTCATCAGATGCTGGTCGCAGAACTCGGGCAGCTTGAGCAGGTTCATGCAAGTGCTGGCGGTGGGAAGGCGCTCCAGATCGTTCCCCCCGTTGTGGATGCAGAAGGCCGGGTGGAGCTCCTGAAGAGGAACCAGACATCCAGAGAACAACACATCAGCAACAACGAGAGGGCGAACATACGCAAGATCCCCATTCTAATCGCCACCTGAAGCAGACCATCAGCATGATCCCATGAGAGCTGCACATCTCTACACGGGTCTGATGGGATAGAAGAGTCACGATGACCGCGCTTCATCACTAGAATCGTCGCTGCGCGTGACGGCTAATACCCAGAAGGTCATGGCGGTCACAGAATCCCACACAAATTCTAGCCGACTTTCAGCGACTGCCCACGCGCCAGGGTTAGAGCCCGATGAAATCCCATCTCGGGGTTCTGCTTTAACAGCACCATTGTTCTAACAATTAACGTATTAAAGTATCGTTGCTTAGCGAGGAAGTGTCAGGGCGGGAGCCATCTCTTTGAGAAAAGGGTTTCCATCATCTTTTTTAAATGGCTTCCTCTGACAGGGCCATTTCTCCCTTAATGAATTCCCGGGTGTTTAACGGCGTCTAATTAACACCGGGATGGCTGGAGAGGAGGGAGAGGTGACAGGGCATCGCGGCTTGGACTGTCTCTTGCCGTCTTCTCTCACTCTCGCTCTTTTCCTGCCCGCGCTGTCTGCCAGCCTCCCTCCACGTCTCTCTCTCTCTCCCTGTCTCTCTCTCTCTCTCTATCTGTCTCCCTGTCTTTCTCTCTCTCTCTCTCTCTCTCTATCTGTCTCCCTGTCTCTCTCTCTCTCTCTCTTCCCTGTCTCTCTCTCTCTCTTCTCTCTCTCCTGTCTCTCTCTCTCTCTCTCTCTCCCCCTGTCTCTCTCTCTCTCTCTCCTCTATCTGTCTCCCTGTCTCTCTTCTGTCTCTCTCTCTCTCTCCCCCTGTCTCTCTCTCTCTCTCTCTTTTTCCTGTCTATCTCTCTCTCTCTCTTTCCCGTCTCTCTCTCTCTATCTCTCTCTCTCTCTCTGTCTCTCTCTCTCTCTCCTGTCTCTCTCTCTCTCTCTCTCTCTTCCTGTCTATCTCTCTCTCTCTCTCTCCCCCGTCTCTCTCTCTCTCTCTCTCTTCCTGTCTCTCTCTCTCTCTCTCTCTCTCTCTTCCCTGTCTATCTCTCTCTCTCTCCCTGTCTCTCTCTCTCTCTCTCTCTCTCTCTTCCTATCTCTCTCTCTCTCCCTGTCTATCTCTCTCTCTCTCTCTCCCCGTCTCTCTCTCTCTCTATCTGTCTGTCTCTCTCTCTCTCTCTCTCTCCTGTCTCTCTCTCTCTCCCTGTCTCTCTCTCTCTCTCTCTCTCCTCCCCTGTCTCTCTCTCTCTGTCCGCTCCAAAGTCAAATTCATTAAAAAGCCTCTCTTAATTCTTGCCAGTTAAAGTTCATATTTTTATTTGAAGAAGTTTCTCATTGAAAAAAATTTTTTTTTGTTAATTTCCCATTTACACAAGATTTCTTTTCTTCCGAAAGACAATAACATGACGTAATGCTTTGTTCGGTAATTATCACATTTTTCACAAGTTTAATTTCTTCATTATTTAAAAACAAATTTTTTTTTCAAGAAAACCAGAAAGTAATTGCAGAGCACTTTCAGAATTTATTATTATTTTTTTAACGTGGAACGTAGATGGATTAAGGTCACACGTCATTACGTCCCTGCGCCACACCGTCCCTAAAGAATTTCACGTATCGACGTTCAGTTGGTGTTCGTTATGGAACCGTATACAATTTTGACTTTTTAATTTGTAATTTTACGAAAGCTTCAAGTGCAGTTAATTATTGGTCGTTCTGTACGTGCAAATGGGCGACTGCTTGAAGCCGTGGGCTGCGTCCCAAACCGCGTACTTACCGTCTGTATAGTAGCTGAGAGACATGTATTTCTCCTACTATACAGTAGGTAAGTACGCGGTTTGGGACGCAGCCGTGCTCTCGTTTGGCGTTAAACGGTTGAGCGCTGCCGTGTGTATACGTGTCCTGTCGCACAATGCGGTGAAAACTCTCACACGATGTTAATAGTGTGATTAAGGCGTGTACGTGTCTGTAACGTGACTAAAACAGGAATACTCCACACGTCTTAATTCCATCTGTGTTTACATCGAGACTTTAATCAGATTAAGGTCATCAATAATCTCTCTTCACATGATAGTTTCGTAATCAGAGTATCGTTTTAATCAGGTTCATATCGGATTATTGTTGTCCGTGTAAACGTACGGCGTGTTTTCCATCAGTGTCCTTGAGATTTTAAAAGAAAAAAAATAAGGCAAAAGTCTAGAACCTTTAAGGGTTCTTCGGTTGAGCCCCGAATTGTTCCACAGGAAAAAAACGCAGATTTTTAGAAAGCTAGGAACTTTTATCTCTATTAAGAACCTGTAGCAGAACCTCTTTTTTAAAAGAGTAGTTTTTTTTTGTGATTGTTGCAGCCAAAAACTCTCAAGTTTTCTGCAGCTATTGTTCAAAATTTGTATTTTGTGCATTTAAAAAAAAAAAAAACGTTTTGCAGAAAACTACTTAAATCAGCGAAATCACAATTTCACAGTGATGTTTGTTAGTAAACGTTGGTAAATGTGTGTGTGTGTACTAACTTTAAATCCCAGCAGAGGGGGCCGCGAGCAGCTGGTGACGAACTTGAGCAGCTTGCGTTTCTCCTCGTCGCTGAAGTTCTCCACCACCTCCCAGAAGATCTTGATGACCGGGTGCGTTTCCGAGTAACCTCCTGCACACCATGAAGCACTCAGTGAGGGGTGTTAAAGGTTTTAAGCGTGACTCAAGTTGTCCGAAGTGAAACGTACAACAACAGTGCTCCATATAATTCAACTGTAACGAATTACAGGGGTCTGTGTGTGTGTGTGTGTGTGTGTGTGTGTGTGTGTGTGTGTGTGTGTGTGTACCTGAGTAACGGGTGAACTCCTTCAGGTCGTCCAGACAGATAGGAATATGTGCACCGGAGATCAAAACCTGAGAGACATGACGGACGTAGAAATCAGTCAGCGCACACAGACGGAGGTAAAGTGTCCATTGTCCATGTCTGGGATTTGAGTCCGTATGCTGATGCATTTCCTTTCCAAACAGGAAGTCAAGAGTGACGATGTGCTGACTGAACAGCCAATAGCGTTCAAGATGCACCACACTCCCTGCTCCAATCTAAATAACCGTACGGCAGCTCCGGGAACTAACTGTGGAGGATTGCTCACCCGCACGCTGATGTGAAAAAAAGTATTCAAAATCTGATCGTATTATTACATTTGTGCTAGTCGTGTGGTAGAATAAGTGTAGGCAGCGTGTGTGTGTGCGTGTGTGTGTGTGTGTGTGTGTGTGAGTGCACGTGCTTGGCTGAACATTACCTGAATCTCCTGCTGGTCAAACATGCGCAGCCACTCGAGGTTGAGCAGGTTGGACAGGCCCTGTCTGAACGCCAGGCAGTGAGCCCGGATCTGTTTGTTCAGGCGGTAATCGGCCACTAAGTGGATGTAGGCGATGCGGTTCGCCGTGGTAACCGGGATGTCCTTCCCCCCGGGCTTCAGCTCGACCACCTGGAAAAGCAGAAAGAGGGAGAATTAGAGGGAAGAAACGATGGAGTGACGACATCGGCGGTTTCCGTACTGACCTGTGTCTGTGCGCTACACTGTGTGTGTGTGTGTGTGTGTGTGTGTGTGTACATTTATATTAAATTTTCACCTTCACACTGATTTAACATTTAAATCTCCAACGCACTGAGGATTCATCTTTATTAGGATATTAAAGACATGAGATGGTATTATGATTTTTTTTCTAATTACGGGTTGTTTATTAGCTAGCTGCACTCGCGATTGGCTTCAGCTCTCGTATGTAGAAACGAGCCGAGTCACTCACACGCCTCAGGGGCTTGTAGCGAAGCGGCCCACCTTCCCGGCGGTTTAACAGCGAAACCGTAACGTCCCCAGATGTGGGACTTGGTTTAAATACCAACCGTCTTCGTTTGCAAATTTACTTCAGCACTTACACAAGTCATGGAGACCAAGACAACGATTACACACACACACACACACACACACACACACACACGTGATGATTTTAGTTGTATTCAGCTTTTCACTTCTAAGCCATGGAGGATAAAAAGTGTCCTTTATAATGAGGCAGATGTTTAAGACCGATGTGTTAAGGATACTAGCTTCAGAGAGAGAGAGAGAGAGAGAGAGAGAGAGAGAGAGACACAGACAGAGAGAGAGAGAGACAGAGAGAGAGAGAGACAGAGAGAGAGAGCGAGAGAGAGAGAGAGAGACAGAGAGAGAGACAGAGAGAGAGAGAGAGAGAGACAGAGAGAGAGAGACAGAAAGAGAGAGAGACAGACATAAATTAGGTAAAAAAAAAAAAAAATAGATAGTGCAACAAAAGGCTACTCGTTAAGAACATCAGCCTAATGCAGGTGTAAAACAAATTTCTCCCTCCACTACAGAACACACCGCCTTAAACATCTCCACGTCCCCCATACTCCTGTAAATACTCCTGCAAATCCATCAGAATTCGTGATTTGATCAGACTGGAGAGGACTTTTTGGCATCAGAGAGAGAGAGAGAGAGAGAGAGAGAGAGAGAGAGACACATGCTTCATCATCCCACTGATCAGTCAGAGTTAGGCTCAATCATTAACCAAAGAACATGAGAGTGGGGGAAAGCAAAATATAAATTTAGAGGAGAGAGAGAGAGAGAGAGAGAGTAAGACAGATGGACAGTGAGAGATAGACAAACATACAAGGAGAGATAGATAGATAGATAGATAGATAGATAGATAGATAGATAGATAGATAGATAGATAGATAGATAGATAGATAGATAGATAGATAGATAGATAGATAGATAGATAGAGGGATTGACAAATGTGCAGAACATGAGAGAGACAGAGATTGATAGATAGATAATCTCTCTATCTATCTATCTGAGAGAGAGAGAGAGAGGTCTGATATCTGACCTGAGCCTCTCCCAGGTCGTTGTTGACGATGGTAAAGTTCAGGCCCAGATCCTCCACGTCTCCCTCATAGCTCTTGAGGAACAGAAGGTTCCGGTACATCTCGGGGTCCAGCGAGGCCAGGTGATGAATGTCCACGTCGGCGCTGGTCCCGAGCAGCTTGGACAGGAAGAAACTAGCAAACGGCAGCTCCACTAGCATGTTCTCATACAGAGCCTGAAGGAAAGAGAGAGAGAGAGAGAGAGAGAGAGAGAGAGAGAGAGAGAGAGATTACTAACACGATAGAAGATCAACATGGACGTTCTGCACTGTACTCGGTCTGCTTCATTCACATCATCTGTGGTTTCACGCTGAGGAGCTGAGGGGGTTAAAGTAGAGACCTTCACTCCAAAAAACATCACTACACCATCAGACCATTTTCGAACCCGTCTCAAAAATCCCGTGTATCGCATTCCACGTTTATTTTCTAATTTCATTCACTGCTCCAAATCTCCGGAACACGTGACACTCGGCGCCTACGATGAAAACGCCACACACGGCATGTGTGATTCACTTCCTGCATCGGAGTCGATTCAGAGTCGACTCACTCTTTTCACAAGTTTATTTATATACTCCGCACGTTTTTAACTTACGTTCACTTTCCTTTTCTTTTACAGTTAGACAGAGAGAGAGAGAGCAAACCATGCTTCCATTCAAATACACTGCACACAGTACTGTGAAAAAGTATTCACCCCCTTCCCTAATTTCCTCTACTTGGTCACGCTGAATGGTTTCCCATCCTCGTACAGGAAGTAATAAAAGACGAAGAAAACACACACAACAGTTTTTGGAAGAGGAGAAGGGTTATGCAACACCTCTATCCAACAATCCGTCAATGGCTTCTCTGTGAATATATATATATAAAAGTTAAATCAAAGTTTTCCCATGATCCCCTTGCTACTGCTAATCCCCCAGGTTAAGAACCGCTGGTCTAGTCTAATTACACCAAGGTAAATTTGGTAAATCAGGTAACTAAGGGGGCAATAACTTTACTTCCTCACAGGGCCAGCTGGGGGTGTATAACTTTTTCCCCATCAATAAATGAAATCACTGTATGTGAAAGCATCCTAACAATTTAATGCCTTTAAAACCAAGAGTGGTTTCTACATCACGTACACGCAGCAACAACAGCCCCCCCCCCCCTCGCGGGACAAACAAAGCTGATCCAATTCAATTAGCCTCGACTCGCGGCGAAACAATTCGAACTTCTCCGAGACAATTAACGATCCCAGCACAGCCATGTTCCCGCTCGTACGCTTTTTACAGGAGCCCAAACTTTCCCCAGCATCAGTCCTGACCTTGACCCGAATCAGGACCGGTCATAAAAGAGCTGCGGCTAATGCGGCGGAACAGTACTAAAGAAGCCCATTTCAGGACATTAAAATATACACAGCTCGTATAAAGGATTGCACTCACCCTCCCGGCCACATCAACTAAATGGATTATAAATTTCCCCAAATCTCCATAATGCACGCATCGAAAACACACAGGCAGCTCGTAAATCAGGGCAGTTTTCTAAACACGGGTCCATTGTGCGAATCAAGGGGGGGGGGACGACTAAACAAAACAAAACGGAAAAAAAAAACCAAACGCGACACATTTTTTATGCAAAAATAATCCACTTAGCGGCAGCTAGCCTTCATTCCCGCGTCAAACTGGGAACGTATGAGACGTACGCGAGGCCCCTTGAAACCTATCAATAACGCCGCTGCCGGGAACACGCGGCAATAAGAACACGGACTGCGGCCACCGTTCTCCGCGCAGCCGCATTATTTATCGTTGTTTATTGCTAGAAATTGTGCCAAAATGACTCGGGATTTAAAAAAAAAAAAAAGGATTAATGGCACTGGTGGCTTTTAATATCAGTGAGTGCAGTGGCAGGGTAATTAATGCAAAATCGCGGCTCCATCGGCGCAGTGACTTTAAGCGCCTGCCTTCTGTTCGCTGCCAGGTGAATTTGTTAATTTACAACATTAAGAATCGATAAAAAAAAATAAAAAAATCGCTTCGAGAACATACACGCCATCAGTCAGCGTGCGACCTTCGCTTTCCCCAGAGAAACTTCTTAAAGTTTTAAACTGCTAAAGAACTGAAACGCCGTTCTGTATTAAAGACACGACTTGGCACCGCCGAAGAGACCGCGACATCAGACGGGCGTTAACCTCGCGCTTCCACGCCACTCCATACCATTGTGATTCTTAACGCGATTAATCGTTTTACGTTTTCGTTTGTGGCAATATCTGGACTGACTCACAGCAGTAAATACATGCGCGTGCTGGTTCACTAGGGTCAGTACTAATCAGTACTGAAACCCTACTGGGGAGGTCAGTACAGTATGAACACACACACACACACACACACACACACGAGGAACAAGTGCTAATTTAAGTACTTCATGAACAGGTAGATCTTTAGCCATCGTTTGAAGACAACTCAGATGTTCGAACGTATAGACCAGGGGTGTCCAATCTAATCTAATCCGGAACGTTCCGATGTGGGTGCAGGTTTTCATTCCAACCAATCAGGAGAAACACCTGATTCCACCTGTTTATCTTGGCTTTCGATAACACTTGGGTGTGGCTCCTGATGGGTTGGGATGAAAACCTGCTCCCACACCGGAACGCTCCGGATTAGATTAGATTGCACACCCCTGGTCTAGAGGAAGTTCAGTCCACCACCTAGGTGCCAGGTCAGAAAAAGAGCCATCCTTTTAACCTGAGGGAAGGCGCGTCCAACCGACAAGTGTTGGATAATTCCATATTTGACGATACCACTGAATCTACATATTTTCTTTTTTTTTTACAATTGGATCATCTCCTATTGTTCACAAGCGTGTAAATATGGACCGGACACAACTCTGGAAGTCCTCCATGAGCAGGGTTGGGCACCGGGTCTAAATATTAGCACGATCAATTTATCCCTGCAATAAACAACGTCTTGACGGCCGATATCGGAACGCCGTTATGACGTTATCCTTTTAACGAGGCCACCTTTAAAACAAAGCGGTGATAAATTCAGTAAGTAGTTTAAACACTTTATACGAGTCCATCAAAGCCTGAACGTGAGCGTATCGCATTAGCCTCGGCAACACTAACAGACCTTAATCATGAATTAGTATAATGAATGCTCAAGGCCACGTGTGTGTGTGTGTGTGTGTGTGTGTGTTCGATACAGCAACAGTGATGTAATTCTAATCTACATCAGGTGCCTTTATAACAGCACTAAACAAATATCAATAGCGCACTCTTCCTGCCACTCTGC
Source organism: Ameiurus melas (assembly GCA_012411365.1). Classification (NCBI taxonomy): domain Eukaryota; kingdom Metazoa; phylum Chordata; class Actinopteri; order Siluriformes; family Ictaluridae; genus Ameiurus; species Ameiurus melas. The sequence continues at coordinate 5,702,436 of CM022756.1, forward strand.
GGCGTATTTATGGAGAGAGAAAGAGGGTTAATTGAAAGTCAAAATCAAATTAATCTCCCAAACCTTAATTGCCCGAGCCATTAGTGGCCAAAGGAATGAAGGAGGGGCTCATTTCTCACTGTAAGAACTCTGATCCTTGCTAAACAGGAGGTAGGTGTGTGTGTGTGGGGGGGGTGTTAAGGGTCTCTAATAAGTGTCCCGAGTTGCCTCGTCAGGAACTGCGTGGATGCTTGTGACTGTAAAACAGATCAAAACTCTATTAGCGGCAGAAAGGGTTCAGGTTATTTACGACGCCAGCTGATTTAGCTCCACAAACACGGCCAGGGAAGCGGCGGATAATGGAGGACCGTAGTCCAGGAGCTCGTGGTATGAGGTCATTTCTATAGGCGGCGCCATTTCATACATGAACTAATCCGGCCAGGTGCGTTAGGTTTATAAACCAGAGCATTGAAGATGGCCGGACCGACACGTCGGATGATCAGCACCGGAGGATCGGATTTCCACGTCCGGTGGTCTGAAGGAGGTGGAGTTAATGAGCGACGTGCTGACATTCATCATGTGATAAAATTCGGTTGGCGAATCCGATCCCGTCGAACAAAACTTGAGCCGGCAACATGTCCTGATCAGAAGAGCGAACGCCAAACTTTTCGACCGCAGTGACCTTATAAATGAAAAGTATTTTGTTACGGTCTGTTCAGACAGCACTTAGGCTTAGACCGTTAATTGAAAATGACCTTTGACCCTCGTCAAATGATTCACAAACGGCCCTTAGTTCCTGGGTGTACTTGTGCGACTAAGAAAAAGAAAAGAAGAACAGAGAATTATTAAAAGGCATTAAACGGTGAATGTAAGGTAATCACAGGGAAAAGGAAGGAACATTTAAGAGGGAAAAAGGGACAGAATGGAAATGGAAAATGAAAAGGCAAGGCAGGGCAAGACAGGACAAGACAGGACAAGGCAGGAACAGACAGGACAGGACAGAACATGACAAGGCAGTAAAAGACAGGACAGATTATGACAAGGCAAGACAAAACAGGACAGGACAAGGCAAGACAAGACAAGGCAAGACAATACAGGACAGGACAAGGCAAGACAGGAACAGACAGGACAGGACAAAACATGACAAGGCAGTAAAAGACAGGGCAGGACAGGACAAGGCAAGACAAGGCAGGAAAAGACAGGGCAGGACAGGACAAGGCAAGACAAGACAAGGCAGGAAAAGACAGGGAAGGACAGGACAAGGCAAGACAAGACAGAACAGGACAAGGCAAAACAAGACAGGACAGGACAAGGCAAAACAAGACAGGACAGGACAGGACAAGGCAAGGCAAGGCAGGAAAAGACAGTGTAGGACAAAGCAGGAAAAGACAAGACAAGACAGGACAGGACAGGGCAAGGCAAGACAAGACAAGCCAGGACAGGATAAGACAAGGCAAGGCAAGACAGGACAGAACAGGACAGAAAAGAAAAGGAACATGCAGGACAAGACAAGACAGGGTTGGAAAAGAAAGAACAGGAAAAGGAAGGAAAGGACAGAAAATGAAAAGGAAAATGCAGGACAGGACAGGAAAAGAAAGGAAACATTTATCAAGGGAATAAAAGAAAGAAAACAATAAGATCATTGTAAAAAAAACAAAGGAAAACCCTAAATAGAGACAGAAAAGTAATGGGCAAATAAATCCAGATGAACAGGTGGTGAACAGAAGATCTGTGAAAGCGTTTCGGAGGAAACGAGTCCGATTAAACAGTGTCCGTATCTAATACGCTGTTGAAAGCCAGTCTAGACCGAAGCTAAACTTTGAGAATTGATAGAGTTTTGTTGACTTTTCCAATCTAATCGTCATCATTTGCTCATTTCTTGGTTTAATCCAGTGCTAATAAAAGCCAGAAGAGCGGGTCAACACATCACTGTGCCTTATCATCAGCTCTCTGCACTCAGACCGATGCAGAGCACTAACCAAACACTTCCTTTGTTCCTCCAGTCTGACACAACTGCTTAATAATTCAACCGGACGCCACTACTTTAAAAAAGACGAGATGTCTGTTGTGGAACTGACGTGGGCAGAATAAATGCTCAGTTTTCTCTTCATTCATATGGAAAACATTTTGCTTTCATGAGCAGCACCCCCGGAGTCTTCTCCTATAACGCCTGATGAGGTTGGAGAACACATGGCGAGGGATCTGAGACCGTTCCTCCATACAGAATCTCTCCAGATCCTTCACATTTCGGGGTCCACGCTGGTGAACTCTCCTCTTCAGTTCACCCCACAGGTTCTCTATGGGGTTCAGGCTCAGGGGACTGGGATGGCCATGGCAGGACCTTGATTTTGTGGATCACTGTCCTGCTGGAAGATCCAACCACGGCCCATTTGAAGCTTTCTGGCAGAGGCAGTCAGATAGCGTCCATGATGCCATGTGTCCTAACAAAATGTCCAGGTCCTCTGGCAGAGAAACAGCCCCAAAACATGAAATATCCCCCACCATATTTAACCGTGGCCATGAGGTACTTTTCCATAAACCTCCTCTGGTGTTTATTTGCTCTACCAGTTAGATCCATACCTGACCTCTATGCATGATCTATGTTATATTTTCATATCGCATCAGAAAGTCAATACTTCTAATCAATTGCTACAAATTTCTTACTTAGTCTTGCCCAATTCCAACCTACTACCTCATTCCCCTCTATTGTGTATACATGACCCAACAGATACTTATGACCCCCTGGCACTCAGATCAGGCCAGAAGGCGAGGCCGATTATCTCCCTTGGACTCCTGACTGTAGACAAATCTGCAAATAATGAATAACATTTGCATCGAGTTCTCACTTATAGCCAGAGAGGAACCTCAACACGGATCTGTTAGCGATCTCTTTACGGTTATATTAAGACCTCCAGCTTCCAGTCCACTTTTTCCATTTGGTGAGTCAAAAAAAAAAAGGAAGGGGGGGGAATTAGTGATTGGAGTTATCAAACTTATATTATACTCCAATGTTTAAAGGCAGCCAGCTCCCCCACCACCCTTTAGATGATCCAGCAGCAGCGTTTTCTTTTTTCCCCCCCCCAAAAACCCATATTACAGCCCTCCACTCCACCACCCTCTCCATCCACTGGCTCCTATACTTCCAAATCAAGGCCTCTTTTTTAAATTGTTTCTGTACGCTTCCTCCCTCTCTTCTCTTAGTTTTTTTTCTTCCTTCGGTTTTTTAGCTCTGTTCTTTGTTTTTTCTTCTTCGGCGTCTCTTCGTTTTCTTTTTTAATTATTTCTGGTGGTGTGTTGTTCTTCCCCTCCTCCGTTTTTTTAACGTGTGCTAATAATAAAATTATTTTTTTTTGTAAATGCGCACCTCCAAATGTCCTCCGCCCCCCCCCCGCCCCCACCGCCCCCACCGCCCCCCCCCCCCCCCCCCGACCCCCTCCGCCCCCGCCCCCGCCCCCCGCCCCCCCCCCGCCCAGTACACCACACCCCCCCCCCCCCCCCCCTCCCCCCCAACACCAAACCACCCACCCCCCGCGGTGGAGTGGCCCCCCCCCCCCACCCCGAAAGCCCGCCACAAAAAAAAAACAAATGGGCCCGCCCCACAAAAATGCATGAAATCTAGCAGTTCTGCAATCTAATCCGATCCAAAACCCCTCCCACATACACACCTTTCCCAGTATCCGGCCCAGGAAGTAGTAGTGGCGCGTGAAGCTCTCGCCCATGAGCATCTTGGCCGTGGGGCTCGGGTACAGCAGACCTTCGTTGGTGGTCCTGAAGAAGCCCTGGTTGGGGTTGAACCCCGACTTGAGCAGCTCGTTAAGGAACTCGCGGAAAATCCCTCCGCCGTCGATGCCAGCCTCGTCCAGGCCGAGAGCGTTCAGCAAGTGCACCCGGATACGCTTCTTCAGGTTGGGCTCTGAAACGAGGAGAAGGAAGAGTTTACACTCCTAAGGCAAGGCTTCTTTCCGAAGCTCCGCCCCCAGGCCTCGACTTAACTCATAGTTGTTTTTATTATTATGTTCTACATCTTTGTGCAGGCAAGTAATAAAATCACCTATTGCACCTTTAAAGCACAGAATACAAAATACTTTCCATCATGTTCAATACACGCTCAAACTTCCTGGATTCTGATTGGTCAGAAGGTGTTGAGTAATTGTCTATAACAGGAGCGCGGCTGCAAATCCCAGGTTTGTATAAACGTGCTTGTTCTTAGGCACGTTAGCGTTTCTGTAGCAACAGCTCATTCGACGAGTCTAAAAGAGCCGCGTTGGTCATACCGTTCTCCGGAGACAGTTTGTCGTACGCGTCCTCGTAGATGTAGTTTCTCCGGATGGTGATGGTGATGCCGTCGTGGAAAGGGCCATCCTCCTGTGCGTCTCGCTTATCGGCGTAGATCAGCCTCTGGAAGATCTGCCGAAGAGAAGAGATTTTTGCACGAGCAACCATTTATCCTCCAACGAGAAGTGCGCCATGGCGCACAAAGTATTTTTGTAAAGGTCGAAGACGATCGTTAAGTAATTTGGCACACAAGCACACGGGAAATAGACATCCGTACCTTGACTCTCTCCTCGAAGGGCACGACGAAGGGCAGCTCTGTGAGGATGGCCAGTTGTCTCTCCTCCGAAACGGACAGCGGCGGAGGCACCAATTCGACTGTAGAGAGCGGGGGAATCCATCACTTAACTCACGTATCCATCCTTTCATTATTAACTTTACTTATTTCACTTGGAAAGACACGACGTCTTATTTATAGGAAACGCTTTGATTCCAGAGCTGCTAAAAACAGCATTGATTAATTGATTCCTATTTATTTATTTATTTAAGATCTTAAAAATATCGATGTGGTGTCTACGGTATTTTCGAACGCACTTCCAAGTAGTGTATTTTCAACCTCTCTTTTAACAAAGGGGGCCAATAGTTCTGCAGCCGAGTGGATTCATGCGCTCGTCTCGGCCGCAGCTCACTTTTAATTAACTCTGTAGTCCCGCGTCCATCCAGTTGTCCGCTGCGTCCATTACGAGGACGTTTGTTTGGGATTAAAGCTCCGTCCTGGTTGATGGAGATGGTTTTGGGGGATTAGAAAGTGCCGGAAAAGCAGCAGAGAAGCATCATTTGTCTGCCATGCTGCTAATACAGCGCAATTATTCTGCTCAATTAGTCAAGCCTCCCTCTCTGTCTCGCTGATCCGGCCATCAACGCGCCATCTCGGAGAGAGAGTTATGGCGCGGCGTGGTCAATGCGCACGCCGTTCATCACCGGCGCAAACGTCCATTTAGGGAAATGAAAGAGCTTCGGACAAACAGGAGGCCAGATGTGACCTGCCTTAGGCTAATTGAATTTTTAAGCACCTATGCCCAAGAGAACGGCACGAGACACTGTTATTGGGGAGTTTTCACACCAAACACACACACACAGACGAACGGGTTATTAGGCTAATACACACCCTGTCCATCCTCTCAGGCCTCCGTCTCACGTCTCATTTCTCTGAACTGTATTTATTTATTAGGTATGCATCGATACTCGTGAACTCATCGTGGTGTCGGGTATCGGTCCGATAGCGTCGCGAAAACTGAAATCTGATACCGCGTAATAGTACGTGATGTAAGTCGAGGGTACGCCGTCACGCTAATGAACAGATGACAGGAAACGACCGCGAAGTGGATGAGCAATTAATGATCACAGTGAAGCAGACTGAAAACTGTGATCTGTCAAAAGACAGACAGAAAGACAGACAGACGGACGGACGATCTTCCTACAACATCAGTAAGTAGGTCTGGGCGTTACTAAGACATTCAATAACATCGCGTTATTAAATGTCTTAATTCAACGTGTACAGAAATAGATCTATTCTTATATAATAACAGTACTTCTTTTAACAAATTGAATTAAAATACAATAGTTCTGTACAATTCTATATTTACCATTTTGATAACTGCTGCTTAGCTGCTTCCAGTCACTTTGTAATTACTCGAATGTATAAAACATCTTTATAACGTTTTTTTTTAACTCAGAAAAAGTGTATTGCTGCATCATGTGTCAAGACATCGAGATCATACCCGAGCGCCAGATGTAACCTGATCGAACATCTTCAACATTAAACTCACTAGCAGCACATGCTGAATACGAGAGGAAAAACCCTATCATTATCAGTACCATTATCAGTACCCATATCTGAATCAGTACCATTATCAGTACCCATATCTGAATCAGTACCATTATCAGTACCCATATCTGAATCAGTACCATTATCAGTACCCATATCTGAATCAGTACCATTATCAGTACCCATATCTGAATCAGTACCATTATCAGTACCCATATCTGAATCAGTACCATTATCAGTACCCATATCTGTATCTGTATCAGTATCTGTCCCATTATCAGTACCAATATCAGTATCAGTACCACTATCAGTACCCATATCTGAATCAGTACCATTATCAGTATCCGTACCATTATCAGTACCATTATCAGTACCCATATCTTTATCTGTATCAGTATCCGTACCATTATCAGTACCCATATCTGAATCAGTACCATTATCAGTATCCGTACCATTATCAGTACCAATATCAGTATCAGTACCACTATCAGTACCCATATCTGAATCAGTACCATTATCAGTATCCGTACCATTATCAGGACCCTTATCACTATCAGTACCATTATCAGTACCCATATCTTTATCTGTATCAGTATCCGTACCATTATCAGTACCCATATCTGAATCAGTACCATTATCAGTATCCGTACCATTATCAGTACCCATATCTTTATCTGTATCAGTATCCGTACCATTATCAGTACCCATATCTGAATCAGTACCATTATCAGTATCCGTACCATTATCAGTATCCGTACCATTATCAGTACCCATATCTGAATCAGTACCATTATCAGTATCCGTACCATTATCAGTACCCATATCAGTATCCATCACATTATCAGTACCCATATCTATATCTGCATCTGTATCCGTACCATTATCAGTACCCATATAAGTATCCGTACCATTATCAATACCCATATAAGTATCCGTACCATTATCAGTACCCATATCAGTATAAGTACCATTATCAGTATCAGTAACATTATCAGTACCCATATCAGTATCCATCCCATTATCAGTACCCATATCTATATCTGCATCTGTATCCGTACCATTATCAGTACCCATATAAGTATCCGTACCATTATCAATACCCATATAAGTATCCGTACCATTATCAGTACCCATATCAGTATAAGTACCATTATCAGTATCAGTAACATTATCAGTATCCGTACCATTATGAGTACCCATATCTATATCTGTACCCATATCTATATCTGTATCAGTATCCGTACCATTATCAGTACCCATATCAGTATCCGTACCATTATCAGTACCCATATCAGTATCCGTACCATTATCAGTACCCATATCAGTACCCGTACCATTATCAGTACCATTATCAGTACCCAATACGGTATCCGTACCATTATCAGTATCCGTACCATTATCAGTACCCATATCAGTATCCGTACCATTATCAGTACCCATATCAGTATCTGTACCATCATCAGTACTGATATCAGTATCCGTACCATTATCAGTACCCATATCAGTATCCATACCATTATCAGTACCCATATCTGTATCCGTCCCATTATCAGTACCCATATCTGTATCAGTACCGAGATCAGTACCCATATCAGTACCCATATCAGTATCCATACCATTATCAGTACCCATATCAGTATCCGTACCATTATCAGTACCCATATCAGTATCCATACCATTATCAGTACCCATATCTGTATCAGTACCGAGATCAGTACCCATATCAGTACCCATATCAGTATCTGTACCATTATCAGTACCCATATCAGTATCCATATCAGTATCCGTACCATTATCAGTACCCATATCAGTATCCATACCATTATCAGTACCCATATCAGTATCCATACCATTATCAGTACCCATATCTGTATCCGTCCCATTATCAGTACCCATATCTGTATCCGTCCCATTATCAGTACCCATATCTGTATCAGTACCGAGATCAGTACCCATATCAGTACCCATATCAGTATCCATACCATTATCAGTACCCATATCAGTATCCGTACCATTATCAGTACCCATATCTGTATCAGTACCGAGATCAGTACCCATATCAGTACCCATATCAGTATCTGTACCATTATCAGTACCCATATCTGTATCAGTACCGAGATCAGTACCCATATCAGTACCCATATCAGTATCCATACCATTATCAGTACCCATATCAGTATCCATACCATTATCAGTACCCATATCTGTATCAGTACCGAGATCAGTACCCATATCAGTACCCATATCAGTATCTGTACCATTATCAGTACCCATATCAGTATCCATATCAGTATCCGTACCATTATCAGTACCCATATCAGTATCCATACCATTATCAGTACCCATATCAGTATCCATACCATTATCAGTACCCATATCTGTATCCGTCCCATTATCAGTACCCATATCTGTATCCGTCCCATTATCAGTACCCATATCTGTATCAGTACCCATATCAGTACCCATATCAGTACGAGTGACGGTGTTGCATTTCCCACAGCAGGAGGAGCACTACACTGCAGCTCAGCACTAACTGTGGGTTAATGAACGAGTTATCTCCAGCTGCATGGATAACTCGTTAAGCGTGTCATCATCAGTACACCTGGCGGTCCGGACTCGGCGATGATGACCACGTCAGGATCTCACCGTTTAACGTGGACCGGAGAGGTCCGATTATGCCCCTGAGCCCCCTCCTCCACATGAGTCGAGTAGAGGGCACGTACAGCTGAGTCACCTGAGCAAGACAAAAAAACAGTACAGGGTCAGAAAAGGCTCTTCCTTCTAACAGCTGACCTGGATTCAGTTTTCATCGTAGTCTTTAGTCAGTCAGACATCAAGTTCTTTTGAGTTTCAATCGAGAACCGTGTTCACGCCATACAATCCCCTGCGAGCCGTTACTATAGAAACGAGAACGTATCATTGATACGTGCATTGATATAAACCTGCGCTACGGTCAGAGAACCGATCGGCGCCTTCTGGCCAATCAGAATCCAGATCTCATAAGCGCTCGTTGTTCTCGCGAACATTTTCCTCATCGACAGAGACGTGTGCCGAGACTGCGCACCTTATCAGCCCAGATGTGGACGTCGTTGGACAGCCAGTGACCCCCTGGGCAGAACGGCCTCCTGCTGTCCCGCGCCTTCAACATCTTCACCAGGTTCGTGATCACCTGCAGAGGAAAGAGAGAAAAACACGGGGTTCAAAGGCGATGTGAGGAACGGAGTTAAATGCACTCGTCTGGCACCCTGTACGGGGTGTACTCCCTGGGATAGGCTCCCGGTTCCCCCGCGACCCTGAACAAGGAGGAAGCGGTAGAAGATGGATGGATGGATGGATGGATGGATGGGTGCACTCGTTTTAAACTGTGCTCTTTGCTCAGCAGCGGATCGTCCACCATCCGATCCCCTTCACAATCGAGGCGTAAAGAGACACGAGCACAATTTATTTGTCTTTCGCTCAAAATGGACGCTGGTCTGAGTTAAAAGGGCAGCATTAGGGTCATTAGTGGGCAATTGCTGGTGGATGGAGAAGACAGATGAGCTGTCACGGAGCAGCACACGTTGCTAATTAACCACACACACACACACACACACACACACACACACACACACACACACACACAACACAGAATGAAGACGCACTAATGTTTGCTGTCCTGCCGGCTTTCATTTCTAATCAAGTCTAAACTCAGACTAGGTACAAGAGAAGTAAAAAGAGGGACAGAAGATCTCTCACTGCAGT